>SMOB01000283.1:138626-272885 GCA_007388105.1 Coniochaeta prunicola | reverse complement strand
ATCTGGGCTTCCCAGATCAATCCTTCGTCGCAGAGCTTCTTAGCCTCTTCAACATCGTTAAGGTGTATGACTATCGACGCCCGAGGGTTGCCCGCGTCCTTACGGAACATCGGCTTGGCCTTTGTGATCGCCGTGCTATTCTGTCAGCGTATATAGAAGTTCAGGATACTATCTGGGAGGTCTACCAATCTATGCGTGTCAGCGAGCTGCATTCCCTGTGTGGAATCCTCATGACTGAGCTTTTTAGCTACATTGGTGTAAGTTGTGTGCTCAGGATTGCCCTGCACCACTCATATCAACTCATCTCTAAGCTTTTTGACATACCCCCTTACTACTCCATCACAGATACACCGCCGTCTAGGTGTCACAATGCATACATCGACAGCATCCACTAAATTTGGAATCAATTCTTTTTTTCCTCTCAGGATCTCAATCTTTCCACCCCCCTTATAGTGCTCTTCCACATCAGCCCTTCTTGATCACCCCCCGCCCTACATCTCCCCTCCATCCGCCGCAAGTACGAAATCATACTCCAATTCCCACCTAGCCCTCGGATCCCCCTCCCTTTTCTCAAACCTCACCACCAGCTCCTCCTTCACCGCAAACACCGAGTCATCCCGGATATACTCGTCCTCCTCGTCAAAGACCTGCGTGACGAGCGTCCCGTGCCCCTCCGCCCGGACGAGAAAGTGTATGTGCGCCGGGCGGAACGGCCTCCGGTCCAGCAGGCCCAGGAGGCGCCCGGCCGGCCCGTCGTCGGGCACCGGGTACGGCACGGGCCGCAGCGCGTAGAAGCCGAAGCGGCCCTGGCTGTCGGTCTTGAAGCGCCCGCGCAGGTTCATGTCCGGCTGGGAGGGGTCTTGCTGCTCGTAGAGGCCGTTGGGGGCCGTGTGCCAGACGTCTATGGTCGCGCCGGCGAGGGGGGTTAGGGATCCGGGGTGCAGGTCGGTGCTACTACTGCTACTGCTGTTGTTGGTGTGGTTGATCTTGAGGGCCCCGGTGTCGTCGGCGGCGGTAGCTGAAGCTTCCGGCGGCCCCTTCCCTTTGAAGGAGGAAAACACACGGCCATGGATAAAAACCGAGTCCTCCTCCAGCGCGCGCTCGTACCATGGCGGCGGAGATGACAAATCCTTGACGATCGACGAACCGTTAGGCAGCTCTGGAGCCTCCTCCCGGTAGAAAGGGCCAAGGATCGCGGAGGGTGTGGCGTTCTCGCACTTGAGCAGCTTGGCGGTGATCTCGTCTACCAGGCTCTCCAGGCCTAGGACGTCGCACAGCAGCTGCGTCTCGTTGCGCTTGTCGGTTGACATACGGCCGCACTCGTTGATCTGCAAGTTTCGGGGCCACGTAGCCCCGCAAGTTAGGATGGGACGGATCTCATTTTCGTATGCGGGATAAGGTTCATGGGGATGCGTTGTTGGACCGAGATTGTCGGGATGGATAATGGAACGAGATGACTTACAAACTCAACGCCAGCGGCCCACTCGGCCACAGTTAGGTTGGATTCCCGGGCAAAGTCGTGGAGGTGCCGTATGAGGCTCGGCATTATCTCCGCTAGCCGGCTGTTGGCCTTGGGTCCGGTGGCGGCGATCACTCTGTCAGTGAAGCTTGGATCGTACTTCGGAAGAGACTCCCTTGTTTCGTTGCGTTCTGCGGAGTCCATCTCGTCGTATCTTTTTTGCGATGTGGAGTACAGCAAGGTTTATGCGAGGGAGCAGATCGTCCGTACTTTGCTTCTGACTCTCGAAACGAAATTCCGATGCTGTTGTGATTCAGTGTGGATGTCAATTTAGTTGTCCTTAGAAGAAGCCTGACCCGACCGTGAGCGGTCAAATGAGAGCAGGCGAGGAAGTTATATAGGCAAGGTAGCCATGTGGCTCAGGAGTGAAGTAGACTGAGATTGTTGTTACTAGTGAAATGAAACACGCAGAGGCAACTGAAGTCTCACCGTCGATTCACCTAGCTATTAAGTTAGGAACATAAACAGGCAGTTTTGAGTTCTCGCTAAAGGTCAGCGAGGGCAAGACGAGGTCAAGGTACCAGATAGTGACGGCTTTAGTGACTGTGAAGCCACCGGCAGCTATAACTAGTAATGTACTCTGAAATAGTGATGAAAACAAAATTGCATACTGCCTTCTAGGACGATGTCTTTGAGGTTAGCAACTATCCAAGTCGGCACACCGACCGCAGGGCGAGAAGTGGAGGAAGGTTCGGAGACAGTGGGACAATAGCGAAGCTGTTGACCGCAACCCTTCCGTACTGTATGCGTTGTGGAGAAAGACAAACCGAAACAACACGATTCCTACACAGTGTCGCAAATAATTAAGGTTGATGAGGTCGGTACACGAGAACGAAAATCACGACCAACGCACTCAGGGGCTAGTCTGTCGAGCTACTCGACACCATCCAACGTCAACTTGCAGCACAAAACTCTTTGGGCTCATAACAGCTCGTCCTTCCAGGCTAACGAGAAAGCCCGGGCCAATGCAAGATCAATCTGCTCTTCTGATACAAAGGGCATAGATTCGCAGCTTTTCAGCTTAGCGTAGCTGCCCATGATCATGTGTCCTAGGTACTGCCCTGGAACCTTGCAGGCTCACAATGTGGGAGGAGAGAGATGGTAAACACGTGGTTTCCAGAGACAGTGATGAAGAAGATACAGTGAGAGAGGAAGGAGAACCAGCCCAGATTCGCTGGACCGTCAACATCACGGGTGTTGCGCCGCGGCCACTAATGCAGCCGTAGCAATGCCATGACTGAACGCATGCTTGACCAGGGCACAAGTCAACCATGAATATGGTCCTATGATCGACGTGGATCCCGGTTCCAGCTAGACTGCATCGCTCCTGTACCCCAGAAGTTGTACGAAGTCGTCGTTATGGCACTAGGTAGCACAGCAGGAACCGCAGCAAACAAGATTCGCTGTAATGGTATTCCGAAAGATACAACTTTCTCAACTGGCATGTTGCAAGCACCTTCGCACACAAACTTCAAAGCTGTGGTATTGCTGTGGATAGGTAGAAGACGTGGCGTGTCGACGCTCAACGACACAAGACGTGTGTGGCAGATCAAGCCCAAGATATTGGGTTCCACGTGCCATGCCGTGTCCGTACATGCAACAGGCTGTTTTTCTGGGTCAACACCAGCCGGCCGTAGCAAGAACGTATGAGCGGAGGGTACGCTTGGGCCGTCCACTCCATCCATTGTCATTACCAAGTACTGAATGTATGGCCAGAAATGTCCCAGCGCATTGCGTAAGTGTAATCCGGTTCTTATGGACCTCGCCTCATTGAGTAGAGCAGCGTGGGGGACAGACTGCACAGTGATGGATGATATATCCATTCTAAGGCCCTGGTACTCTCGCTGAGTCGACTCTTGACAGGACGGGATGTTCCACCGGCAGCCCTTGCCGGCGTCGTGCGATGTGACAGGTCGCAGGTAGACTACCGCTAGGGACAGACCACGTTGATCAGCCGCCCCGTCCCACTCCAAAGCTTCGTCCTTACAGGGAGTCTCTCAGCCCTGTAGACGTAACAGGTTCTGAGAGTACCAGAGGTGGCAGGTGACTATGCATCTTTTCCATTTTAGCTCCTGGAGACTACCGTTGACCAGCAGAGTTCGACACAAACACATGTTGCCATTTACGAGCAGGCACCACGTCTTTGGAAGTTGAAACGACGAATCGGAAAGCTTCCGGTGTCGCTGGAGCGGTGTTCACGATGCGGTGAGCATTGTGGGCTGTAAGTGACCTCTGGTGGGAGGTCAAGTGACCATGAATTGGAACCAGGGCATGCTTCTTGAAAAGTCAAAAGAATGCGCAACACAGGTGGATCACGGTTGATAGGCAGAACACTAGACGTAGCAAGAAGCACAGTACGCCTGGATCCTCCGCAACCGGCATGTCAAGGACACGATGATACACAGAAACGCCAACTTTTGTTGTCTCGGAATCTGGACAAGCAAATGGAAAGCAGCAGCAGCTGTAGGACTCTGCCCCACATATATACTACCTACCTACCTACTAGGAATCGCCATCAATACTCTCTTCGGACGAGAAGCGCAACAAGCCGAATTCGATGACTCGTTGTGATCTTGATTATACTAATTGTCAACACGTATCGCTGTCCCATATACACATACACGTACACCAGCAACTCCCCAAACTCAATAACAGCCCAACGCCTATACCGTCTTTCCTTACCACACCGCCGGCCCGAACGTCTGGCCCGCCGGCAGAACAACCTGTATAGCCGTATCCTGAAAGTCCATCGTGCTTGTAATGACATCGTTCCCCCACCAGCTCGGAGGGTTGATATTGTTTAGCGTAAACGCGAAAAAGATCACCAACGTCGCCAGCGCCAGTCCCAAGTCCAGCCCACTCGACGTCAAGAAATTCAGCCGGCTCCACCACGCGAAATGTCTCTTGCGGATCATGTACTGGAACACCCATCCCACAATTCCCCAGGAGAGGTAGTTGAGCGGTGTTGCCGGCGGGATGAGTCCGGACCCGCCGAAAATGAGCGGCGTCATCAGGTGCTTCAGCGGCGACCGCGGCCATTTCTTGGCCGCGAAGTAGATTATCACCGGTGTTACGGCGCCTACCAGGAAGAAGAAGAAGAGGCCCGAGTAGATCTGTCCTGGTGAGAACATGCGGGCCGGGCCGATGAGACCCCAGATTACGGAGGCTAAAGGAGGGGAAATGGTAAGCGGGGAGTTCATGAGCCCTTTTTGTAGAAGGGTTGCTTACCAGAGAAGAAGACCCGGCCACCAGGACAGGTAAAATGTTCCGGTTGCTCTCGCGTGCACACACCGTCTATACTACCGAGAGCATAGTTGAGCATAGCGATCTGGATGAAGCAAGACAATGTAGTCGCGACAACCTGCGACGTGAACATGGTCCGCGGCGGAATCTTCATGTAGTGGCCGAACTTCAAGTCGCCCACGAAGCTAAGGGCTTGCGACATGGTGATGTATCCGAAAGTTTTGAATCTGAAGTGCTGTGTCAGCATGCCATACCATTGTCTAAGCACTACGCGAGATTTACATCATAAGCGCCAGCGGACGGCCCGGCTGAATATAGCCGTAGACAAATTCCGTCAAGACATTCAAGCCGATTTGGTTGTTCGTCACGGCTTGGATGATTCCGATGGGTAGGGAGAAAGAGAAAGATATGAAGACGGCCAGCAGAAGCGCCCACCAGGTGAGATTGGTAGGGAATGCCAGGACGGCTACGAAGCTGAGAACAAGCATCTGCGAGTGTTAGCGTGTGCGTTGAACAGCTCGGAGTATGCACATACTATGCTGAACAGCGAGAGATACCACCATGTCGGAGCCTCCTTATATCTCCTCATCAGCTTCATGTGGATATCAGGCTTTTCGTTAGTGCTGTTCTGGTACTGTCTCCAGATCATCTGCCCGTGATGGAGGTACGTATATACGACGAGGGACGCTATCGCAGCGAAGGAAAGGCCGTACGACATGGCGAATGTTGTGCTAAGATTTTGTCAGTTCACTAACGCCTGGGAAAGGCGGCCGAACCCAGACTTGCCTTAGGAAAAGCGGAGAGTAGTTCTTGTATGCCTCCTCGTTCAGCGTGAAGTCTTCTGTCAGGATCCTGGTCACATTGTATGCGCTGCCCGTATTGTCGTATGTGGAAGAGTCGCTCATGGGCAGGAACGCGCCATACCAGGTACCTGAATAGTGCAGGACCGCCGTCAGGAAGATGTAGAAGAAACCGACGCCGATGAGTGTGTTCGCTATCGCATGCCTGTGGACAAATTTTAGCAGTTTATAAGACGTAGGCCGACATACTGAGACTCACCATGGAGGGATCAGGGGTGAGCCCACAAAGCCAGAGATCTGCGTCCAGTCAAAGGTGATGGGGATGATCGACAACCCAGTTGAGAAGCCGAAGAGCTGATTGATAACTGGACTGTCGGGGAAGATCCACGTCATGAAGGCGAACGAGCTCAGAAACTGCGCCAGGAATCCGGGTATAAAATAGTACACGAAAGAGCATATGGTAATGAGGCCAAACCAGTAGTAGCGTGGCATCCTACCACCAATGACCGTAGGGTCTGGCTTCTCATTCTTCTCATACATGGCGTTCATTAGCGTGACCGAGACCAGGTTGCCGGGCCATATCATGGAGGCAGGGTAAACTTTCGGCGGGAGTCAGTAAGTGTATCGTAAGGCTATACGCATTCGAGGGCGGCATACCAAGAAACTTCCGCATCATTCCAGCAATGCCGTACCCCAGCGACTGTGTCGAGATGGTGAGCATGAGCTGCCACGGAATTCCAAAATCTTGCTTGTAGAACACGACCTGTGCTAGAATGATATCGGTAGCGTAAGCGACGGAGAAAGACACACTGGCCATAACCACAATGATGGAGTGCTCCTTGATGTTGAACGGCCCAGGATTCAAGCTCCACGTCAGACCAAACGTGCGAAACTTCCTCTCCGGCATGACCCTGGCCCAACCATGCCCCATGGGCCACGCGATGATCTGCGCAATGAGCGCACCCAAGCCTATCGATGGCGACCTTAGGGAGAACAGCGTATTCATCGAGGCGCCGACCACCACAAGCGTCAGCCCAATCGTCCACGCCCTGACGGTGTTGCAGGGCACGTCTTCGTCGTAGTTCCGCACAGCGGCGCGGACCTCCGGGTACGGCGAGTCCTCGACTTCGTCCTCGTCCTCGCCATGCTTCAGTGCAACCTCGTCGTCCAGGCTTCCCGTCTCCCTCTCAAAGTCGGCCAGCTTGGGCTCGTACTCGTCCGGCAGGTTCGGGTCTAAGAGCAGTTCATATTCCGATCCTTCCTCGTCATCGTCGTAGCCAGGTTTGTAACGGGCAGACTCACCCCACATAGACAGGCGGGCCTTCAGGTCTTCCACAGGGTCGTCGTGCCGCGACCCTGCTTCGCCCTGCGGCGCCTCCTTCCCGATAGCATCCTCCACGTCAGCACTCGAGTCCCAGTCCCGATCGTCCTTCGCCATGGCAACCTCTGAAGCCGTACCTGACGGCTTCGAACTTGACGGTTGGGCCATTGGTGAAGGTTTGCCCCTGTAGTATGGGGGGAGAACGATCAACGATCTGACGACTCAAGTGCAAAGCGTGTAAAGAAGTATCGGTGTCTATAAAGGGCTATCTAAGGTCTCACGACGAGGTCTCGGACCAGTTACCAGGCTAAAGCCTTCACGTCGATCCCAGACAAACATGAAGCACGGTTCACTTGTACCCAAAGTTGTGGCGAGATAAGCCTCTGAGTTGGGATTCGCCGCCGCCGCAGAGAGACTATGCGATATTCTGCGCGGCTCAAAGGTGTGGCAGCACAGTGAGTGGTGTGATCTGTTGAGAGCGGTACGGTATGACCCAGTGGTAGGGACGGTCGTTGCCAGAAAGGGTAGCAGAACAGGGATAGCGGCAGCAAGTTCAGGCAAGCCTGGACCGGAAGGAGAGCACTGAAAGGTACCGAGCACGACGGAGTATGGCAAATGCGGGTGAACTTGTGGACTGGTCGCGAATAGCTGGGAGCATGAAAGTGGCGGTCTCAGGGAAGCTCAGATTGCCGAGATGCAAGCTGACTAGATCATGCGACTGGAGATGCGGCTCAAAATAATAGAGCACTCTGCATTCCCTGATCTTATAGGTCCAAAGTTTCTAGATAAGCCAGATGCTGTAGAAACATCTATGGCGAGCTGAAACTCTTATGCGGCACAGACAGGGATAACCGGAGAGCTGGATATATGTCGAGTATCTACCACAGCTTTGGGAAACCCTGGCTCCGGGGTCTTCTGCCTTCCAGAAGGCGCATAGACTCAAAGAGGCACTCTCAAGGCGAGTTGCATAGGATTGACTTGTTGGAAGATAGCAGGTTGAATCCTGATGGAGATCAATGAGGACAACGAATGGTTATCACTGTGTATTGGCCGATGCCGTTAGGATTGAACGTCCCAGCTCCTCAAGTGTTAGGAGAGATCTGAGGAGTATGGTGAGCGTACAACCGGGCCCAGCATTGCAAACTAGACAGATGTCTGGGTGAAGATAGCTCGGAAGTGAATGCTCGTGCCGTAGATTTGAACGAGCCTCCCAGTTCCGGCCATGTGGCTCCCTGACCAGCTTTGTCCCACTGTGGAGCCCAGGACCCCTGAACGTTGAGCGGCTCGAGTTTCTACGCTATACCAGAGTTGGGCTAGTGCATGATCCACTCTGGACGTCTGGTCTTTGTTCAGAGCATCCTAACAGATTTTAGCACTGCATCTGGATGCATTTCCCCCGAGCAAACTTCCTGTTTCACTACTGTAGGTCAGCGAATCATTCTGGACCCGAGGATATTATATCCTGCCTGCTATAATAGAGAGCACCCCCACGCTCTACGTCTACTCAAATCCCACCAAACCCCGGAACATGGAAAGATAATGCGACGAGTTGTTGTGACTGGCCTTGGCGCCATCACTCCCCTGGGCGTCGGAGTCATCCCGACATGGACGCGTCTAATAGCAGGACACTCCGGAATCACCAGCGTGGCCGCTTTTGAACCGGCTGCTAAATGGAAGAACCTGACAAGCACCGTTGCCGGCATCGTTCCCAAGGGTAATGCAGAGCACGCGTGGCGACCGTTAGACTGGCTGGATGCAGGGGAGCAGCGCCGTATGTCCACATTCGCCCAGTACGCTCTTGCGGCCGCGAAACAGGCGCTCGACAACGCAGGCTGGGCGCCTACACGCCGCGAGGATCTCGAGGCAACGGGGGTCTGCATAGGTAGCGGGATCGGCAACCTGGACGAAATTTACAGCACCAGTCTGGCCTATGAAAAAGACGTGAGCGACTCCAGAAGCGTCTGCTTGGTGGACCGGTAAGCTAAGAATTTGTGACTGCTGGTTAGGGTTATAAGAAGGTCTCTCCGCTGTTCGTCCCCAAGATCCTCATCAACCTCGCTGCCGGCCACATTGCCATGAAGTATGGCTTCCAAGGCCCGAACCACGCCACTACAACGGCTTGCACGACGGGTGCTCACTCGGTTGGGGATGCAGCGCGCTTCATCATGTTTGGGGACGCCGATGTGATGATTGCTGGCGGAACAGAGTCCTGCATCCACCCGCTGACCTTTGCCGGGTTTGGGCGGTCCAGGTCGCTCTCTACGGCTTACAATCACGAGCCTACGGCAAGCTGTCGGCCCTTCGACAGAGACCGCGACGGTTTCGTCGTCGGCGAGGGTGCCGCCGTCCTGGTGCTCGAAGAACTTGAGCATGCCAAAGCACGTGGTGCCAATATCCTTGCCGAAATCAAGGGATATGGCTGTAGCGGCGACGCGTATCACATGACGGCACCACGAGAGGACGGGTCGGGTGCATTGCTTGCTATGAGGAGGGCGCTAAAGAAGGCTGGTCTCAAACCGAGTCAGGTCGACTACATCAATGCCCATGCCACCGGAACAGCCGTCGGTGATGCTGCCGAGGCTGCCGCCATCCGGACGTTGATGCTGGGCGATGAAGGGCTCGAGAATGAAAGCGATATTACAGTTAGCAGTACCAAGGGTGCTGTAGGCCATCTCCTTGGAGCTGCCGGGGCTATTGAATCTCTATTTTGTGTTCTGGCTATCAGCTATGTAAGTTCCTCGATGCTTGTTTGTATTCGCCATGGTATTAATGCCTGCCCAGAATATCATTCCACCAACCCTGAACCTGCACAATCCCCATGTCAGTGCGGAGTTCAATTTTGCTCCGTTCACAGCTCAAGAGAGAAAAGTCAAGGTGGCACTTTCCAACAGCTTTGGCTTTGGGGGGACGAACGCTAGTCTTGTGTTCTCTGAGCTCTAAGATGGTTTGTTGTAACACCAGTGTCATAGTAGCTGTACCATCTAGAATACAAAATAGAATCGGAATGTTGGTCATGATACCTACTAGTATGCAATACCTCGTTGAAGAAGGTGGTGGCCCGAGCTCCTCGTGGATGTATGTAGCTTGCCCGGTACTACTCTAGACGGCTAGTTATCTTCACGTGAGAACGCGATAAATGAAGCCCCACATGGAATTTTCCGCGCAGACAGAGCATCCATGACGTGCCGTGTTAGGATATTAATACCTCGACCTCCCTTCAGCTTCGCTAACAGTCACCTTCCAATGGCGTGCCGTGCCTGTCAGAAACCACTGGAGTTACTTCCACGGCTTTACCCTCTGCGCCGCGGAGCCCGGGGCTCCCAGGAGTGTCACAACGTGCTGTCTTCAGCAATCAACTCCAGACGATCGAATCGCGGAATTGCTCCTGTTACCTCGATATCAGGAGCGAGATCACTGCACACATCTTTAGCACAGAGGGAGAAGGAGGCAAAGCCGGCATTGAGCAGACTACAGGGTGTACTCGCCGGATCGACGCAGTCATATCTCATCTACGGCGCAAGCGAGAAGATATACAAGGCGTGCTCTGCCCAGGCAGCCTATTCGATCTCGGAACAGGAGAGGAAAGATGGCAAAATCACATTAGGACCCGACGGAGAGGACGTTGGTGTTGGCGGTGGGATATGGCATGACGGTTTGCAGCCCTTTTCTTGACCGAAGACGAAGAACAGCTGACTGATATCAAATCGAAATATAGACTTCAAGCTCCTCCCCACATTCAGCACCTGGTCGCAGGTAACAATGCTGCACCTGTACCTCCTCATAGTCCGTCTCCGATGTCTTGAGAAAGACGTCTACCAGAACTGGCAGGCCCAGCTGGTCGACCACTTCTTCCACGAAGCCGAGGCGAAGATGGACCTCCTGCACGGCATGACTTCACGGTCGATACGGCAGCGCAACCTCCAGGACCTGTTCCAGCAGTGGCGTGGCCTGATACTGGCCTACGACGAGGGTCTGGTCAAGGGCGACGCCGTGCTAGCCTCAGCGGTGTGGCGCAACCTGTTCAAGGGCAAGGAGGATGTCGACCTCCGATACCTGGCGGCTACTGTGAGCTGGATGAGGCTGTGCCTGAAGAACCTGGACAAGATGGCGGACGGTGCGTTGCCGCTGTATGCCGCTGCTGTGTTCAAGCTCCCGGCCACAGCGGAGTTGTCGATTGTCGACCGTCCGACGCCCGAGTTGCAGAAGGCATACTCTGGCCTTGGTCTCAAGGGAAAGGCCTCCAGTATCGATGACGATACCAGGGAGTTACCCGAGGGACTTAGTAGACCATTGGAAGAAATGGCGAGACCTTAGATAGTGCGGGAATTATCTATACTCCCGACGGCACTCGACCAAGGGCAAATCGGCCCATGTAAACCAGCCGTGTAGAATACCTCACTTGTACCAACAAGCTGTACAATACATCAAGCCATAGACCAAAGTTCTCACTCTACACAAAAGGCTTAATCCACCTTCTCCCACATCTGAAACTCATACTGCGTCCCGCCCTCCTCCTGCACACCGCCAGGCACCTCCTCGCCCGTCCATGCGTCCAAGTCCCCCTTCCCCTTCTTTACCCAGCCACTACTCCCTCCTTCCTCCTCTCCCAACCTCAGCCCAAAATGCGTATCGCACTCGAAATCCCTTAAGACCCTCGTCAACAACACCCTTCTCGCCCCCAACCTCAGCGCAGCGTCGTAAATCTGCGCCCCGCCAATGACAAACACCCTCCCCACCTCGCCGGCCTCCGTCCTCCCGGCCAGGAACTCGACCGCCTCCTCCAGCGACCCCGCGCGCACGGGCTCCGCGTCCGCGTCCCGCAGCGCCGCCGTCGCCGTCGGCGGCAGAGGCGACTTCAAGGACCGCGAGATCACGACGTTCAGCCGGCCCTTGAGCGGCCTGAAGCGCGGTGGGATGCTGTCCCACGTCTTGCGGCCCATGATGACCGCGTTCAGGGCCGGTGGTTGTGTCTAGATGAATTTCGTCGTCGTTAGTCTGAGATGAACAAGAGGCATAGGGAGAAAGTGAAATATGGGGGGAGGAGAGAGCATTTACGTGAGGCGGTAGTCGCTTGGTCACGCGGGCGAAGTAGGCCATTTCTTTCTTAAGTCCTGTCCACGGCAGGGCGCCGTTGAGGCCGATGCCCATGTCCCGCGTTGCCGCGAGGACGAGGGTTAATTCTACTGGTAGCATCTTTCCGTGCTCTGGATTTGCTGACTGAACAAGAACAGTTGGTTTTTGTTCATGCGTATCTTGTAGAAGTTTCGACACTGTGTTGAAACTATGACTGAGAAGAGCAAGTCTAGTGCACAGTACAAACACAGTTACAGGAGGAATGGCATAGCGCTTAAGCACAGTGTTAAGATATGCATTACATTTGTTCACACTGTACCCTGGAGGACATCATGGAGGATGAAGACGAATCTCTTGTCGAACACAGTCCGCCATTGTTAGAGATTAATCTTTCCTTTGTCGCTAATTACTTTGCATTACTCTTCTCACTAATCTCATAGAACATAGCCACTAGCCCCAACACAACTCCACTCTCTCACGCCCCTGCCTTCCTCGAGCTCGACACACCACCACAGCACCTCCTTCGCCTTATCTGCCTGGCCACTCTCCTCATGCGCCCTCGCGAGCGTAAACCAAGCCTCGGAACTGTTCCAGCCTGTGCCCAGCTTCGTCAGCCCGGACAACAACCCGTACGCCCTGTCTCTCGCCGCCAGCCGATCCACCAGCGGTAGCGATCGTGCCTTGTACGGGGGCGGCAAGGGACCGTCGCGAGGGGTTGGTGCCGGCTGCTCTTTGGGTTTGGTCGTCACTAACCCAAGCGGTCCCACCGGAAATCCAACAGCTTCGGCAGGCTGCTTGCTCTTGCGGAAGGGAAGTTCGTCCGCCAGAGACGCGGAGGCGATCTTGGTGGTGGCTGCTGCCGGAACGGGGCCCGTCGGGGTATCAAGCCCCGGGACAGCGGTTGGTGGAAGAAGGACCTCCGTGTATATGTCTAATAAGATGTTTGAGAGGCCTACAATGGCCGACGGGTGGTCCGGATAATGCATCAACGCGGTCTCGAACTCCGTCCTAGCCACATACGGCTGGCCCTTTGCTAGCGAGATATTTGCTTTCTGCATGGCTCGTTAGTCAAGGGTCATCCGAGGGCAAGGAATTTAGCATTGTTAGCGAACTTACTTCAGACCAAAAGTCAGCCCACAATTCCTCCACGCTTTTCTTGCCCGCCCAGCCTGCATCCTTCACCGACAAGGACTGTACACCCGTTACATCAGCCGCAATCTCGGCCTCGAGGCTCTGCACCAGCTTCTTGGCCTCGACTGTAGCCGCCTCAGCATCCTCATGCATGCCAGCCCGGCGATAGAGGCCGGCCGTCATGAGCCACACATCTACTAACACAGCAGTCCTCCGTCGTGTATGGTGTTCCTCTGAGAACTGGATGACCGGCAGCAGCGCCACATGGGGTTCGAGCTTAGCGATAGATACGCCGGCCAGAGGATCCGCAGTCCGACTATTCCTCGCAGAGCCGTTTGACGCATACGACTCTGACTGCGTCAACGATCTATGCCCACCCGAC
This sequence comes from Coniochaeta prunicola, assembly GCA_007388105.1. NCBI lineage: Eukaryota > Fungi > Ascomycota > Sordariomycetes > Coniochaetales > Coniochaetaceae > Coniochaeta > Coniochaeta prunicola. The sequence continues at coordinate 259,416 of SMOB01000283.1, read as the reverse complement.
GGAAACCGCTTGCTTGCCGCCTGAAAGAAATCGTGGTGCGAAGAGCTGGTGTCCTCGGATGTGATGGAGTAGCGCTCACCGTCGACAAGCGAAGGTTGGTGCGACACGGCCCCGCTGCTGACGGCTCGCCTCCTGCTTCCGCTGCTCTCCCGCTTCCGGAGGCTGCCCCGTTTTCCGCCGTGCTCCCCTGCTCGAGTCGCGCTCGTCGATTTTCGCGAACGCCGACTCTCAGGAAGGGTACCACTTTCGCTAATTACCTGTGATATCGGAACCCCAATAGTTTCTGTCGTATGCGTTGTTTGTGTTGTCTGAGGTCTTAGCGGGATGGCTAGCGCCTTTTCTGTAGGCACAATGCTCTGCCGGGCTCGGCTATGTCTTTCGGTACGACTGCCGAATATGCTGCCCTTGAAGCTTCGCAGCGTACCTGCTGAGCTTTTGGGGACATCGCGAGTCTTTGGAGTCTCGATCGGCACCTTGGGGTGCGGGACGCCAAAGAGCCTGGAGTAAAGAGTCAAAAGTTCGAGACTGGCATTGACAGCAACCTTTGGGCCCTCAAGCAGTTCGACGATGGCTAGCTGTGTCATTTTGACTTCGAGTATGCTCTCCTTTTCATAGTCGTCCATGTCATCCACAACGCCACCCGTCGTCTCATCTGCGACTTTAGCTTCCATCTCATTAAGATGATCGCTTCGATAGCCGCCGTTCAAGCTCTTCGTACCGAAGAGGACGGAAGGGTCTTTGAATTGCTCGAAGGCCCCTTCGCAAGCCCTGGCAGCCATGATGTGGTCCTGCCTTGCGCTCAACATCAACGACAGCAGGTGCCATAGGGGGACAAGAGACCGTTCCCGCCAGTAAAGGCCATGATACAGATCGTGCGCCGTATCAGGGGTCTTCTCAGCCAACAACGCGGTTTTGACAAGCTCAATAGCCACGGGCAACTCTCTCTGCTCAGCTAGGAGAAGCCCCAATGCAAAGACGCCCCTGATATCCGCGCTCCTGCCGAATTCGCTGGACAAGGACTTTCGAAGGCATTGTATGGCCTTCTTTTGGATGTCGGTTCGCGATGCTGAGTCAAAGGTAAGCCGCGCCCACTGCGCGTGAGCAAGGCCCATAGACTGCCAGCACAGTGCAAGGACCGCAGGTCCGACTGACTCGTGAAGCGCTGATTGCGGTCCGTTCTCTGTACCAGGGCTCGGTCCTTCCTCCTGAATTGAACCTGGTTCCTTGAGGTGCTCAAGCATATGCTCAAGCTCACCTGTCAGAGCCCGAGCTTTTTCGGCAGCTTGGCGATCGCCGTACCTACAAAGGGCGAGGACGCACAACGATATTGTCTCCAATACCGTTTCGTCATCGTCAAGGCTCGGCTCCGGCTGGCCTGTCTTTTTGACTCGAGCTTTGCCTCTCTTGACCAGGTCTAGGTACGAATCAAATGCTTTGAATGCTAGATCGAATTCAGCAACTGCAAGGTGCACAGTAAAAAGATACCTTAGGATGGCTGTCGAGTGGAACGTCTTCGTGGCAGCGCGGTAAAGGATATCCAGTACTGCCCGGCTCAAAGACTCCTTGCCACCTTGTCCAAGGTCGTGTTCCTGCCATCCTCGTCCGGTGAGGATCTTCCAGTTCTCCATGACCAGCTCGACGAACCGTTCTACTTCCTCTCGTTGTTCCTCAGCCCGCGGAAATGTGGTCTCATTTAGTAGCAAAGCCTCATACTTTGCCTCGACTTTCTTGAGCTCCATCCGAAGCTGAGCTCTTGCAGAAGACTCGTTGTTCAAGGGCGCATAGCCCGTAGGGAAGGGTAAGTCCTGCTTCAGGATTTCGGATATGACGTCGTAGTATGCAAGCCATATCCGTCTTCGAGGGACGAAGCCAGAAAAGGCGGAGCCGCCAGAGACGGAGGCCCCCTGCGACTCCCAATATCTTGCCCATGAGCGGAAACACGCCAAACAATTGGGGTCAGTGAGGATTTCTTCGTGTTCGTCGAGCGTCTGGCTGAAGAGCATGCAGTATTCGGTCAGGAACAGCTCCCCCCAGTATCGCAGCTGTTTTTTATTCGGATTACTGGCCCATATGCCGGAGAGAGTGCGCAATGCCGATTCGAAACGGGCCAGGGCTTCTGTCTGCAGACCGCCGCGCGCCAAGCAATTCGCTTTGAGGTAGGCCGCCTTCAGCGCGCAAACTTTGGACCAATCTGTAACGTGGCCAAGTGACTCGAGATGCGTATAGCTCTGGTCTGTGGGCAACCTGGTTGCTGCAATATCATATTCTCCCGCTGCCCAGTGCAGCCATCCAAGACAGACCTGTGCCTGGAACTTATCCTCTGCATGATCATTCTCCTGATCGATAGCGGCGAGGAGTTCGGGTTGGCGCTCCAGCAAGTCTTTGGCAGCGGGTTGGGCCGCAGCTGTCTTCGGTCTAGGGGACGGTACAGCCTTTGATATGGCACACTCCGTCGCTGCTGTTAGGGCGAGACCTAGGCACAGTATTTCTCAGCTCAGTTCGCAGACGTAAAGTCTCTAATAGGTGAGAATCAGGCATACACAATCGATCAGGGGCGTGTTTCCGTATCTTTCGAACGAGTTCGGGGACAGCATCCCAATTGCCCTGGCAGCGAGCATCGTCGAGCAACTGTAGGTAGTGAAGCGCTTTGGTGGCGGAAGGCTGTAACAAGGAGCAAGACGGTCAGTTGCCGAATCAGAGTGAAATCCGAACAGAGGTAAGCCTCTGGATCCTTACACTCATTTTCCTGGGCGTTGGTGCGGCCCACGCCAAAAGGAGACTTATAGTGCGTACTCTCCAGCGAAAGTCATATGGAGATTGGCATTATTAAATCGTGCGGGTATCAAGAAACAGTAAGCGACATAACAATGCGTTCGCCAAATGCTGAGCGAGGAGAGCAAGACGTGTCGACAGAGAAAGAATGTGCTGTCGCACTTTGGTTGGAGATGCACCCTGTTGGGAGGAGACGACGGTGACGACGATGCTGTCGCGGTCAAGCTCTCTCCAACTGGGAAGGCGCGAGGGAAGATGTGCGATTGGTTGGACCTTCCCGCAACAGGGACCCAGGCCGTTGCAGGGGGGTCAATTTTCCTGGTACTGTGGAGTAACGGTTAGTGCTCCACTATCCATGTAGGTCTAGTCTTAAGGAAACATTTCAGTGAAGCTTTAATTTTTTATAGGCGGGATAGAAATCTCTGTATCTACTTCAGAGTATAATTGTAGCAGTTAGCCTGGCTTTGCTATACTCGTTTTCTTCAGCTCAAGTGCACCAGGTACTCTAGGGTCTTGTCTCTGCTGGACCCCTTCAAACGATGTCTCTCCCGCCAGATCTTCGTGTTCTGTGCCGGCGACTTGCATCCACAAGTCCCGATGACCTCCCCCGACTATGTCCTATACTTGTCAACCATCTCTTGCGGTGTGGACCGGTGTTGTCAGCTCCCCACGAGCCCAAGACCAAGGACAATAGCTCGGATGTGACTGTTCATCTCCATAAGCTAAAGACACAGATCAACACTCTCCTGAACGGGAAAAGCAACAATGGCCGCTTTGCCGCTGTGGTTCTCATCAAGGCTATGGTCGACGTTGGCGGTTGGGAGTGCCTCCGACTTTCTGAGCCTTGGGTCCGGGGTCTCTTGTCCATAATACAGGTTCGATATCGTCCATGGCGAATGAATGGTGAGACTTGACCGCTGACCTGTGTTCCAGAGACCTGGTGCGATGGCCATGAAGGAGCTCAGCATAGTTACGGTAACAAGGATCTACTCGCTGCTGCACGGCTACCAGACATTGGTCAGGGAGATTGCCTCGCCAACCATCCCTTCCTTTGTCAATGCTTGTCTGCAGCTCATTAAACCCCCTGTCTCAGGCCAACCCCTGAGACTCCCGACAACGACAGTTGAGATCGTAGTGAACGCGCTCGCAACTATCACCCCGCTGTATCCCACTACTCTACGACCCTTCAGCGCGCAAATCCGCTCAAGCATCAAGAGCTACATCGCACCTACCTCATCTGACGAGATTGTCGCACCTCAGCCTTTACAGCACGCTTCTCGCCGTTTGCTCATCTCGCTACCCTACACTGCGCCAAAGAACGGCAGCGGCGAGGAGTGGGCAAAGGCTATCGACAGCTGTATCAAAGACTGTCACAGCACAGCAGATCAAGTCTTTCGGGCTGTCAATGAATCGTGGGAGTCAGCGGTAGGCTATATCCCGGCCAACGTCAGCTCTGACGGAGAGCCAAGCGGTGGCGGTCCAGCAGCAGAAGATCTACCGCCCTGGTCTGGTCTCCTGGCGGGTGCTGAGAGACTGACGGGGCTGCTTGAACTCCTTGCCGAGTTCTTCTGCAGTCCAACAAAGTCGCCTGTGGCCGTGCCATTGGGGTCACTCATGGACCTGGTAATGAGAATTGCCTCTATCGTACCTCCCGGTCCGGGAAGGGAAGACCGTATGCAGCTGAGCGCCTCGATTGGGAGAGAAGAAAAGGACGAACTATGGAGCGCATTGCCCGACGTACATATTGCCATACTGGAGCTTTTATCAGCCATGGTCAATAGGTTAGGTCAGAGCCTCACATCACTAGCGCGGGATATCCTCGATCACACTGTCCGCATCTTCAAGACCGTCGCACACGTCCCGTCAGCCCGGGAAGTGGTCTACACTCTAGCCCAAGGACTCCTCTTGCTGATAGGACCAACGCTAGACAAGCTGGCAGTCGACTCCCTCGCTCCGCTCGCCCAATCCTGCTGCCGCGACCTCCTGGAATCAGCAGGCTACCTCCAAGACACGCCCAAACCAGCTGAGTCGCAAACTCCCAACGGGGCCAAGAAATCGCAATCAGCTGGGAACGCCGACGCCTTCCTCAAGCCCAAAGCAGACAGCACCGCTTCCCCCATATTCCACAGCGCGTCGCACCTAAAATCCGCACGCGTGCTCCTGACTGCCCTCCTCTCACACCTACCGCAGTCACATCTCTCTCCCGACTCCCGCGGCCTGATCGACCGCACCGCAATCCTGACGGCCGACAAGCACGCCATGCTCGCGAGCTGCCTGCACCCCTACCGCGACAGCAACGGCCGCTACTACGCGAGCGTCATGCCCTTCCTGACGCGCGCCTTCGCGCAAGACCAGGAAGTCGAGGTCCTGCGGAGCAATCTCCGCACGGCGAAGGGCGGGGCCGCGGCAACGGAGATGACATGGGAGCCTCAGCGGGGGCTTGAGGAAATGCTCGAGCCTGGGAAGGACGAGGAGGCGGAGGCGAAGCAGACGTTCTCGGGGCTGAACTGGGGAGTGACGACGAGCAAGGAGGACGGTGTTGAGGAGATGGCGGAGACCAAGATAGCGCCATTTACGCCGCTTGCCATGGAAATTGACACGCCGTTTGTGTCTGGGGCCTTTGCGAGGACAACAGCGGTGGAAGAGACTGCTGCGGTTGTCGTTTCTGGGGAGACGCCAATGTCGCCTTTGAAGAGGAAGGGCGACGCGCTCGACTCTGGAAAGGCGAAGAAGGTGGAGGCGGAAGCTGTCGAGGCTCACGAGGATGATGGCGGGAGTGATAGTGACGAAGGGAGCATCCAGATCGATATGACTATGGACGATGACGAGGAGGACGAGGATGAGGACGATGGAGACGAAAATACAGGTGGAGACTAATGTACGGAGAAGTGAGGTGCTTGAATGTTTGAATACTCTCTAAATCCACTGGAGATGAGTCTATGTACTGTATGCTCCAGTATTGCATAAGACATCCAGGGGTATAACGACCTCGAACGTCGCCGCTGTCGAGTTGCTCGGACCTCTCCTCTCCCACTAAACAATGAGGGAATGAGGACTCTTCAACCTCATGCCGCTGTCATAAATGCTGGCTACCTAATCACCACCGCCAACAATGTCCGACAGTCACCGCAAAACTCCGTTGGTCTGCTGCACCATCTTTTCCTACCTATAGACAAAAAAGACGAGAAAAGCAAAACCCTTTCCAGTTCGTAAACCTCAATACGCCAATCCCATATACAACCGTACCCAACCTTTCAACTATAAAAAAAAACGCCCACCTACGCTCCATCAATCCCTAAGCCAAGCCCTCCGCTTCTCCTCCTTCCGTGCCCGCCTCCTCTCCTTAAACGCCTTCAGCTCCGCCTTGCTGGGCTTCTTCCCGCTCCTCTCGGCCTTGAGACTGCGCCCGTCGAACTCGTTGGCGGCGGCGTCCACGTCGAAGAAGTTGTTCAGCTGCCGCCTGCTCTTGGCCTCGTCGCTGTGCCGCTCCGGACCCTGCTCGGGGTGCTGCCACGCGCCCGTGTGGCGGTTGAAGAACCCCGCCGTCCCGAGCCCGGCATCCGGCGCCTCCCCGGGCACTCCTACCGCTACACCGCCCGGTACCAGGGCCCCGGGCGTATCCTCTTGCGCCGCCGCGGCCTGCGCGTACCATGCGTTTGGGTCGTAGTCGCCGTGGATGGCTGGGTTGTACCCGCCCGCCACAGAGGTGGGGTCGCTTATCACCTGTCCGGGGGCTACTGCTATCGGGGTCGGAGTCGGGGCAGTGGTGGACGTGGTGGAGCTACCGTAGCCTGGCTGGAGACGCGGGTTGTTTTCTTGCCAGACTTGGGTGAAGCGGTTGTAGAACCAGTAGGAATTTGTCGAGGCGTTCCAATGGTACTCCCAGCCGTCATCTTCGGGCTGTTGTGGCGCTGGCGCGGACTCGGCGGGAAGGGGCGGGCCTGAAGGCGTGGATTGACCTGGGATGGGTTCCCTTGGGAGAGGAGGCGCAGAGGTAGCAGTGGTCTGGGCTGGAATAGGCTCGCTTGGGAGTGGTGGTGCGGAAGAGGTTGCTTCGTCTTCATTTCCTTCTGAGGCGTTGGCTTGATTTGAGGGACCGGCCTCCTCGGAAACTTGCCGTTCAGCTGCGTCTCTCTCGGTTGATGTCGGCGAGGTGACTGAGCTTGCTGGAGACTCCGATCTGGCTGGTGTACCTGATCCTTGTGCCTCTCTTGTCTGTAAGGTCTCCGCCTCTGGGCTCTTCCGTGGAGCCTGAGTAGTATTAGACTCCGAGGCACCTGCTGGCTCGGCGACTTTGGGCTCGTCCGGTGTGGACATTGTAAAAACGATGCCTCTTGAATCTGATATGTCGGGTTTTCTCTAGAAAGAGGTCGAGGTCCGGAGGAAGAAGGGGCGTCAATGCATGTCTTGTCGAGTGCAACGTGGGCAAAGTCAAGAGATGAGGATAATTGAGAATGTTAAATGCAGAAAGGGCGAAGTTGAGTCTTCAGTCTCGAGTCGAATGGTAAATTCTGAGGAATGGAATCGAGCCGATGGAAGCCATAATACTCGACGATTTTCCGGCTTTGGCTCCATTGGTTAGAAGTGGGGGTGGGATTCTACAGTACAGGGGAGCTAAGGTACCCGGGGCCTACAAAACAGGTACGTACCTTACCAAGTCTAGACTGACGTACCCGAAGCTTGCACCTCCTATCGAAGTCCCGAAGCTTGCGACTTGCATCGAGGCTACAGACTTCGAGAGAATCAACACGCTGTCTCACTCAACATGAGTCGCTCAAACCGCCAATGACCAGCCATTCCATGATAATAGCATGGCGTTCGATCTCTCCAACGGCTTCTCGGCCGCCAACGGGGCTACAGCCAGCCTTGCCGGCGCCGGGGGCGGACAGGACCTCCCCATCTTCGACGTCGAGCGTGTCCAGCTGCAGTTCTCCATCGCTGCAGACTTTGTCGCTGCCCAAGTAGCCAACAATGTGCTCGTCATAGCTCTGTCCAACGGCCGCATCCTCCGCATTGACTTGAATCGGCCAGAGGACATTGATGGTAAGCGAAGGAGCGGGCGCCTTAACAGCAGAGGATGAGAGCTCTAACAAGCTGGCGCACAAACAGACATCGACCTCCCCAAGAAACCGTCCGAGATAGGCGTCATCAGGCGCATGTTCCTAGACCCCACAGCCTCTCATCTAATCGTGTGCACCTCTGGCGGCGAGAACTACTATCTACACTCGCAGTCGCGCCAACCGCGCCACCTCGCCCGCCTTCGCGGCGTCTCCATTGAGAGTATCGCCTGGAATCCGGCCTTGCCGACTGCGTCGACACGCGAGATCCTACTCGGTGCCTCGGACGGAAACATCTACGAGAGCTATATCGAGACCTCGACCGAGTTCTACCGCAAGGAGGACAAGTATCTGAAGGTACTGCAGAAGCTGCCCGACGGGCCTGTAACTGGGCTGTGGGTCGATGCCTTGCCTGGGCGCGCAGACACGAGACGGGCTCTCATCAGCACGCAGAGCAGGCTATTCCATCTCGTCGGCAAGGTCGGCAAGGGCCATGATGGAAGTGGATCAATCTACACGAAACTGTTTGATGGAGAACAACCCGTCATCCATGAACTTTCGCGGTCTTCCACTGCGGCTGCATCCGCACTCGCCATATCGCCGGATGCCCAGCAGCATTCGAAGCCATATGAGGATATAGCACCGGACAGAGCATTCGCCTGGCTGTCGTCCCAGGGCGTCTACCACGGGACTTTGCTTGTCAACCCCGCAGGCTCAGAGCTAGGCAACAAGGTCTTTGCCGAGGCAAAATTGTTACCTAGATCACAACTCGCCGCATCGGACAACAGCGGGAGGCGGAAATCTGTCACCGAGTATATCGAGGCCATAGCGCTTACGCAGTGGCATGTCGTTAGCCTAGTCGGCAACCGCGTCGTTGCTACCAACAGACTCACCGGGTCGGTTGTATACGATCAGGTGATCCTGGATCCTGGGCAGAAAGCCATCGGTCTCTGCGTCGATTTGCAGAAGAACACCTTCTGGCTGTTCACAGCGCAAGAGATCTTTGAGATTGTCGTCCGGGACGAGGATCGGGATATATGGAAGATCATGCTGAGTATGCAGAAGTTCGACGCGGCACTTCAGTACGCTCACTCCCCGGCACAAAAGGATGCCGTCGCGACCGCTTCCGGCGACTACTTAATAAGCAAAGGTCTATATACCGAGGCCGCAGGCGTCTATGGCAGGAGCAGCAAGCCGTTCGAAGAGGTTGCGCTCACATTCATTGATAACAATCAGCCGGATGCTCTGCGCAAGTACCTGCTAGCTAAGCTGGCCACCTACAAAAAGACGTCTGTCATGCAGAGGATCATGATCGCCAGTTGGTTGGTGGAGGTATACATGGCGAAGCTTAACTCCCTGGACGATACCATCATCACGAAAGCTGAGCTGTCGGAGACGCTTAGCCCAGCTCAGAGCGAGGAACATCTGACCGCGATTCGGAGTGAGTACCAAAGTTTCGTGACCAAGTACAAGTCCGATCTGGACAAGCAGACTGTGTACGACGTGATCAGCAGTCATGGCAGAGAAGAGGAACTGTTGTTCTTTGCAGACGCCATCAACGACTATAACTATGTCCTGTCCTACTGGATACAGCGGGAGAGGTGGTCAGATGCGCTGAGGGTGTTGAAGAGGCAGACGGACCCCGACGTTTTCTACCGCTACAGCAGCGTCCTGATGACGCACGTGGCCACAGATCTGGTCGACATCCTAATGCGACAGTCGAACCTGAAGCCGCGGAATCTCATACCCGCCCTTCTCGAGTATGACCGAAACTACAAAGGCCCCGTTGCTCAAAACCAAGCAATCCGATACCTACAATACGTGGTCAATCAGCTCAACTCGACCGACTCGGCCGTGCACAACACCCTGGTCTCCATGTACGCGTCACACCCCTCCAAGGACGAGGCAGCCCTACTCGCCTTTCTCGAATCCCAGGGCGATGAGCCTCGCTTCGACCCGGACTTTGCGCTCCGCCTCTGCATCCAGAATCACCGCGTCCTGTCGTGCGTGCACATCTACACCAACATGGGCCAGTACGTCCAGGCCGTCGACCTCGCCCTGTCGCACGACGAGATCGACCTCGCGGCTGTCATCGCGGACCGACCAATGTCCAACCCGCCGCTCCGCAAGAAGCTCTGGCTCGCCGTCGCGCGCAAGGTCATCTCGCAGTCCAACGGGATCAAGACGGCCATCGAGTTCCGCAAGCGGTGCGACCTGCTCAGGATCGAGGACTTGATCCCCTTCTTCCCGGACTTTGTGGTCATCGACGACTTCAAGGACGAGATCTGCGACGCGCTCGAGGACTACAGCCGCAACATCGAGTCGCTCAAGCGGGAGATGGACGAGTCGAGCCAGACGGCGGCCAACATCAAGGTCGACATCGCGGCGCTGGACCGCCGGTACGCCGTCGTCGAGCCCGGCGAGAAGTGCTTCGAGTGCGGGCTGCCGTTGCTGAGCAGGCAGTTCTTCGTGTTCCCGTGCCAGCACGCCTTCCACTCGGACTGTCTGGGGAGGAAGGTGCTGGAGCAGGCCGGCGTGGGCAAGAGCAAGCGCATCAGGGAGTGCCAGGTGCAGATCAGCAAGGGGCTCGTGAGCGGTGCCAAGAGGGAGGCCATGATTGCCGAGCTGGATTCGCTGATTGCTTCTGCTTGGTAAGTTTTTATTGTGCATTGGTAACTTACGAGATAAGAGTGCGCTAACAGACGGCACCTAGCATATTGTGCAGCGAGTATGCCATCAAGCGCATCGACGAGCCATTTATCAAGGAGGGCGAAGATAAGAATGAGTGGGCTTTGTGAGGTACGTTTGCATCATGAGGACGGTCACCCGGGGTACGCGGAGCATTGCATGAGGCTGAAGGGAGGCAGAGTAGATACCCATTTTGTGAAATATTGATGAAGAAGACATTTACCACATTTTACAACGGCCGAGTAACTGGCCTCCAATGCTCCTGCCTGCCTGCCTCCTAGTAAGGACATTCTGTCACGCCCATCGTCGACCTCGTCAGCATCAAAATAGACACAATGACACCGTATAGACCGAGCACCTCGGCAAAGATCAAGATCAATACCATACCCACATACAGTCGGGGCTGCTGGGAGCTAGCTCGCACTGGGCAAACAAGAAACTCGAATGTCAGCCTCACTCCGCACATCATTTCCCCCGTTCGAAACCTTGTTTGGGAATTCCGGAGTGACACCTACCCCCAGCGTCGCCGACGACGCCAATGGCGAACCCGGCCGCTAGCCCGCACAGACCGACGCTCAGCCCGGCCCCGAGCTGCAGGAAGCCGGTGTGCAGCGCCATCTTCTCGACCAGGCTGCCGGAGATGATGACGCTCGCGACGAGGCCGTAGATGGAGAGGATCTGAGCCATGATGGCGCATAGTCTGTATGATTTTCCCACACAGGATTCAGACACCACAGTTACATAGCGGACTTGACTGTCCCGTGGTTGAGGGAGGGAAGGAAGGGAAAAGGGGAAGGAGCGTACGTGTTCTGCATCAGCCGGTCCGGTCTCAGGATGCCGGAGGAAAAGATTGCGCCGCTCGACTTGGCGGTGCCGTAGGACGCGCCGATGACGGTGAATATTATCGAGCAGGCGCAACCCATGGCTCCGAAGAAGGACTGGAGAGGGGAGTTCTGTTAAGTTGCGAAGCTCGAGAGTGTGGAAGGGGTCCTCACGGCGTATACTGGGCTGTTGTTGGGAGAGATGTGTCAGTGAGGAGGTCTAAGTCTAAGTCTCAAGTCATCTGCTTGAGCTGAGGGGCATACCAGCGATCTAGATTGACGATATCCATGCTTGCAGGTTGAGGTTCGGGAACCTGCTTGCTTTGAGGTCCTGTATAGGTAACTCAGGGGGATACTATTTGGGTGTCTCGTTGGGACAGTCAGAAGATATAATGCCAAAAATCAATACACCGTAGGCAATGCCATCGAACTAAGGTAGTCATGAAGTCTTTAACTCATTTGTTCAGGCATTCGACGTATATAGGAGCGATTGATAGCCCGAATTCCTTCTCGTGGAAGCAGCAGCTGACGAGTCCCCGGAGGCAGAAGGATAGCGCTGATTGGTCTGCTGCCGGACTTGGTAGCCAAGCATGCTGGCAACATATCGGACATCCCTTTCAGCCTCAGCCTTGGCTTGGAGATGCTCAAAGCGTTGCTGCCTAAGATGTCTTCAAGGGAGTTCACTTAAGAAGGGCACCCGCCAGAAGACCTTGTCTCTTCTACAAGTATGTCTGTGGCACAACTCGTTCAGTTAAGCCACCCGCAACACTGTGATGAATGAGATATATGTCTTAAGCCAGTATGACTTGAGATGACATCCTGACACCTAATGGTCACCCTCCATACATCTTTTACAGCTGGAAGATTTCCAGTGTGAGTCTGTATCCGACTTTCCTTTGCCGGATCTGCTGTGTCTTCGGGTCCGGGTGGATACCGGAGCTGAACCCGGCCCGGCCTTCTGCTCCGGGAGGGCAGCTCTACGGAAATTAACGCCTCCGTCCTGAGATTGATCCCTTATTGGGCAGCAGCATCAAATATATAGTATCTTGGGCAGTACTGGAACTTGAAAGTCTTAAGACACCTGCCAAGGCCGTCTGGAAACTGCCTCGGCCGTTCCCTGCACCTAGCGGCGTAGATACGGAATGTCAAAGATCGGACTGAAAGCTCGGCGGCATTTGGCCATCTTCAGTGGCTCTAGTCATTGCTCATCATTATCTCCGAACACCGACCTGTATGGTGGATCTGAGCAAGAAATGCTGAGCTCATCGTCAAGGCATCGCCTTCCAGAGGAACATAGAAAAAAGCACAGCGACCGGAATATAGAATGCCGTGCTCAGCCAATGGAAGCACATCAAATAGTCGCCAAGATCTGGTTCCAGGTGCGTGTGATCCTCCGCCCACGCGGTATCAGATTCAGGCCAGGGTTGATGATTGCCGTTCCGCAGCCCGACATAGCCGCAAACTCGATGTTTCACGTCACACCTTCGGCCCAAAATGGTCTAGCCCGTCTTGGCTTCGCTGCGACGAGCCTCCACCTCAACCTCACTTCGACCAAGCTGGACGCGCGTCCGCTCGCAGATGGGGCCTCAGCACTAACACTTTTTCCACTGACTCGTGAAGAAGACGCCGTCGAGAATCATTTCTGGTCTGCTGTACAATGGTCGAGGATAATGACCATGAGGTCGTGTGAGGGGCGTTGCTTTCGAGTGAAAACCAATGCTTACTTTCTGGCTGGTTGTCGGGGCGATGTCTAGAATTCCAGGCAATTTTCTTCTTTGAATGTCTCCATTCCGCGGCTTAAGATACGTACTCGGAAGTCGGGTATCTCAATAACCTTAGTGTTGCATCGAGTGAGTTTGGATGGGGAACATGGACAGCACAACTGGACGCCTGTTTCGTCTCATTCTTGCGAAAGGGCCCTATTGTCCGTCTGGACCAGTGTCCTCAAACTTCTAGGTCCCTGGCGCTCAATGCCAAGGCCGTGCTCCGTTAATGGCACGCATATACAGATCTCCAGACCTGCGGTTCTCAGTCCTTTCTTCTACCACTGCCGCCCTCCACCTATGAGACCCCAAGATACTTGGCGATGATCCCGGGATCACGCCGGAACGCATCAAGCTCGCTCTACTCTTGGCGGGGTGTCTCTACTGCGGGACTGGACTGCGTTCTAACTATAGTCTTTACTTGGGCCCTGCGGCTCCTAACTCTTTTCCTTCCCACTGTCCCCGCTTACGCATGTCGTTTTTCTTGCTCGACTCGCACTATACCAACTGGGTCATCGCCACATGATTTCGATTACGACTTACACAACTGCGCTGTAATCCCGAGCCCGGGGACTGGCTTCGTCGTTGACTTACGAGTTCTCTCACCTCTCCGATATCTCCGTCTCTCTCCTTCCACGTAACCCCTCGTGGCTTCGACAGTGCTACTAGTATTCATTCTTTTTCTCCTTCGGCCCTTCTATACCTGTATATTATCCTGCGGACATCCATGTTATAGTACGAAGCTCAAAAGTCAACGACAAGCTTGCTGGTGCGGTAGGGGAAAAGGGTTGTCTAGCCTGAGGACGAAACGATGAGGATATCAGTTACACTGGCCTTGTTGGCCTGGCTTTCGGCTTCCGAGGGGTTAGCGGTCCAAAAGAGGCAAGAAAGGGCACCCCGTGTCGTGAGCTTGGATATAGAAAGAACGAAAGCGAGCAAGCCGCTGCAAAGAGACCGGCTACGGAGGAGAGGCTCGGTGCAGGCTACGCTGGACAATGAGGTCGGTACAGGCAGCACATGCTTCGACTAGCGCTGTCGAGAAGCTAACCCGAACGCAGGAGACACTATACTTCATGAACGCTACTATCGGCACACCGCCACAAGGGATACGGCTACACGTCGACACAGGCAGCAGCGACCTATGGGTGAACACCCCGAGCTCTAAGCTCTGCCTGCTGCGATCCGCCCCCTGCCAGTTCGCCGGCACCTACAGCGCCAACTCGTCGTCCACCTACGAATACGTCGGCAGCTACTTCAACATCTCGTACGTGGACGGGTCCGGCGCCAGCGGCGACTACGTCTCCGACACGGTCTCGATCGGCGGCCAGAAGATCGACCGCCTGCAGTTCGGCGTCGGCTACTCCAGCACCTCGGCCCAGGGCATCCTGGGCATCGGCTACGAGATCAACGAGGTGCAGGTCGGCCGCGCGCAGAAGCCGGCCTACCGCAACCTGCCCTCGCGCATGGTCGCCGACGGGCTTATCCAGTCGGCCTCGTACTCGCTCTGGCTCAACGACCTCGGCGCCAACCGCGGCAGCATCCTCTTCGGCGGCGTCGACAGCGGCAAGTACGAGGGCGCGCTGCAGACCCTGCCCATCCAGTCGCAGTCGGGCGTCTTCGCCGAGTTCCTCATCACCCTGACGGGCCTCGAGCTGGGCGGCCAGTCGGTCGCGCCCAACGACACCGCCCTCGCCGTGCTGCTCGACTCCGGGTCGTCCCTCACCTACCTGCCCGACGCCATGGTGCAGGCCGTCTACAGCGCCGTCGGCGCCCAGTTCGACGCCGACGAGGGCGCCGCCTACGTGCCCTGCTCGCTGGCCCGCGACAGCCGCAACCTGACCTTCACCTTCTCCTCCCCCCGCATCGCGGTCGAGATGAACGAGCTGGTGCTCGACCTCGTCACCGCCGACGGCAGGCGGCCGACCTTCCAGAACGGTGCTACGGCCTGCCTGTTCGGCGTCGCGCCCGCGGGGCAGGGTACCAACGTCCTGGGCGACACCTTCCTGCGGAGCGCGTACGTGGTCTACGACCTGGACAACAACCAGATCTCGCTGGCGCAGACGAAGTTCAACTCGAGCAGTAGCAACGTCGAGGAGATCACCACCGGGGAGGTCCCCGGCGCGACGGTCGTGACTAATAGTGTTACCGCTACGTCGGGGCTGGTGGGGTCGAATGCCAGTGGGCTCGGATCGTCTGGTGCGAGAGGACAGGCTGTTTCGGGTGCCGGTGCCGGCGTGGTGGTGGTGTTGGCTTTTGCTGTTGGGCTTGCCCTTCTGGTCTGAGACAACTGGCTCGGGGGAACGGTGGATGGCGGACCGATCGTGTTCGCATATGTGTTACGCATATTTTCCTAGTTGTCGAGCGAGCATTTGCATTTGGAGCGGCGCAGGCTGGCGAGAAGCGTTTGCATTACGTGCTACCTTTTGGCTGCGGTACCATAAAAGACAGAACTGGTTCGTCTTAGCGGGGGCGTTATTGGACTGGGGCAGGACATGTTGCTATATAGATGGACCGGCAAAGTAGATGTATCTAGCGTGAATTGGACATATGCCATGTCTCAGTTTTCCCTTCCTCAACAACAAGACAAGAGACCAGCTATTCGAGTGAAATGAAGCATAACCCTGCAGATGTAATGGCGTCCCTATCGAATTGGGGAACAGAGATGCCACGGTCCGATCTTCCAACATCACGGCTCAAAAAGAACGGTCGAGCATGAGATGATCGTGTTGCTCGTCGTTCCTCCTCTGACGGATTCTTCCGTATCAGTGAAGTCACTAAGTCAGCAAAACGCTGAAGGTGCGCTCCGGAGGCGTTCCTGGTGCTTTGGAGACCGATCGCGGCTGCAGGTGATAGCCTCCTGAAGGTCGCTGTCAGTTGTACTCGGCCATACGGGTCACGGCAAGACTTCACTTCATCACCTCGGACGTTATGTGGAACTTAAGAGCGGTTGAAAAGTCATTCGCTATGAATCTAACTCTTGAAGTCCGTCTTCCTGACTCATTTCCCTCTGTTCCATGCTCCAAACAATCGGACCATCCAGCGACCCTTGCGAGATATGTGAAGGTTGTAAAGTAACGGGGAAAGAAATATCAAATGCCGACATCTGACTGAACTCCGTCCCTGCTAATTCATGATTTCGTCAAACCGCAAATTTATAATCATGTTCAATCCGCTTCTCGCTCGCTGGCCTGCTAAGTCTGCAGTACTAAAAGGTAGTCCTGTCAAGAGAGAAGGTCCTCACAGCACCTTCTCCTTGACAACGAAAGAAAAGAGAAGGCTCTAAATCTCTGCCGCTCTCACGCCTCTTGAACATTGCTTCAAGCGCCCACCGGAGGGGTAAGGAAAGGGCTGAGCATCAGGTCGTCCGCGCTCGGCCGCTTGTTATAGTCCATCTCAAACGTCTGCGCGAGGAACTGCTTCGCCTCGTCGCTGGCGTTCTCCGGGATCGTCGGCGAAGCCTTTGCGCCTCCAATCTTGAAGATAGCCTGCAGCTGCGTGCAGTCCGGGAAGGGGTGCGTGCCCGTCATCATCTCGACGACCAGGCAGCCCAGCGACCAGATGTCCGCCTTCCGCGTGTACGAGGTCTGCTTCACCACCTCGGGAGCCATCCAGAATACCGAGCCCTGGAGCG
Source organism: Coniochaeta prunicola (assembly GCA_007388105.1). NCBI lineage: Eukaryota > Fungi > Ascomycota > Sordariomycetes > Coniochaetales > Coniochaetaceae > Coniochaeta > Coniochaeta prunicola. Next base: position 242,684 of record SMOB01000283.1, on the reverse strand, counting down.
AGGGGCGGTTCTTGTTGTTGTTCGCACCGTTGAGGATGTTGGTCGCCTCCAGCTTCTTGGAGATGCCGAAATCCGAGATCTTGATGGTTCCCTTGTTGTCAACCAGGATGTTGGCACCCTTAATGTCGCGATGAATGATGTCCCGGTTGTGCAGGTACGAGAGGCCGTTCAAGATCTGGCGGACGAAGCTCCGAACAAGAGGTTCCGGGAGGGCACCATACGAGTTCAGCATGGTCTGTACCGACCCTCCGGGCACGTACTCGAGGAAAATGTTGAGGTACTCGGCGGAGGAACCACAGCCCAGATATTGGACGATGTTGGGATGACGCAGATCGCGCAACAGGCTGATCTCCCGCTTCAGAGCCTCAATCATGCTCTTCTTTCTCGCGTCGTTCTGGCTGTTGGCACCCGGCGAGGGCGCCTCGACCTGCTTGACGGCGAGAAGCTCGCCGGTGATGGCGTGTAGAGCGAGGTAGACACAGCCAAAGGAACCCTGACCAATCATTGCACCCTTCATCCACTTGCTGTCATCCCAGGCCTCACCCGCAAGGAAGCTTTGGAGTTCTTCGTCCGCATCCTCTCCCTCTTCGTTGTTGAGAGCCTGCGCCACTTCCTGGTACGAACCGGAACCGCCAGAACCCAGGGTGCTTTCTCCGTCGTAATAGCTCTGGCGTGTCACATTGCCATCCGGGTCCGTCACACTCACGGCGGCGGTATCGGATCCGCTGTCGGCGAATGATACGTACGACTTCCTGTTAGGCTCAATGGGTGAAGACTCTTCTTGCAGTGTGTCAAGGACGGACGAGGCGATCGAGTCCCGGTAGCCATGGGGTAGTCGACTAGGCTCCCGTGGGCGTGCTTTGGCGATTTGATTAGAGGCAGTCAGCCAACTGTCGGCAATGGTGGGGATTGGGGGAGCATCCTGTATGCTGGACGCAAAACTCAATGTGCTGGCGACACTGAGACGGTTGTTGTATTTGCTGAGACGGGCTGACCGTCTCATAGAGAGACGTGCAGTCCGGTCGATAGCTTCCCTGGAATGGTCCGGGAAATAGCTGGTGAGGTCTGAAGCGATCAACTCGCTGGGAGGTCGAAGACCTCCAAACTGACGAAGTGCCTTCTTTCTTGGAATTGCCCTTAGAGTGTCCTGGGGGGCTGGCCGTTCCAGATCCCGCGCAGCGTTGTGTACGTTGCGCTCGCGGTCCTCGTAAGACATCGGTGACAGGGGTGGCTGCATTTTGTCCCAGCTCTCGCCGAGGACCTTCTGGAGTTTCAAGTGACTCCTGCTGTCAACGGCCTGTTTGGAATGTCCATGGCTCAGCTGTTGCTGTTGCTCTTCTAGAGCAATTGCAGCAGCCCGCTCCAACTCTGACATGCCAGGACCGCCAGCTGGAACACGCCTGAGGATCAGCCGGTTGCGTTCTGGACGGTTTTGATCGCTAATGATATTCCATAGCTCTTTATCTCCGATGGGCTGGCAGTTACTAGGATCCGGAGTGGTACCGTTCAGGACCCAGAAGCAGTAGTTCCGCTCATGGTCCTCGCGGAGGGCAAACTTTCGCAGCGTTAAACGCATCACTTCTGCGCAGCTCTTGCAGTCGGCGATCTTAACAACCTTGGTAACTCCGCCGGTAGAAATGACGCGGATGACACCTTGACCCTGAGGCAGGGCGGCCATCAGTGAGCCATCGACGCTCGATTGGTTCCTGGTATGGCTTGGTGGCAGCCGGCCCGTGTGGGGAGGCTCAGGAGGAGACATGGGAAACCTTGAGGAGCCCGTTGTTGGCTGAGAACTGTATCCTTGGCCCTGTCCCTGGCGGCCTGTTCGGTAGTCAGAGCTGGACAGCGGGGAGGCAGGCCGCGATGTCTTGCTAGTGTCGATCGCCGATGGATCGTACTGACGAGAGTATCTCTTGTTGGTTGTGGACCGACTGTTTCCAGAGTAGAGCGGTCTCGGCGAGTTCGAGGAAGGCGCGTATTGAGTATCGAGGCCGGCAAAGGAATCCTAGACATCGTTTAGTCGGGTTTACTTCAGCAACACGAACAGGCTCTCAACTCACCCTATTCCGTTTCTTCTGGTTTGCATAAGCCTTCGTCCTCAGCTTTTTTATGCTGAGGAACAGGCGCACACGGTCCCCAACCTTATCGATTCCAATCTCCTTGAGGACCTCCTTGTCCATCTCGAGAAGATTCTCGCCATTGATATGGTTCTTGCGGAACAGTCTCTCGTAATCGCCGCATTTTACGCTCCGAAGGTAGTCGCACACTTGGTCCTCGTTCCAGTTCTTGACTGAGTCCGGGCCATCGTCGTCTGAGAATTCAGACTCGGTAGGGCTCGCGAAGGACTGACTGGCCACAGGAGCGGCTGGCACCCTCCTCGACGGGGCATACGCTGATTGCGGAGTGCTCGACATGAGTCTTGCCGAGCCGAGGGGAGCCGCAATCGGGGTTTTGGATGCTAACATGGCCATTGTCGACTGCGCGTCACGCCAGCATGGACGTGAGCGACCGATGAAGTATTACTAGTCGGAGTTCGGGAGAGGGATGGCGGGAAAATCAAGCCAGGTCTTATTGGAACGGGCTGGAGGGGAAAACCGTGGGAGTCGTCCCGGTTAAAGGCACGGCGACAAGCCGTAACGGCAACCAGCAGAAAGTCGGTGGCCAGCTACTGCGTAAAGAAGGAGCGGCGCGTTGCAGGAGAAGCTGGAACAAGAAGTTGATAAAATAGGTTGTGGATAACGGTAGTTGACCGGCGTGTCCTAGTGCTGCCGAAGTGCGGCTTTTGGGCTACGTTTCGACGGAGACGAGGAGAGCGGGAGTGGGTTGGCTGCGGGCCTGCAATCCTGGGGTTGAAACTCGAAAGGAGCTACTAAAAGCCAGAACCAAAGGCAAAAAGCCACTGAGGGAGCGGAGAGGCGCTGGTGCCAAACGCGAGAAAGCAACGATGAAAGGGAGGTGAAAGCGAAAGTCACCAGCAATCTGAAAACCCTGGGCGGCTGAACATGCCGGACTATGTGAAGCTTTGTTGCAGGACGGGCACCCAGCAGGGTGAAAAACGGGACGTGATTACTGACCACCTTACAGGAGGATGGGAGCCATTTCATGGGATAATTTGGAAGAATTGCACATCGCAAACGGAGGACCGAACGACGCTGGCGTCACAGCCGTCCGACCGCCTAACCCAACCCCCCCCCCAAGAAAAAGGCACCACTCAGCAGAAAGATCAGACGGTCATCTTCCAGGGGCACTGGGGCAGAAAAGGGGAGCTGTGGTGTGCATCCACCCATCAGCAAGGGCCTTGGCGGCAATCGCTCGATGGATGAAACACGCTTGTCCTGGCTGTTAGCGGACGTGCACGGCCACGCGGGCCTCGATTCTGCACCAAAGGGACGGAGTTTCTGGGAGTTACGGTGCTTTATTGCGGTACGATATGCAAGCTAACGATGTCTAACGAAACGGAAACGGAGCTAGAAGCGCCACCACAGCTCTTCTCGAAAACCGACTTCTGGATATCAATTCTACACAGTAGACGACATCGCCACCTTCGCTAACGACTCCTTTGTCCCTGAGTGAGCCTCGTCTGGGCGTGCTGGTCTCCGTACCTTGGAATAAGCGGCGCAGGGCCTCCGCGCTTACAGAGACACAGCTGGGACACGAGTCCGACGGGGGGAAGGGAAATTAGTAGACGGGTAAACGAGGGAGGGCACAGCAAACGAAAGCATTTCTTTGACCTGCGAGAATGGTGTCGCAGTAGTCGCCAGTAGCATGTTAGAACCGCAATTCAGCAACATGCGGTACTTATTTTTGCATTGTCGGGCGCTGCTTCCACTGTTTGTCGACCCCAGGTTTTGAGAGAGCACCATATGCCACAGTCAGGCACACTCTATTAGTGAATGCTATAGCCCCATCAAATTTTCCAGGTTATTTGTCTCGTATCTGAGCCGTTGCTCCTGATTAGAACGGTGAGCAGCAGAAGAGGAAATAGGAGGGATCTATCATTGGCCCATGACTTTCATGACAGTGATCATGACTGGCCAATCCGAGAGTACATTTCACAAGTGACGAAGAAACAAGTAGGGAAATGTGCGGGCGGAGGAGGTCGACCGGCTGGACGGCCCAACTGGCATGGCCATAGAAACGACCCACAGAAAGCAGGGGCTCAAAATGCCCCCCAAATCTGAAACCAGCGCTGTTTCGTGATCGCACTCTGACCCCAGCCAAGTTAAAAATAATAGTGCATATCTCCGATCCGCCCCAGATTGATTATAACAGTATGCTGTGCGTCGCTTGTCCATAACACCAGCTACCTCCATACAGGTCATGTGCTACAAGTTTCTCAACGCCACACTAAATCAGCCGTGATGGCATCTCAAATGCGCAAGACAAGAAGAGGGGTCAACGTAAACGGCCCTCAGCTTTGCTGCTTTGCGGGAGCATGAGCAATCACGGCCATGGCATCAATAACACACTTTGCCGCCGTCTCCCGGCTCGTCAATACTTAGAAGCAGGTCTGACAGTGACCAAGTCGTAAAGGCATCTCTGTGAGCGTTGCTCAAGCACAGTTGAAGGAACACCCTGGAAGAGATATCCGGTCCCGATACACAGCAAAGGTCCTGTCATCAAAATATCGCAAGCCAGATCCATGGTTGGCCAAGCATTGGCAAGATAGGTATCATGACGAGGCCGTTGTTGGTCGATACTGTATAAAAACATGTGATACCGTCAATACGGGTACCGCACGGGTACTGTGTAAGGTGAATTCCGGTAATTCGGGACTTTGACAAGGTGATGCTGCCAGGTTCATTCGGAATACTACCAGTGTACTGCTTGCAGTATGCTAGCGGTGATCTTCGACGGCCATGCAAACATCCCGGGCTCTTCGACATGTGAACTGCGGTGCTGTGGAGGCGTCAATTGTTTCATGTTGCAGAGGGCTGCCGATCGTTCAGACGGTGATCTACAAAACGTCAGAATGGACCCGATGCGGCGCTAAAAGGAGACAGGGGAAATGGAAGCCCACTTGCACTTGCTTATCGCGAGCTCAGCTCTTATCGACGAGATGGAACCTTTCTCCTGAGCGTTCCTAGCCATCGACTACTGTGTACCCCGTACGGATTCTGTTGAGGTCCCAAAACCAACACCTAGCTACCTCTAGGAACCTAAGTTGCTCTGCACTTGGGTTGCTGAGTCCGTGAATGCTCAAATCACGTCGTCTCGTCGCTGCCCTTCCGAGTCGCCAACATACAATACGGGTCATATACTTCATGCCCACGTCGACCTTGCCGCCAGCACAGGTATCCGGCTGTGAGCGTCAGTACTATAGATCTATTCAATGCTTTCCTGCCCAGGAGCTACACAGCCGACGGTACGTTGCATTCTGATTCCGCAGCGCTTTTGAGTGCCTTTGCGATCATCTGTAGCCTGTTGTACCGGTGCGGATCCAACGGTGTCAAGGTTCGCTTTACGAAGCCCAGGTGGCACGAAGCGTTCGTCGCCAGTATCAAGCAAGCTTTCGCATCCGGGACGCCAGCGGCAAACATGGCCATTGCCAGCAAAGCTTGGATCGCGAGCTCACTAGTAACTCCCAGGATTAGCTCTGGAAGCACGATAGTTGCATTCCGGTATAGCGCGTTGGCGATGTGAGCAAACTCGGCCTCTGAACCCGGAGCCGTCTTAACACGGACAGCAAGGGCGGTGATGGTGTTGGTAATGGCCCATCGTGCAACATCCCCGGCTGGCTCGGTCGAACTTGCGGCGTATTGTGCCTCCAGGAGCGCCATGAATTCTGTCTGCTGCAACATTCGGTGCTCGGCCACCACTTCGGCGAAAGAGTTATCAATCAGACGCATTGCTACGTCTCGAGGCATCAAGGGTGCAAAATCCCGTGTGCTACTCGCGTTGTTGGCATCGGTCTCTGCCCTGCCTGTCTTCAGGAATCTGCCGTACACAAGCAGATAGTCGAAGAACCTTAGCCTCTGAATGCGTGGTGCCATGTCGACGGGTATCTTAAGCAAAAACGAGTCGATTGACGTCAGGTGCTCAGTCGAGGTTTGAGGCGCCTGTTTCTCGGCGGCGGTCTTCCTACTAGCAGCCAGTTAGCAGGATTAGACGGCTAGCTTAGATGTTGCATGAGTGGTGGCCATTTTCACCTTTTAGCAGGACCTCGATATCGACGGCCAGGTGCATATGTGCAATTGGCACGGGTGGCCTCGCAGTTAGCACAGCTAGGTGTCCGGCCGTCACATCGTATCTTTCGGCCTTTACAACGGACACATGCCTATGCGTTGTTAGGTGATTGCTTGTGTAGGGAAGGGGAAACAGACACCAACTCACTACGAGAATCCGGGCTGGCGCCGGGGCAACTTGCCCCGGGGCCAGACGATCCGAGTCCATGGCTGGGGTGTGCGGATAGGTTGCGGCATTGAAACCCAGTCTGCTTCGATACAAGACCAGCTCGCAAGCGATTTTGTCTTGCTGCACGATGTTCAAGCCATTTAGCGACGTCTGCGGGCCGATGGAAGATAGCTCGAGTAACGGCCGCCGGAAGCAAATAGTAAATCTGCTTCCGTTGATGACTGTGCTCTACGATCATTGGTCGGCATATGAGCTGCTTTGACTAATGTGCAGGATTACGCATCAACTTATGTTAAGGCAGTGACCTGATTTCTAGTTAGCTGAGGGCTTGAGATGCAATCATTGAATCCGCATGCTGAGGTATTGCACTAACATAGGAAATTGCCAGCACAGCTGTTTAACTCCTGACAGTTCGTGCCCGGATCCTTACTTCACCATTGTGACAATACATATTCGAAGCATTTGCTTCCGCTCATTTCAGATGATTATAAACCACAACGTCCCAGCGGATTACCATGTAGTCCTGGTGGAGGTGGATGAGGAGGTCACGTCTTGCTGTCATGTGCAAGATACAGCTATAAAGGCTCGACCCCCTCGTCTCGAAATGTCAATAACATGCAGGAAAGTAGTATCAGACTTTACCTTTAGAGGACAAAGCTAGCATCAGTGAAAGCTCAAAGTATACCAGACGACAAGTCACATCGTCAAAGCTCTCTTAACGGACCCAATGGCACTCTTCTCGCGAGACAACGCCTTCACCACCAACCCACCACTGGGCGTTGACGATGCACTCTCCGTGAATGGCTCTGACTGGCTCTGGGCTGTCACCGCCGTGTATATACTCGCACTCGTAAGTCCGCTCCTGTATTTGCCATTCCGCGTTGGCCACAGTCCCTTACCTACCGACGACACTGACGGGCCTCACTGCCCAGCTAGTCCTCACAGTGATCGACTTCATGGTACCGCCCAGCAACAGAGTCCTCCACTACCTGTTCACCGTCACCTTGCTGGTAGGCGCAACGACCTACTTCGCTCAGGCTTCCGACCTTGGCTGGAGCGCAGTCGTCCAAGCCAACAACCATGTCGCCACCGGCACGACCCGCCAGATCTTCTATGCCAGGTACATCAACTGGGGCTTATACTTCCCCTCTCTCGCCCTCGCCCTTGGCCTGGTAGCTGGGATCTCGTGGACGACCATCCTCATCAACATCTTGTCGGCATTGATCTGGGTCCTCAGCTACCTGGCTGCGGCTTATACGCCGACGGAGTATAAATGGGGCTTCTTTGCCTTCGGCACGTTCGCCTGGGTGATGCTGGCCATGAGCACGGTCAAGGAGAGCTGCGAGGCTGCGGTGCCGCTTGGTGTCGGTCGCGACTACATGATGCTGTCCGGCATAGTAAACATACTGTGGTTATCGCTTGTCGTTGCTTTTGGCGTTGGCGATGGCGGCAACCTCATTGGCGTGACAGGCGGCTCCATCTTTCACGGCGTGCTGGATGTGTTTTTAGGCCCCGGCATCACCTTCGCCTTCGTGTTTCTGGCGCGGAAGTGGGACTACGAGAGGTTGAAGCTCGACTTCAGCGCCTCACGTCATTACAGCGGCCCGTACGGTCAGCTGGATAAGGGGACAGCGCGCACTTCTAACGCTGTTACTTCAGAAGCGTAGGAGTGCCGCAGAGATGGCTCGCTGAAACTTCTTAACCTTTCCTGGCAGGAATGAAGTCTTGGACCGACAGGTATAAGCTTAACAAAAAGAGATGAGATCTTCAGTAGCTACGGGTTGATAGATTTTATTCCGGTGGGCATTAATTTGTACGTACGTTGGCACGGAGATATACGAGGACGATCTCTGGAGTAGCTGTGCGCCAAGAAGTTAAAGAGTGTCTCGTACTGCCAACCTGCGCCAAGACTGGCCGTTCCTCCGGTTGTGGCCGGGACATCATATTTGAAATACCGTAGATCATGTAGAGACGAATAAGACGTATGACAGCGGAAGTGATATTTTGTTTTGAATGCTATACTGCCTAGGATGTCCAGGACTTAAGAGCGGTCTGGTAGAGCAGCAGTGTTCGGTCATCGTGATTGTGGTTGATATGGACTGATTTGTAGACCAACGAGCGACCGGGCCGAGATTGGTATTGTGTCACTCTTGTGGAACGTCAGTTGCTCACGGTGCGGAGATGGCCCCGTTGCGCAAAGTTGGATATGTAGACGAAAATGAGAGTATGAGACGAGTTCATGCTGATTGATGGCTAAGGTATGCTGAACAAAACCCATATTGAAGTTCCCTTTCCCAGCGTCGATTATGTGTGTGTGCTCTCATTACTACTGTATACATACATTACATGCAGTGTAAATGGAAGGTGCGATACTGAAGATATCCGGGTTGACAGTTGCACGTGCAAGGTACCTCCAGAGCTCAGATTCGGCCAGAATCAGACCGATATCTTGCTATTCGAGTCAAACATGTGAGCTCTCCCCCCCGCTATCTGTCACTGACACGGGATTCTGCAAGGAAGAGGAGCATCGGAATCGAAAGACGATGGCAACCCGTGGAAAATGTCATTGGCTGAGCTCGTAAATCTGCGCTGACCTCATTGGTCAATGCACGGTCGAAAACCGGAAACGATAACATCATAGCTGGCAGAATGTCCACTTATCCCGATTAAGCATGGCAACCAAGATTCGTAAGAGAGAGAAGGCGAGAGAGGATTGGAAGCAAGCTCTGCAAATCTCTGCCTCCCTAACGTTTGCTATCATGCATTACACGTGGTGAGGCTAACTCTGACCTGTGTGCTGCTGTGAACCTCGTCCAGTGACAATCTTTGGACATTCTCTCCGTTGCACTCTTTGATCGACCCTTGTTGAACTTATAGGATCCATCTACCCCTCCCCTCCATCCAAAGCTTCGGCCTGACCTTGCACCAGCCCTTCTGCCGGTGTCGTGGTGCGATCAAGGTTCACCTCGCACATCAGATCCTGCTCGAACGAGATAATAGGCACCGGATGAAGGTTCCCCGTCGTATGTGATTGTACGGCCTCAAAGGCCATTCAGGGGCCTCTCCCGCGGGCACAGCTGGTGCTCGAGACAGGGCGCGGAGCACGGCAGTTCGCCATGTTCACACACGAATATCGGTCAACCCATCCTCCACTGCTATCTCGGCGTCTTAGTCCTTCCGAGTCACGTTATTGTTGACCACCCTGTCTCCGCGACGACCACTCTCGTGCGCACGAGTTCTCGTCTCTGTAGTGACTTGGACCAGTGTAACACTCAGCGCGGAGCCCGCCTCCAACCTTTCCGTTAAACGACTATCCTTCCTTGCGACCGTTCGTCCACCAACGACGCTCCCCCGCTTATACGACCCGAGCCTCTCCCTGACACGCATCACTCGAGCTCTCGTGCGGAATCCTCCAACCGTATTCGTCACCCTTACAACCAACTGATCACTACTCTCTTGCTCGGCACCAATTCTCTCACGGTGACACGGGCGTTCAAGCTACGTGTAGTGATTAAGCCCAGACAGTGCAGCTTCCTTACAACTGCTGCAGGCCGGAATCCCACGTCTATCAGCTCTTCGTTACTTGAATCGCTCTACCTCCGGTACTGGGGAGCGCAACGAAACGTCACGAGTCGAACGTAGACAATTGACGGGCTGCCATAGCGGACTTGGTGTCACCTCGACCAACCTCAATAGTCACTCTCAGAACTTCATAACCAAGTCCAGGTTGCTTGCCGCATCTCCAATACGAAGACCATAAGTACACCGACTTCTCGAAAACCAACTTGTTCGATGTGTTGAGCTTATCCGAACCGACACATCGGTCATAACCCTGAAAGAAGCGAGTATGGACTTCCTACAAAAGAGAAAGCACAAGGTATTAATACCATCATTGAGCGAGGAGTCAGATGGATCCGACTTCATGGGCAGCCCGAGCACCACGCTCGCGTCCTCCCCAGCCAGCTCGGAGGGCGGCAAGAGCAACCAGTTCTTCCAATCCTTCAAGGACCGAGCACGCCGGTCCTTCAGCCTAGAGTCACTGCCTGCCAGTACACCTCCTAGAGACTCTAGTATTGGGGCTCTACACAGTCGAAAGCTCTCTAAGTCGCGGAACTCCACCAGTGCCTTCGACATTATCAGTCGACGGAGCTCTGGGTTGTCAGAGGATTACATCTCGAGGAGCGCAACGACACTGAGCACACATTCAACCACGAGCATTGACTGGAAGTCGCAGAGAATCGAAGGTGTGGCACCGTTGGAGCGCGATCCTCAACTACTACGGAATAAGAACCCCTACATAGTCATCACTACGGATTATGTCGTCAAGATGAAGGGCCACTCCGACGCCATGGCGCTTTTCCCCCAGTTATCGGCAGGTTCTCGGCCTGCCAGTACGGGGCCACCTCCTGAGCCGCTCCTGAAAATTCCCATCCATAGCATCGTGTCTGTCTTTGCCTCCGAGAGCACAAGACCTTCATTCGGCTTGGAGATCTGGTGGAGAGCCGACGGCACTCTCGGATTCAAGCACACCATATTCTACTTCAACCTCCCCAACGAACGGGAAGAACAGATGCAACATATTGTGCGGGCTACCAACGCGAACAATAAAGAGACTTCTGACTACACCCGCTTTCCTTGGGAAGTTTCTGCCCCTATTAGGAGACTATTCGCTGCCGAAGAACCGTCTTACCAGCACCAGGAGCTCAATATCTTTCCTGTTGTGCCACGGGGCATGACGAGGCGAGACGGCTTGGCAAGAGATGGGGAGAAGTCTAAGGGCGTGGAAGGGCGATCTTACTATCTAGCCATAGGAGCCCACCTCTGTTGCTACATCGAGATCACAAAAGGCCAAGTCAGGCGAGGCGAGCTCATTTTGAAGCATTCTTGCTTTGGGTTGGTGACTTTGGAGTGCCTTAGGGGCCATTGGATTCCTCATGAGGAGAGATTCATCATCTCTTTCCGGTAAGTGTGCCACTCCGCAGACAAGAGATTCTACCTCTAACTGGACAAAGGGACCCTTTTAAGAAGGCTGTAACCTTGGAACTTGCTAGTCGCTACTACCGCAGCATCATCCGAGTATTGCACAAGGCAGACCGTTACCTCAAACCAGCCTGGCCACAAATGTTACAGAACAACGAGGTGTTTCGTATCGCCGGGCTTAGGGAGCCACAATATGTCATAGACAGAGAAGACTACGGTGGTATCAAACGAACCCTAGACGCCTACCTCGCTGCCTACCGCTGCCACTCGGTCGACTGGGAAATCAACTGGAGGACAAAATACGCGCCTGAGTTCCGGCTCCTCCCTGCCAAGGACGGCAAGTCCTACACGCCGATGCAGCTCCTTGCAGTCATGAGGGCTCTGCGGTATAACGACTATTTCATTTCCCTCTCTTTTCGGGATATTGATCTTTCTGCCCTGTGGGACTGTTACGATCAATATCGAGGAATGTGTGACGTGCCTTACCTCACTCGTAGTTGTGAGTCTTCTATTTGACACGATGCAAATTATGTCGCTAACGGGCGAGCTAGGTCTTGGACTCGGAAATGAGGACATCGACAACTTGTTTCAGGAGTCGATTCTATATAACGAAATCCACGCGCTGGCCTTCTGTTCAGAAAAGGTGCGACAGATCGACTTTACCAATACCTTCAAACAGCTCCCGACCACGCCGACCAGCCGTCGCGCACCTGCGTCCCCCCTCAGTGTGCAGTTCTTGAATCCTATCTTTCACCTCCTTGAAGCAGGCGCCACAAAATGCAACCGTCTTCTCCTGGGTGGAAATGAGCTTAGCCAGGCGGACATTTCTGGCCTCAGTAAGTCCGATCATCACCTCTACGCGAAACAATAGAGAGACTGACTTCTGGGTAGACTACATTTCTAGAACCGGTCTACTTCAGGCTCTCGATGTATCTCGCTGTGGACTATGCGACATGAACCTAAGGGACCTTCTGTCGGCACTCTCTTGCAACCCCGAATCACTCCAGGCCCTTGATGTGTCCGGAAACAACGGTCGTGTTCCAGCAATTACCGTCCCCGATATAATCCACTTGTTTACTGGGCTTAAGGAGCTCAACCTAGGCGGCTGTCTGATTGGCACTGTTCCTGGCCCACTGATCCCTTGCGAAGCTCTCGAGCGCTTGAGCCAACTGCGTGACTTGGATATCTCGCAGTACAAGGTGAGTAGTAGCGCCACAGCACAAAGGTTCATAGATCACTAACAAGAAACCTAGGTGAACGATGCTACTATCATCGACCTGGAGGAGTACCTACTCCGTGGGACTTCACCGCACAACCCTAGAACAAGTGCAACCCGGACTTTACAACGGCTAGCTCTTAATAATTGCGGCATAACCGGGAAGCAGGCGGCCAAGATATTCAACGCAATTGGTGAGGATCGCGACTTCGACCTATCGTTGAACGGCAATCCATTAGAGGAAGGTATTGATCATTTGGCACATTCAATCCGCCATAACCGAGGCCCAAAGGAGCTTCACATGGACATGGTCGAGTTCAGGGATGAAGCGAACTACTGTCTCTTCATCAAAGCTCTTACGGGGACACGCTACCTGACCTTTCTCAGCCTTGTGGGCACCGGACCAACCCCACCAGCTGGTGAGCCTCTTCAGACGGAGACTTGCGAAGCACTGGAGAAGTTCTTCGCGTACAATACTTCCATTCGCTACCTCAATTACTCGGGCTACAAGGGCAAGCTTGATGAAGGCCAGATGGCTCCTGGTTTCGGTCATTCTCTGCGCGGCCTAGCGGACAACGATACATTAACACATCTCTGGATTAGGAACCAGAACCTTCATGATGATATCGGCACGCTGGGGTTGGCACTCCGCAAGAACAGGAGCCTGCAGGTGGTAGATTGCCAGAACAACGGTTTCAGCATGACGACACTGCAATTCCTGACGGAGAGTATCAAGGAGAACTACACACTTACACAGTGCCCTTTCACGATGGAGGAGAGTGAAAAGATCTGGAGGTCGATCCGAGACAAGATACGAGGCCCGCAAACCGGGCTGGATGCTAAAAGACCCGGTGACAGTATGATGATCGCCCGGGAAGCTATGCTGAAAGAGCACTACGAGGGGCTACTTGCCGAGTTGGAACACTACTTGGAGCGCAACCGGCGCCTCCAACGAGAAGCCGCGGCAACCGGAGCATCGGGTCCTGTCACGCAGCCAAAGCACGAGGAAGTAACGGAAGGGGTGTGGATGGCGAGGAGAGGGCGCACAAGCTCGGAGGATGACTCGGGTGGATCGGATGGGACCCCGAAGCCACAACAGGTGCGACGACAGACGATTCGATCGTCTGGCATCGCCATCAACACGGCGGTCGCGACGCCGTACCAGGTGTTACCCGAAGAGGGCATGGAGAGCCCGACTGAGACGATCGGGCCGGCGTCGGGCATGTCTGTCTCGCCCCCGGAGGCGACCACACCGACTACGCCTGAGGACGCGTCTTTTGATAAGATGATCAAGGAGTTCAATAACGTCGGTTTTGAGACTTCCGGAGGACGACTGGATTGAGGAAGCAAAGACTGAGCTAAGGCTCTGTCGGGTGACTGCTTTCAATTTCACTGGTTTGCTGGGTACTGTGTGGAAAGGATTCGAGACCGACAGCAAATGGCATGGCGTTCGACAAGGGAAGGAATGCATGGACTGCTAGGGTGTCGGGGTTGAGTCTGTTGTTTTTGTCATGAGTTTTTTATATTCCGGCTTCGAACGATACCCATAGACGGGGAGAGCAACTGGCGAGGTTTGCTTGGGACGGAGAATATCCCAACAGCGTAGGATGTGATGTATATATACTGCTTTGATAATGGGCAATTATGCTCTTCTCACTTAACGATATGTTCCTGTGAACGTCCCTTCAGGGCGATGCTAGATGGTATGGCATGCCAGACAGTCGGATGTATCTAGAAGATATCTTGCAGACCTTGCTAGATGTCCACGTTCAACCCCCTGCCTTCCAATATTCAATTTCGGTGTCTCCTCGCTGAGGATGACCTCTTTTCTCATAAGACTCTATTCGGTGTATAGCATCTCAGCCGTCCCCTTGACAGCGAACCCGCCGTCCGGGCCTTCGACCCACACATCCCAGGATTGTCCATCCGGCAGGCCCGCGTCCCGCATCCGGACGCAAACCTTCATCTCCTCATTGACATAAAGCGGCGCGAGGTTGCGGTAATTCAGCTCCGAGAGCCCCAGGCGCGCGCTGCCACTCTCCGCCGCGATCTTCGCGGCCTGTGCCCGCACGGCCATGAGCATCAGCGAGAGCGACAGCGGCCCGTGGACGAGCAGATCCCTGTGCCCCTCTAGCTCCTGCGCGTACCGTTGATCTAGGTGGATGGCGTGCGCGTTGAACGTCAGCGCGCTAAACTGAAAGAGCAACTTCTTGTCGGGCGTGAGTGAGAAGCTGTAGGTCGGCACGAGGTTCTTGTCCATCAGCCTCTTCAGCCTCGTCATATCTCTCGCCTTCTCCTTCTCTTTTTCTCCTGCCGGAACTGCCGCCCGACCCCCAGCTTCCTGCAACGCCCGAGCCGCCGCCTTCTCCGCATCTCCCCTCTCGCGCATAAACACCAAGGTCCTCGTCTCATCGATATCAGGATTCTCTTCGACCAGCTCCACCTGACGCGCCAGGGGCTCAGTCCCCGGCAAGCTACCGTACTTCCGGCTGATTTCGACAAAGACCTTCTCGTCGCCCTCGCGGCCCTTCATAACCGGGTCCACCGCCACCTTCTCGACGCAGACGGCGTGACGGCAGTCCAGCCGCAGGCTCTCGCCGGTCTCCAGACCCCAAGCGCCTCCCTTCTTCGGAAACCGCACGCGGCCCCCGGCCCACATGCGCCGCGTGAACGGTTCACCGGGGCAGTGGTTGGCGACCGTGCCGTCGGGCATCAGCTCGGAGGACGTGGCCTGCGGGCCGAAGTAGACTAGATGGTGTCCGGCTGGAAGAGGCACATTGGGGACCGGCCCACCGCCAAGAGTAGATACGGACCGTTGCGTGGGGGAGGAGGGGTTAGAAACAGGGATGCGCTCAGTACTGAGTTGCTGGCGGAACTGGGTAGGGTAGTGGGCTTCAGGAGGAATGTGACCTGCTAGGCTTGTGTTGAGGAGGTGTGAGGGTGTAGGTGACATGTAGTCGAAGACAGGATTTGAGTGGCCTGGGCTGAGGCGTTCCCTGGCTGCCAAGAGGTAGGCTGCTTTGTCGAAAGCGCCTGTGCTGGAGTATCGTTTCCTATACATAGCATTGGCGTCTAGGGCCCTAGGGGCCTTCATTCGAGAAAGGAGCATAGTGTGAAGAGATATTATTATATCATTGATCCTTGTTAGCCGTCATATGTCATCAGTGGGACTCGAGGTTGGTGCAAGAGTGTCTGTGGCGTTGTTAGCTGCCATATCTGATCAAGTCCAGCAAGATGAGCAGCTCACCAACACTGAAGCTATCTCAGATCAACATGTCGGCCAACTTTAGATATATGTATAGTGTCAATAAATCACTCCCGCTCCTATAGTTTTTATGTCATGTCTAGACTTAACTGGTGAAGCTTAGACATAGTAGTTGTCAAAATCCGACCCCACTTAAACTGTACGCCCTGCGACGTTTAGACTCGTCGAGCTGTGATCAATTGACGAGGTTCGAACTGCAATATACCGGTCAATCATACACAATATAAGGCGCATAGCCATCTGCCAAATCTCGTGGATATCTTCATTGATCATCCAAACGATTTTACGAGCACTTCAGCAGCCGTCCAGTCAGGAACATAGTACACGAGGGTGAGAGGCTTGCAAAAATGGCTTCAAGTGAACAAGAGCCAATGCGGCCTAAAGTCGCCTTCTTAGGACCGGATTCATCATATTCGCACCAGGTATGATTTCGACATACATGTGTCGAATATGCTCAGAGTACGAGCTAACATTGGTAACAGGCCACAAAGACTGTCTTCTCCGAGGATGCCTGGGAGCTCTCCCCAACGGTGACCATCAAGGGCATGCATCTCACCCCTTATCTTCCTCTCCATTCTCGATTTCCAAGAATATAGATTACTGACTATATACGCAGAAATCTTCGACGTAGTGCAATCAGGGAAGGCAAGAGCGGGTGTCGTTCCTTTTGAGAACTCGACCCATGGAACCGTCACCTTCACCCTTGACGCCCTCGCCGACCGGCAAAGCCTCTACAAGAGCCTTATCGTCACGGGTGAGATATATCTGGACGTGCACCATTTTCTACTCGGACGGCGCACAGAGTCAGAGAATGGTGAAAATTCGGCGACAGCCGAAAGAGAAACAGTCGAAGCAAGGCCTGCCGAAGCAGAGACCGTCGAAGCAGAGAATGGTGAAGCGAAGACAGCCGAAACAGAGACAGAGGCATCAGAGGGAGCCGAACAAGAAACAGAGAGAGCCGAGACGACGCGTTCCAACGTAAAGGGCCAGCCACTGACCTCCCTCTCGCACATAACCCGCATATACTCCCATCCGCAGGCCTTCGGCCAGACGTCCGCTTTCGTGTCCAAGTTTCTGCCCGACGTCGAAACGATCGAAACAAGCAGCACCTCGCGCGCCGCCCAGCTAGCCGCCGCCGACGCCTCAGGCACCAGCGCCGCCATCGCCGGCGAGATAGCCGCCGCCGCGACAGGCCTGGACGTCCTGGCCCCGCATATTCAAGACCGCAACGACAACACGACCCGCTTCCTCGTCATCTTCCGCGAGGACGGCGACGTCGACGTGCTGCCGCACGACCTCTACGTCCCCTACGCCTCCCGGAAGGGCGACCTGACCATCGAGGAGCTGACGGGCCTGCAGCGGTCCATGTTCAAGTCCCTGCTACGCTTCACCGTGCCGCACGACACGCCGGGCGCGCTGGCCGACGTGCTGGACTGCTTCAGGACCGCCGGGCTCAACCTTACGAGTATCAACAGCCTGCCCAGCCTCGAACGGCCGTTCAGATATCTCTTCTTTGTCGAGTTTGAAGGCGACAGGCCTGGGAGGACTGACGGCTCCGGCGACGCTGTCCAGGCTGCGTATGATGGTATCTCGAAGGCTTCGAAGAACTGGAAGAAGCTAGGGACATGGATGAAGCAGAGGGATTAATGACAATAGCGAGCACTCAAGCAGGAGACATTCTAGACCGTCCAGGGCTGCGTATCTCGGTGCTTCTAAGTCACGCTGTTTTGGCTCAAATACCGGTCACAGCACAGGAGCGTCGTCCAGTAAGCATAGTGGATTGTTCAATGACTGTTGGGCTTTACAAAATCAAAAGCAATGCGTGTCTCCTCCAACGCAGCCGCAATTTGCATAACAGCGAAGTGCAAAAGATCGGACATGTAGCTACTGATCTGATGAAGGCTTCTGCCAGAGACAACTAACAACAACGCATGGGAGTTGATAAATGATGTGATTGATATTGATTGACTC
This sequence comes from Coniochaeta prunicola, assembly GCA_007388105.1. Lineage (NCBI taxonomy): Eukaryota > Fungi > Ascomycota > Sordariomycetes > Coniochaetales > Coniochaetaceae > Coniochaeta > Coniochaeta prunicola. The sequence goes on along the minus strand of SMOB01000283.1, from coordinate 224,898 downwards.
GGCCAAGAGCTACGGTCCCTCTAGCTCCACCGTAACGGTCACACGATCCATCATGATGCTCTGTAATGGGTCTCAACTGATTTGACTGTCCGACTTCTTCGTCTTACGCGGCACCTTCCAAAAAGCGTACCTGTGAACCTAATCAGCACGTGTCCACTGGGTTGTACCATAAGCGGCGATGACATACCTCAAACTTTGCTATCTCAAACTCGAGAAGCCGTCATCACAGAGCGAAGCGGGCTTGGGCGCGAAACCTGGTGGCTTTGTTGGCCTGAGGTTGTGAACCCCTGCTTGAGGCGGCTCACAGCGGGCGATGCCTTCAGCGAGACATGCTCTCGCGGCGCCGATGTGTTGCCACCAGGTCCCTGTTCCGACGGGGTTACTTGAGCTCTTGATCCCTCGTTGTTCACGAGGGAATCAAACTGTCAATCTGTTGCAGTCGTCAGCCTTTGCATAAACCGTGGCCATCTTGTGTAGCAGACTAAGTACGTACCGTCGTAGTAGTCATCATCGTCATCAACTTCGGCCAACTGCTCGAAGTTCACTTTGTAGCGGAGAATACCGCCAATGCCACCGAAGCCCTTGACAAACTGGTTGCCCTCGGTCGACCGATCCGAGACGAACTCTAGCGTCGTACCGAAGTCTCTGTAGTGCTCGGCAATCCACTCAAGGAAGGAGTCCTGGGAGACGACCTCCATCTCTTGGCCCGTCTCCCTATCCATGAACCTGTCGCGGTTGGCTTGCTCCTGTTGCTTGGTGGTGTGTAGAATGACCTCGTTACCGTTGCTGTCCTTCAAAACCCAGCGGTTGATCTCTAGGTTCTCAAAGACAATCAAAGTCTCGACGGCTCCAAGCTCGAGAGCCTTCAGGGTGTCCTCGATACCATAGCAGACGCGGCCGGTATCCTGGCTGATCTCCTCGAAGTACTTCCCGATGAGCTTCTTCTCCTGGATGAACTTGACGTTGCCCAGAGTCTCAGAAGACAACTCAATTGCTTGGTTGAAGCCATTCTCGCCACCGTAAGATACATCGACGACCTTAATGACCTTTGAAGCCAAGCGATTGTCAAACATGTCAGAAGCATTGAGATCGTTCTTGAAATCGGCTGAACCGGCCAGGATAATGCCTTGGACATTGACTTTGTCGTTGGTAATGAAGCACTGGACGGCCAACTCAGCCACCTTGCGGACGTAGTTGTGGCGCTTCTCCTCACGAAGTCGCGCGAAACGGAGCGCAGACTGACCACCACGTCCGTGCTTCTTTGGCAGATCAACGGAGAACTTGTGGACGACATCTCGCGTGTTACCACTGAGAGTGCCAAACAAAGCACCGTTACCGTCCATGATGATGAAGCCGAACTTCTGGTCCGACTCGAGAAGCTCGGCGAGAGCCTCGGTGTGGAACTTGTTGTCACAGAGATACAGCGAGGTGTTGATCGGCTTGAACGGCTCGAAGTCGATGTTGACCTTCCGCTCCTTGCCCTCGGAGGTCAAAATTTCACCACAGTAGACGACAAGCCCATTGGGGGGGACCTTGTTGTAGAGCTTAAGCCTCTGCTGGGTGGAAGTAATGGCGGACAGGACCGACTGTCGGTTGACGCGCGACTTGATATTGGATGCGGTGCCGTACTCTTCCGCCAACATCTTGGCTGCACGGGAGATCTGATCCTTGGGGGCTGCATGTGCTCGTTAGCATTGTCCTTTGTGGTGTGCATCGAACGACCACCTGCACTTGTATTTCGGACTTTGGATAGCAACATACGAATGATGAGGGAAATCATAGAGGTTCCGTTGCCACGAGCAGCCTCAAGGCGCTTGATCAGCTTCTTCACCTTCCATATCTCGATCTGTAGTCGGGCGTAGAGTCAGCAAAAGCGTTGACTGCAGGCAGCCAAAACCCAACGCCACAAAGACTCACATTCTTCTCGGCCTCACTAGCCTGCGCGTCACTCATTTTCGGTAAGTTGTTGTCGCTCTAGGCGAAAATGAGTTTAAGAAGGGTTCGAAGGGTTGTCGCGCCTTTCGCACGCAGGACCGTGGTTTGTCTTGATCCGTCGGGAAAAAAGTGCGTTTGCCGATACGGTTTTTGAGGAGGGGTTGTCGGCGGCGTGAAGTGAAAATGACAAGTGGGAGAGGATTGTGAACAGGAGGCTAAACCCGATACACTTCTTTGCCTTTTCTTGCCCCAGGCTGACCGACAGCTGGCGGATTGTGAGGCGAGTTCCACAATTCCGTCACTAACGGCTCCACCCGAGCTATAGGCGGGGCGACGGGAGCATGACATCGACTGCATTGGAGAAACACTTCCAAAAGCTCGGGCACAGCTCCCGACTCGAATACGGCCGCATCCCGAACAAAGGCCAAACCCATCCGCTCCGGACACTTCCCCCTCATCATACGAGACAATGGCATCCTCAATCCCTATGCAAGTCGCAGAGACTATCCAGACAGCACACATCAACCGCTCTCCATCTCCAAAACATGACCTCAACCCGTCGACAGCAGCTTCGAAGAAGGAACCCGTAACTCTCGATGACCACCCTATACATGACGACGGCATAGACGAGGGTCATGAAGATGGAGACGATATCCCTTACAGCGTACTACGGCCCAGACGGCGCTCCGCACATTTGCCGCCCTTGCCAGACCTGCGCTTCGAGCAGAGCTACTTGCATAGCATTGCCAACGCAGATACGTGGTGGAAGGTAGTGCTGATCACCGCACGGGATCAGGTATGACTAGTACCATAAATTCTGCTACATGACCTGTGTTTACTGACAAAACGATCAGATTGTGATGCCACTAGCACAAGGACTACTCTATAACCTTGCGATCTGTGGCTGGCAAACATATAACAAGAACGTCAGACTAAGCGGCAATTCTGTCGGTGCAAGAGTAAGGAGATGGTGGTGGGGAGTCAATAACTGGCCTATACCAGGGGAGTCGCCCAGGTCGAGGAGTGTGAGATGAAGCAAAGATATTCATTGAAAATATGGGCGTCGAATATCCATGACTTCCCCTTGAGGAGGACTTGCGCGGGGCATCGATCGATATCGAGAGAAAGTCAACTGTGTGCACATGCGGCGTGGATAAAGCTTGATTCAAGCGGACAGTCCCCAAGAGCAGACAAAACACAGCTGCCTGGAGACGCGACTGGAATATAGCAGATGCCATAGACTTCATCACTATCACCGGGTCGGTGTCCCTTGAACCTCATGTAATAAGATGTATTGGTATCTTTCGCTCTCTGTCTACTGATAGCAATGAGCAAGACAAGGAGCATCCCTTTGCCCCCATACATGTGTCCAGCAGAACCGTCTAACTAAGATCAGACAACCAGGTATACCGAATCCTTTTGGTTTAAGCCCCTTGGCATGACATCGCTAGGAATGCGCCGAAATTACCAAATCACAAACCCTCTTTGACATCTCATCTCCGCCCCATTTTCGTATCATAGCACAAAGTCGCTTGAAGACTGCTGCTACTCCCTGCCACCAACATCAATCGACCGAGGCGCCAGGGGCGGCTTCTCCGGGCTTCCTCTAAAAGCAAGAGAAGAGGTCGATGGGCCATTTGACGAGGCCATATCTGGTTTGGCCGAGGTGGGCATGGGAGGCACATTTTCCTTGGCCGGAACCGTGGAAGGAGTCGCATTCGCTTTGGTAGCAACAGAGATAGACTCTTCGGTCGGTTTCTCTTCACTTGGTTGGAGTGAGGTATCAGCCGTGTTCTGGTCCCCTTCTGACTCATCGTCATCGGACATGATGATGTTCCGATGGGTATGGCTAGTTCGAGAGTTCTGCTTAGGAGGCAGCGTGACGCTGGGGACGAGTTTCTCCTTCCCGTCCTGGTCGACCGCCTTTTTGACCGAGAGTTTGACTACGAGACGCGGAGGTGCGGTGTCAACCAGGTCGATATTATCGTCGTCGAGTTGGTCCTCTTCGAAGTCCTCTTCGTCTTCGTCCGACTCGTCTGGCACATGCTCTTCCTCTTCATCGTCTCCAAGGTCCGGTTCGCTATCCTCGTCCTCGTCGGATTCGTATTCCTCGCTCTTTCGCTTCCTCGAAGATGACCAGCCATTAGTGCCGTGGTTGACAGCTGCAGACCTTCTTGGTCGTCCTGTAGGGCCGACGGAATTCTCATGGCTCATCTCCACATCCTCAGCATATTGCGCATCGCCCTGGACACTAGCCAAGGCGCTGACATCGCCATTGCTTCCAGTCTCCACATTCAGTCGTGTCGGCGCACGTACTTGGCGTCCGCTGGCTGTAACGACCGGACCAGACGGTTCGGCAGGGGTATGGTTCCTCGTATTCCTTGTCGAGCGGCGGGTGGAGTCTGTATAGAACTCGTCCTCGTCATCGGAGTAGGTGTACTTCATACGTTTACCTCTCGTGCGACCCTCGTACATGGAGAATCCCGGCTCAGGCCGCTTGAACTGCTCCTTGCGCATTTGTCGATATTCTCGGCGGCGCCGTTTCTAAGCGAGTTGTTAACATGGTCGGGATCTAGCCGGCATGATCTGTCACATGGTACGTACCTCCTCAGTGGCCTCGAAGCGAGGAATGCTGTTTAGCATCTTCTGTGACAATGTCCTGGCCTTGGGGCCTCCATCTTGCTGGTCGAGTTTCTCTGCTAGGGCTTTGAGCTCGTCAATGGTCCCAGCCACGCTCCACCAGGTCCGATTCACGCCTGCAGGGTTGCTTTCTCTGTATACCCGGAACGACGTATCGTCATTGCCCTCAATCAAGAAGTACCTTCGCTTGTTGCTATCAGATCCCCAAGGTTGCACTGATATCGGGATGTTTATATCCTCGTTGTGGCGGTTTTTGTAGTTCGAGGTCACGAATGCCTTGACGGTGTCGGAGGAGGACAAGGTCCATAGAATAAGGGTTCGCAGCAAGGTCAACTAGACAAAGGCATAAACAATTAGCAAAGGTTCAGATGATGCGTGCTGGAAGAAAGGTCCTACCCGTTCGACTGGAGTCATGGAGGTGAAGGTAGCCCCACCGGCCAAGGGATTCTTGCTTTCCCAGTCCCGCGCCCACTGGGCTTTGTGCGTCGAGACGGCTTCCTCAAGCGCGCGATTGTAGTGGCCGGCCCTGTTTGGGTTCTTGAGTCAGCCAGGGAGACATGGTGCATCGCAATGTGAGAGTTGGTGACATACTTGACATCCTGCTTGCGGTTCAGCAAGAGTCCCAGTAGGGCACACAGAAAATGCTCAACGCGCTCGCCAGGGACAGAATCAACGATATCGCGCTCTAGTTCTTGTGGACCGAAGTTGGCGAGGCTTTTTGGCAGAGTTTCGGTAAAGCGAGCTCGGAACATAACGATGAACTATAAATCCAGTTAGTGCGTGGCTACAAGGAGGAACGCGACGATTCGCGTCATGATGCTCGTAAGACGCGACATCCAACAGGGACACGTACTGCAATGTCAGGGTTGTCTGCTAGAACATATTCGTGAGGAGGCGACGGCTCTCGCTTTGGTCGAGGGGGGGAAGGCTCGGGCGACTCTTTAGGTGCTGCAGACTTGTTCTTGTCCACCTTGTGAAAGAACTTTAGGATGCCTTGCTTCTCCTCCAATTGCACCTCGGATTCATCTTCTGATGGAGGAGGGGATAGCGATGAGATCGACGAAAGTTCGGAAGAGTCGTCTTCAGCCATGTTGGGCTGCGGTAGGTCTCTTCTGGTGTTGATGTGTGGTGGGTGGTTCAGTTAAAGTGGGAGTAAGTGGAGGAAGTAATTCTAGGAGTGACGAAATGGAGTAGAGGTTGGGAGGTGAGAAGATCCCCCCCCTCTCCCCCCAAATTGTCAAGGGCACTGATTTCTAGAGCCGGCATGGGAGCCGCACTTCCAAGCCAATAAGGCAAGGGGGCAATTTGGGTCGAACAATAGAGTTCAGTATTCACTGGCTAAGAAGCATTCAGACCTTCCAGCCTCGTTCATCTAAGTATTTCCAGTGACAAAGTCCGTTAACGCTATTGTTTCCGCTCAACTGCTAGGAGAGACCAGCACCCAGGACGCCAGAGATCTCTTCATATTGTTGCATCCGCACAACACGATCCTTCGTCTGGCCGCAAACTCCTCTTTCCGACAATGTGCCTTGCCACAGCCGTATAAGAGTCGGAATTTACATCGACTCCAGACCCAGTGTGCATGAAGCCGACATGCCTAACGGCACCATAGCAGTGCACCACAATTTCCTAACCCTTCAAATCCCGATGCCCATGGCCCAAGCCCGCATTCAGTTTTTCCTTCTCTCGCTCAACGCAAGCACTGATAAACATGGCAGGCAGTTTGGCCAGTCGTTCGTCCTTTCCATCTGCTTCAAGGATCTCCTGAGACTTTCGCATGTAGCTGTTGCTGAATGCTATCCAGAGCCTCTGCTCGCATTCTCCCTGTAGTAGAGGAAGGGGGTAGTAGGGGTCATTCTCAAAAAATGCCAGCACAAGCTGTGCAACTAGAGCATCGGAGTGTTCCCACCCGATGTGCTCCTCCCAGCAGTTGCAGAGATTGAAGTCGAGAACCCACATACGCGTCGTTCGCTTCCGGAAGTTAGCCGATATCAGAGAGTCGAGATCCGTATGTGGTGCCATTGCTGAAAGCATTTTCTGTTGTTAATCCAAGTACCGTTGCGATATCCTTCGTATACGTTAGCCGGGCTTCACTTCCAAGCACGAACTCGATATCGTAGCCATCCACATTGGCTTGCCAGTGTATGACAGCGAGTGCTTCGCCCATGGCTGAGGCGTATTCATCAACGGGCAACTCAAGATCCAGCATTTGGTCCAAGCACAGGTTGAAGTTGCGAAGCGTAAAGTTCGGTGCTAGCGGTTGGTTCGCCGGGCGTCGCCTGCCGAGGTAGATGTGGGCAAGACAGTCACGATTGGATTGCTCAGCCGACACAGCAGACTTTAGGGTCGGAGGACAATACTGGTCAACCAAGGCATCCCGCACAATTTTCTGCAGAGGCAAAATGCGCTCAGAGACAAGCGCCATGGACGGTAGAGGAAAACTGTCGTGAAAATCCAAGAATAAGGGCAGGTGTGTATCCCACCACTGAGAGTTGTTTTTGTTCACATATGAATAGACAGCAGGGACGCGACACTCGAGGGTCTTCTGTTGCTCAAAGGCCTTGTAGACATGAAAATGCGCGACGAAATCCGACCAGAGAGCGTCATGAAAGTGCGGCCTGGAGACTTTGACCACATAACTCTGGCCTGGTCGCTCGAAGACGAGGCCACATTGTCCAAAGCCTATTTTGCGAAATGCAACAGCCTCGTTGTGATGGTTGTTTGGGAAAGTGGCGACTGACGAAGTAGTGCTAATCTGAGATCGAAACGAGAGAAGACGATGCAGTATCGCTTTGGAAGATTCGCCAGCGATGGTGTGAGCTGTGATATCCTGATTATTCTGCTCATCTAGAAGATTTGCCAGCTCGTTTGCTGCCTGCAGTATCTTGCGCAAGCCGCCGGGCACATTGGACTCAGCGTCCGAATCAAGCGTCCGTTGGGATGTCATTTTCCTTTTGGTTAGGACTCGAGAGCTTGCTGGACGATAAGGAATGATAATGTCGAAGAAAGAAGACTATCTTGAAACGTTCCCGAGAGACTTGAGTCGAGCAGACCATTGAAGCAGCAGAGTGAGTGAAGACTTTATACATTGCAAGACAGGAGCCGCGTATTGACTTTAGGTTCACATCTTCTGTAGTCCACGTAACACATGGCTCTAATCTGCGACTTCTGTGTGATTATTTAATGTTCGAGGCTTCGGCGCGGAAGTTACTATGCGGAAGTTAGTTTGCGGAAGGCAGGTGTTGTACATACAAACCTCGGGGCTGTTATTTAGGCAGCAGGCGAAGAGCTCCCAGCGGCGAACAACGGCGAACTGGTCTGCCGTAGGAAGGTTCAGATAATGCAACCGAAGAAGGTTTCTACGAGGAGTAGGTTGTCGATGCACAACTCTGAGTCTGACCCAGAACTGGCCTGCTGAGCTGTACTTCGCACATGGTTCCTCATTGGCAACTCGACGCGCGATAAGAGGCCCAGATAATGTTTTCCAGGTAATTGAGCGCCATAATGCAAGGTCTCGAAAACCAAAAAGAATCGAATGATAGCCGTAAGTAATAGTGAATTTGGGAGGCGAGCCTGTAATCAGACCGTTGGCGCAACTACAAGCAACAGCACTCAATGATCAGAAAGCAGAGCATATAAGGGGACAACTATACGATGAGATGCCAAGCAAAAGACAATCACATGACAAGAGTGCACAGGAGTCAACTTTACAAGACATGTTCAGATGCTGTCGCTACACGTAATTAAGTGGAATGGTACCTAGGATACTACCTCAGGTGGAGGAGATGTGACCGAAAAGGTCACGTGTTACGGACCCAGTCAACAAATACCGCTAAGCCGCATAAAGACTAGACCCGCTAGGGCAGTCGTTTTCTGTGGCTCGTTGATCGGCCTGCACACAACCTTTAGAAATCTGAAATTTGAGGGCCATTTTTAACGACTCTTCTGTAAACCTCACTTGAGCAGCTCCCCATCTTCAACTTCCAAGCCTCAGAGGGGAAGACAAGATGGGTCGCGTTGTAAGTAGCCAATGCTTCCTGTCGTTAACTTGATTATTCGCTTGCTACCGCCTGATCAATTACGGTCGCTGTGGCATGCATCACGAACCAAAGAAGGTCTCGCCTGTTGCGAGTTTGGACTAACCGTATAACTTTTCCAGATCCGAAATCAGCGTAAAGGTGCCGGTGGCATCTTCAAGTCCATCAACCGCACACGTGTTGGTGCTGCGCAATTCCGATCCCTCGACTACTCCGAGCGCCATGGATACCTCCGGGGTATCGTGAAGGAGATCATCCACGACCCCGGTCGTGGTGCTCCTCTCGCTCGCGTCCAGTTCCGCGATCCTTACCGCTACAAGCTGCACACCGAGACCTTCATTGCCAACGAGGGCATGTACACCGGCCAGTTCATCTACGCCGGCAAGAACGCTACTCTGACCGTCGGAAACGTCCTTCCGCTTGCGTCCGTCCCCGAGGGTACCGTCGTTTCGAACGTTGAGGAGAAGGTTGGCGACCGCGGTGCGCTCGGACGTACCTCTGGCAACTACATCACTGTTATCGGACACAACCACGACGAGGGCAAGACCCGCATCAAGCTCCCATCCGGCGCCAAGAAGGTCGTCCCCAGCGGTGCCCGTGGCATGATCGGCATTGTTGCTGGTGGTGGCCGTACAGACAAGCCCCTCCTGAAGGCTTCGCGCGCAAAGCATAAGTTCGCCGTCAAGCGCAACAGCTGGCCCAAGACTCGTGGTGTTGCCATGAACCCCGTCGACCATCCTCACGGTGGTGTAAGTATTCTCCAGATGGCCGAGAACCATGCAGAAGACTGGGATGTTCTAACGATTTGTGCCTATAGGGTAACCATCAACATATCGGTAAGGCTTCTACCATCTCGAGGTACGCTGCCCAGGGTCAAAAGGCGGGTCTTATTGCTGCGAGACGGACTGGTCTGCTACGTGGTACCCAGAAGACCAAGGATTAAGGCTGTTGTGTTTTACGTCTGGGTCGGGGTTATTGGGCTGCATTTGTCTTTGTTTTCTAGGACGGTATTGCAGGAAGCTGGAAGATCAGTGGCTTCAGTTGCAATTATCATGGCCAGAAGGAAAATAAAAGGATTCCCAAGCAAGGACGAATGATTGGACGACATTGGGCCCGTTCCGATGTGAGAGATGTGACCATCGCCGCTGAAATGGTAGGGGGAGATAGTATCTATCTCCTCATGAACCGGGCAATCACTACGGCAAGAAAAGAAATCTATGTGGTTGAGCATAGCTTGGTCCAATTTGCAGTGCGTACGAGCTACAAGGCCTCTGGAGGCCTAAAGGCTCGAGAGTCGCATGATTTCAGTTCATGTTCAAATCACTTTGCTCGTCCCACCTGAGTCCATTCCGACGTTCTTTTAGTACTTTACCCTCACTACGACACATCCCTCCAGCGCGTCCTTACGTCTCAACAGAACCGGATAGTGGATATAATCACTGGACATGTTCAAGCCACTTGTTAGTTCAGGTCACTTTGCATTATCGCGGAGTCCAAGTCCTACGGCCCCGGTCTTGGCCCTTGCAGGTCTCGCAGCGGGTTTTCACCCCACCATAATCCAGCGTCCCTCAGCATATCAACACCAACCCCACCACTCCCCTCAATATTTCACAACAACGCCAACAAGAAGACGTACACTGAACAAAATGGCTTCCACAAAAGAGTACCGTCTCCTCTGCCTCGAGAATCCCCTTCTCGGTATGTAAGAAAATTGGTCGAGCCCCAGAACTAGCGCAATTGACCTCGCCCTTCCATTGCATGGCCCACCAGCTGACCGCTTCCTCGCGTCCAGACATCCAAGCCTTCGGCGATGAAGCCCTCCTTCAAAAGTATGGCCTCAAGGCCAACGACGCCATCCTCGCCGAGGAGAAGCACAAGGGTATCTATGAGGACCTGCTGAACAACTACGACGCCAAGCTCATCGCCGGCGGTGCCGCCCAGAACACGGCCCGTGGCGCGCAGTACATGCTGCCGCCCAACAGCGTCGTCTACCTGGGCGGTGTCGGCGATGACAAATACGCCGCCATCCTGCACGATGCCGTCAAGAAGGCCGGGCTCCGCGTCGAGTACCGCGTCGACCCCAAGGAGCCTACAGGCCGCTGCGGCGTCGTCATCACGGGCCACAACCGGAGCATGTGCACCGACCTCGGCGCCGCCAACCACTACGACCTCGAGCACCTCAAGTCACCCGAGGTGTGGAAGCTGGTCGAGAACGCCGAGGCCTACTACGTTGGAGGGTACCACTTCACCGTGTGCCCCCCCGCCATCCAGGAGCTCTGCAAGCAGGCCGCCTCCAAGAACAAGCCCTTCATCCTGTCGCTGTCGGCCCCCTTCATCTGCCAGTTTTTCAAGGAGCCGCTCGACGCCAGCGCGCCGTACTGGGACTATGTTATCGGCAACGAGACCGAGGCCGCCGCTTATGCAGAGTCTCATGACTGGAAGATTACGGACGTCAAGGAGATCGCCAAGGCGCTCGCCAACCTGCCCAAGGAGAACAAACAGCGCAAGAGGGTTGCCATCATCACCCAGGGCACTGAGCCCACCGTCGTGGCTGTGCAGGGCGAAGACAAGGTGCAGGAGTTCCCTGTCCTGGAGCTGGCCAAGGAAGAGATCAACGACACGAACGGCGCTGGCGATGCGTTCGCCGGTGGCCTCTGCGCTGGTATCGTCGAGGGCAAGTCGCTTAAAGAGTCTATCGCGATGGGACAGTGGCTTGCTCGCTTGAGCATTAAGGAGTTGGGCCCTTCGTAAGTACTTCCCTTGTTATCATTTCTTTTCCTTTTTTGGGACGCACGCATTATAAGCAAGGAGTTTTATTGCTGCTTATTGCAGGATGCTGGTTTCTACTTAGAGCGTGGTTAGACACGCATCTGCAGCAAACCAGAGCACGCACACTACGCGTCTAATTTCGATACTAACACATGGCAGATACCCCTTCCCCAAGCAGACCTTCACGAAAAACTAAAAAGTTCGCTCGCATGGTACTCTGCTTTTCCTACCGCCCGTCTGTTTCTCTCGCATGGCGTTCTGAGTTAGGAAAACATCAAGGCAAGGTTTCAACAACGGAAAGGTTCCCGAATAAATGGGCGGCGAGATAGACGGAACATTTCTCAAGAGGATTTCAGTCGGAAATCCAACTTATGATTTCCCCCTGGGGCTAAGGATAGAAAGAGCCCTAAAACTTCAACGTAGAGAAGCAGATGAATTGGTCAAAGTTTCCATAAAAACGAGGGACACAATCAACCTCCTGAGACATGCTTGCCGCAGTCTGCCAGGGAAAGCCCGACGTGACGTTTGGTCCTTGTGATGAGGGTGCTCTCAACTCAACATTGCCGGCTGTTTATCGATGGCGGTATCCCCCTTTTGAGCGAGTCCAACGATCGTGTGCGGAATCGAGTAGACGTAACGACTATCGAAGCACTGAGGCCACAAGAAGCTAAATGTGAAAAGCTCATTTCAAAGGAGGGAGCTCAAGTGACTCGGGGAGCCGGAGTCAGTGGACGAACTCTTCATGCATGGATGTAGGCTGCAGAACAGCAACATGGACTGAGAGAATCGCGCACGATTCCGGTTCCTTCTTGCAAACCAATAGAGTTCAAGGATGGTCCAATCAGCTCTCGGGCTTTTGGAGCTTTCGCAACATGGCCTCATACGCATTAGCCTTATCCTCAGTCGATTTGGCAGTGCCGCTGGGGTCGCCGTTAATAGACTCGGCGCTGAGGGCCGGCGTGGTCGGTCCACTAGTTGACAGTGAATTAGACTTCTTGGGAGCCCCAGCACCCTGGAGGATGTTATTGTCCTGTCCCCAAGCGGTGACTCCGAACCCCCTCGCGCTGGATTCTGATCGGGTGTTTGCACTAAAACCTGGCGGCGTTGGCCTACCGATAGGCCCGGCTTTGGCGCTCCCACTAACAACCCTGTGTGGTACGCCCCATGGACTGTTGACTGGAGGCAAGCTGGACGTATTGCCAGAGAAGTTCGTCGAGGCAAACGACGGAGGGACGGTAGGGCTTATTGGCGCCGGTGTAAAGGTGACTGGGTGCGGTCCGGGTACGAGTGCGACTAGTTGGGCGCCTAGGATGTCCTGGATAGAGCTGAATTTTGAACTGCCTTGGCTCCACATGTTGTTGGTCTTCGTATGAGATCCATACGATGTCTGGCTGGGAACTCTAGCGGTGCAAGAGCTGTCGTGATTCCCACCACTCGGCTGGCCCCGGTGATGCCACTTTGGCTGAACACCAGAGATCGCCGGATCGGTGGCAAGTTGATAACCATTGGGATTTGGCATATTGCTGCCTACCAAGTAGGCATTATTTCCTGAACCCGTCATGTATGGAGAGATACCACCGGTCGAGTTACGATTCGAGGCAGGCTCTGGCGATACACCAGCGCCAGGCCAAGCACTATGAGGAGAACCTGAGGAATTATCTCTTCGATGAGACGTCGGCTGAGCGACCGAATCCCAGGACCAAGGGAGACTAGTGAGTCCATTCCGATTAGGAGTCATGGAAGTCAGACCTGGACTTGTTGATGAGAGTGCCGAACCAAAGATCGTCCTCGCTGTGGCTGTGTGCATACCATACGAAGTGTCCTCTTGAGCAAGGACAGCCTCGGACGGATCACATTCCGAAGGTTCTACTAAGCCATCGACCAGATCATTCATCCGACTATCATGATCAACAGCGTAGTTGGATTCTTCAGCCAATTGTGGAGGGGAAGGTGAGGCCGCTCGGCCAGCAGACAGCAAGAGTTGCCTTTCCGCATGCAATGCTAGTGCCTCTGTTAGTCCGTTAGTCGCGCTCGCTAGGGTCGGCGCGCGCGACGACCGTCCCCGCGGTGTTGGTTCCGCGGCAGGTACAATCGACGAAGGACGGACAGCAAGCATAGCAGGCAGTTCTGCTGCAGCCGTAGTCGGGGAAACATAGGTGGCCGCGACTGCGTTGCCATTGTCAGCTGGAGATGGCGGCTTCCCCATCGCTGAGTAAATGACCTTGGCAAGATGGAGGCCGTCAGTGGCCTGAGAGAGTGACAATGGCAACCCTGGGTCGTCCGCAAGGACCACCCCGCAGGTTGTGATATCGAGGGCTCGGGTAAACGAGAAGTCATCAGGGTTGAAGGTTCGGGCGCCCGCCTCCTCCGGCCTCGACTTTGGTACGCGAGTGAAGGAGTCCGTCGTGAGAAGACAAGCGGTCGGAATAGCAGGACCATTTAAGGCCTTCAGCCCAAGAGCCTCCATATCCTCTTTGAAAAGATATGGTACCGGCTCCCGTCGAGGGTAGTAACCAAGTACTTCGAACAGGCTTGAGAGAACCTCGCTGAGACTCTTGTACAGCTGCACTATGTAAGGCTGTATATGCGACTCAAACTGGACAATGTCAGAGCGGTACATGCACAACCAGGTCATGTATACGCGGAGGAGCGGAAGCGTATCGGTGACAAGCGGGCTAAAATTGCTGTCATCTTTCCCGCTGGGAGCCTCACTATTACCGCTCGCTGAATTCGGAGATGACCGCATATCGTTGACCATGTTTAAGAGCTCAGGTATGAGTTGTTGCAAGATAACACAAACGGTTCGAATGTTGAGGCGCAAGCTGAATTGGCACGACCGAGATCCTTCAGCGGTCCATTCAGCTGAAGAAAGGGTCAGCACATTTATTGTTGTTTACAGATAGGGGAAGAATCACCTGTAATTTTGTCTTTGGCCACTTGATACGAGCAGATATTAATTAAGACCATTTTCAGAAGGCCGTCAACGAAGTCTCGGGCCTTCAGCGCAAGAGAAAAGCGATGTAGGACCTCTTCCTCCAACTCAGTATGCTGGGGGAAGTCTCGGCCACGGTAAAAGTGAGCATGAAGGCGGACGACCCAATTCTGCAAGGCATGGTGAGAGCCTTGTCCTCGTGGCGATGCCGGAGATTGCAGCACTCTTTTGAACTCCAATTCGAGGTTCTTGGCAACACTGGGATGGGGCTGCTCTGCAGCCAAAGATCGATAAAAGTGGTAGACTATGTCAAAGTGCTTCTCCTGCTCCAAGAATATGACACCCATTTGATGATAGGCGTATCCAGAACGCGGGTTCAGGTCGTTTGCAAGCCGATAGTATGCAAGGGAGGAGTCAAAGTTGCGACGTTTCGGTTGTTGAAGCTGAGTGCGGTACCGCCACAGATCCCCAAGGTAGTTGAGGATAAGATGGCAAGAGGCGAGGACCTGCTTGTTGATACCAGTTGCAACGGCATCGATACGATCCTTGTCGTTGACGTTGAGCTTATCTACGATTCCTCCTTCAACCAAGCGCTGGAGCTCAGGCAAGCCTCGGTAGCGGGCACAGAGCCTCTGTAGATGGCCCTTGTAGAAGCCCTGTGTCACCTTGAGATATTTTTCGTATAACCTCTCGATATTGCGCTTGGCCACCGTATGCTGCGACTTCTCGTACCTCTCTCTGGCCTTCCTGTAGGCAGAGTTCAACCAGACATGCGTGGTCCACAATGCACTTTCGACCTTCTCCTTCGATGCGTATTCGATATCGAGCCAAAGGGTCTGAACGCACTTGAGCCGGTATCTATCAGAGAAATGTTAGCGGTGGAAAGCGCGAGTTGATAGTCCCAGCACTTACTCCGCGATTAGATCGTCCAGTTTTTTGAAGTGCTCAACCTCACTGCCATCTTCGCCAGCTTTCTTGACACGGTCGAGCTCATGAACCATAGAACGGCGGATCTTCTGAGCTACAAGCCATTCCTGGCTGGCATTCGCAGTATCATCGGCATTTGCGGGCATGTTGTCGTCGCAGACAGAAGTCAAGGAGCCGATGGCAAGACTGGATCAGTTACTGATCGGGTTCTGAGGAGCTTCACCTTCCCTGTCAAGAAACACAATCACACGAATCCGAGAAGGCAGAGCAGTAGCGCATGCGCTCCATAACTTGTGGTGGGCAGAGACAGACAAAGGTTGCGTCTGGGGGAGAGCGTGCGGGTAGATATAGGACACATTTGGCGGGGCAGGAAAGTGACAGCTGGATCAACTTTAGCGGGTTTGAAGCAGACTTTAACATAGAGCCGGGTCTTACGCACGGAAAATATAATACGTTGCGGACGTCGGACGATTGTTGGGACGAAGCTATTCGCAGCTTCAGATCGCTAGGTGTGTGATCAAAAAGTTGCTCTGCCGCGAAGTTATTCAAGCCCCTCATCAATGGCAACCCCTGTAAGCTTAAAGAATGGTAGTTAGCCGGCCAATCAGCTACTGCGATTCCGATTCGCTCGGTGACGTTGGTGCTTGCACAAAACGTGCATAACTGAACTCTCCACTTCATGTCCGATTAGCGGTTATCATCGTTATGTGTGGAGCAATCACCATTCACACCGCTTGCAATCCCAACTTCGGTTCGCTTACGACACATATCTTAATACATCAAGAGTGGCACTGCTTCCACCGGCGCTTCCCAGTTCTTCAGTGGCCAGACTATCAAAGTCCTGTTCGTCCGGGCGACACGATAAGCAAATATATAATATCAAGTATCCCGAGTGTTGGTAGGGCAAAGCAAACGGCACAACTTATTTACATTCGCTCAGCTATTTGATAGACACACGGGCTGTTGAAGACGACAACCTTATATAGACAGTGGGCAACACCTGAAGAGTAAACCATCCCTGTCCACACATCAATTCTGCAAAGATGAAGCGCTCACGCGAGCCTGAAGAGGACTCAAGCCCTCCCAGTTCGTCGTCTGACGACATACGAGACCCAGGAACGCGTGAGGATACTAGTGCGCCGGCGGCGAAAATAGTCGAGCTTGATCCTTCATCGCCTTCTGGACAGCGCTCCAGCATCGAAATGAAATGCTCATTACCTCCACACAGGGAGGTCTTGACCTTCAAGACCTACGACGAGTTTGAGTCCCATTACAGCAAAGACCATTCACACAGATGCCTCGAATGTCGAAAAAATTTCCCTTCTGGTCACCTGTTGAACTTACACCATGAGGAATCTCATGATCCGCTTCTAGCTCTGAAGAGAGAGAAGGGGGAGCACACTGTGAGTTATGAAGCCCTGAGACTCTTCGTTCCTGAGATACTAACCTTAGCCACAGTTTTCATGTTTCGTAGAAGGTTGCGAGAGGAAATGTATGACGCCGGATAAGCGACGGAGGCATCTGATCGACAAACACATGTATCCTAAGAACTTCTTCTTCGCGATAACCAAAGACGGCGTCGATGGACGACGATCTATGCTTCTGGAGGGTGGTCATCGCCGGAGGAGGTCGAGCACCGCAACAAAGCAATCTCGGCGGAGCTCCCTCATTGTGTCTGGAATGGCTGAGCACGAATCGGTGCTTCCAGCCAATCGAGATACAATACCTCTTGTTAAGCATGAGGAGGCAAAGGAAATCGCCGTAGAGCGACCTGACGCCGACATGGAAGATATTGCCCAGGCAATGTCGTCACTTCGCTTCGTCCCGAGAGGTATACGCTTTGGGCGTGGAGGCAGGGCTGGCTTCGCAAAAAGCTAATGAAAGGTGCCCGTAAACGCAATGCCGATATGACTTATGACAATACTATATGAGTAAACCGGCTGTCAGCGGTGATTATCAAGACGTTATAGCGCGCAGACAGTGACTAAACTATTTAACAAAATCAGTTGAGTCCCGTCGCCAAAAATAAAAAATTAAAAAATAAAAAGGAAATTGATGTGAACGCGGGCCAAGTACCATTGAGACCGCCGCAACCCATGTCAAGTAGATTCCTGAACGCCCTGGCCCATCGCCTATCGATGAGGACCCACGCTCTATGTTTTCATGAACGCCGCCGTAGCTCTGGAGACTGGTTAATTTTGTAGCTCTGCTGCCCATCGGGTATGTCTGCAGGTCGCCCGTTGTTCTCTGCTTAAAAGTCACCACCCCCGGTTTCACTCTCGAAGCCCAAATGCTGGGGAATCCGATCATTGCGAGCTGACGACAGAGCTTTCATCCCCAGCAAAAAGTCGTCACGTAGCTTCTCCGACAGCCAAAGCTTCTGAAGGTCGTATCGCTATGCTCAATCGCTTGATGCGCATCCTCTGCAGCCACAGCTGACGCACTGGATTTCTTGGTCGTCCTTCAATTGCGCCTTTGGAACACGGCAGATACAGGTCGAGTTGAAGTTGGTTTCCTTCGTCTGCACACACCGTAGACAGCACAGCTATAGACAGAGGTTAGAATGTAACCATACTTGATGCCACACACTGGATATGTAACGTACCTTCTCATAGCCTTGCTTCTTCCACTTCGCGATCAACATGGCATCCGCATAGCCGTTCTTGAGAAGCCACTCATAGAGCTGCTTGCTGATGGCTTCCTTTTCGTAGTACAGTTCGTAGATGTATCTACTCCGCTTGTGCGATATCTGAAAGACGGGCCAGAGGGCTTGGTGTTTTGGGACGTTGTCGCTCGTCGCGTTCTGGGCGTCTTTCATCTGGTTGCTGAAAATGAGAAGGTCATCTTCGATATCGCTGAAGCCCTCTGGTGGGGGCTTGCGCTTCGAGGCGTGTCGTATTGCTGGCATACTTGAGGTCTCTGGAGCAGTGTTCGCTTCGACTGCGATGCGTATCTAGGGCGGAATGAAGCAGTCACGAATAGGATGTAGAGGCGGAGTTGGAGGGGCAAGGCTGAGAAATATGTTATCGATACCCTTCCGCGCCACCTGGAGTAGAAAGTGTGGTGGAAAGTGTGGCTGCTCAGAAAGCCGGGTGGGGCTAAGATTAGCCTAGTGGCCCGAGCTTGCGAGGTGAGGCTTGATGTGGATTGCAACAACGCAACGTCGACTGCTTGACCAATTCCGACAGAACATCCTTCAGCGACGCCGCCATGGCTATCTCGCCGACTCAATACGCGATCAAGACGCGGCAGTGTCAGTTCTTTCTGTCCCGCAGGTTGGTCATGGTTCTAACTCCTGCACAGCTGCCAATTGGAATGATGCGAAACGACGAGTGCTAGCCAGCTACCGGGCGTGGCTTCGAGGTGTATGTACTTTTCTCACAACCGAACTGCCGGTGATATTCGTACTGACAGAGCTGCTTTGAATAGGCGGGCGAGATTCAGACGATGTACTCAGTCCCCCTACCAGTGTCAGCCATTCGCACCCGGATAAGGCAAGAGTTCGAGAGGCACCGATACGTCAACAAGCTCCCAGTTGTGGATGTTTTGATCATGAAGGGCAATGCAGACTACCAGGTAAAGAGAGTCCGCCGATCAAGAATATTATGCAGCCTCGAGTCGAGTCTGGTGCTGACGATGTCTTCTACAGGAGACCATGAACTACTGGCGCCAGACGACACACATCATGTCATATTTCAAAGAGGAGAACTTCAGGGGCGACAAGAGATTACCGACAAACTTCATTACTGGATTCCTAGAGGTAGGCTCGTCCCTAAGACTGAAGTCTGGGCGGTTCTCTAACAGTATTATAGGGTCGCAATTGATATGGGGAGCCAGAGCCCAGTCGTGTCTATATGTAAATATACAAACAGAACCTCTAGAGCAAAGCACGCATTGCTTTTCTTCCGTCCAACGCCAGAACTCCGCTGAAAATGCTCTAAATTTTCCTTACTCACGCGTGTGTCGGTTGTGGCGTGTTTTCGCCCATGAACTCGTTCCGTGACACCCAGAACTTCTCCGCAACCACATCACACAGTTCCTGCAGATCCTGCAGACCCTTTTGTAGGGCCTCGATGGCTGTAGTGCCTTCTGCGTTTGAGTTAGTGACGTTTGAAATTCAATGGGTCCGTTCGGGTGCTCACCATATGTCTGGATTCTTATGTTCATCTTGGCCTCTGAAGGATGAGGAATAGCGTACGCGCAGAACTCCACATCCGGACTATGAAGGTTGTCAGGGATTGACGGATCAAAGGCCGTGGACCTGGCGAAGATTAACTCACTTCTTCATGATGATATATCGAAGAGCATTGCCGAGGGTGTGGCCTTCATCCGCAAACTCAAACGAAGCAGCAGTAGCCGTCGAGCCAGCAAGCTGAGACTGGTTAGCCAGATAGCACAAACAATTATGGATAAAGCAGAATCGTACAAGCTTAACCCTTTGAGGCTCTTCTTCCTCTTCGTCGTAGTCCTCATCCTGGTTCATCTCATCATCGTCGGCGTCGCCACCATCTGCCTCTTCGGCGTCTTCAAGGGCAGGCTGATGAGACGGAGGGACGTCTTGCATAAGGGCATCTTCATCAGCTTCTTCCGCCACATCTGCTCGGTCTTTTGATCTGGGGGCCATTATAAAGCTGTCTAGGTATATTTGGTTCGCTGGTTGGAGATTTTGCGCTGATGATGACTGTTTGGTTCCCCTACAGAATTTATGACTTGTCAAGGTCGCCATAAGTTTTGAGATTAAGCCTTTCTCAAGTGACTAGCCCGGTATTCCGTTGCAAAAATTTTCTCCACATTAAAAGCTCGAGGCGGCGACCTTGCACTTTGACTTAGTGGGGCCGACCTTAGCCTCCGCCTTACCTGCGCTCTCAACCATTACAGTCATACCATTATACGACGAGACGACAAGACGACGAGACAACGAGGCGACCACACGAAAAGACGATCACACGATATTCTGGAGGAGAGCAGCGGATTAGACTATTACCTGACCCTTCAATCGCTGTTGCTACCCACACACATTCCAGCGTTATGATAGACGGTAGGATACGGTACTGCACGAAAAGACGATCACGCGAGAACGTGGAAGAGAGCAGCGGATTAGACTATTGCCTGACCCTTCAGTTGCTGTCGCTACCGTTAAACGGTTGGATACAGTACTGTGCTGACATGCGTAGTTCTTCCACAGGTGTAATATGGCCTCAAATTCCCAGATGGTGTTAGATTCCTCGTCGGAAGATACCTCGTCGGAACCATCGTCAATCCGATTCACGACAATCGGGGAGCTATTCAAGCAGATCGATCGTATCACTGGAGATATCCTGACAGTTACAGGTACGCGCGGATCAGCCATATCATCAGAAAATATACACCACACTAATTATCTATACCAAGATGTCTGTCCCCAACATCTTGCCGAAATTGAGAAAGCTCGGGAGGCCCGGCGACGAAAGATTCGATTCCGACGATACGAAGCCGTATCAGAAATCCTTGTCATTAGCATTCCGACTACTACCCATGAACAACTCCATCTTTCCCTCTATACCGAAGTTCTATCTCATATCATCAGAATGGGTTTGAAAGATGATTGGAGATCAGTAGGCAGTACTACATTTCGATCTCGCGGCCATCCTGGTGGAGATGGCGGGGAGGGAGATTCGTCTGGGGGTCCGAAGTCCCGACAACCTCAAGGAAGTCAATATTGGCCGACCCTTGTCATTGAAGCCGGGCATTCACAGTCCTTGGAAAGTTTGAGAAGGGATATGAGAAGGTGGTTCAGTATATCGCATCACAACGTTAAGATTGTTCTTCTTGTAAAACAGAATGTAAATGGAGGGGAGATCGTTCTGGAGAAGTGGGTGGAAGTCCCAGGGTTACGACGGCAAGGAGCGACGACGACTAGTACTGCTACCGCCGCCGGCGCCACCGTCCAACCAAATTGCGACCAGGTTATCAACATCACTCGAGCTCCTGGTATCACTAACACGCATCCGGCCGGCTCGAATCCGGCATCGTATATTGTCACGGGGGGTGCTTTACGATTGGAATTCGACCGTCTCTTCCTCCGGCAGCTGGACCTAGTAGAAGGAGATGTTATTGTTGATGTCCCAAGTCTGCAAAGCTTTGCTATAAATGTCTTGGAGGTTGTTTAAACATTACTAGCCTAGCTCTCCTTGGATGTCGAGGTCGCTTAAAATGGCAACAGACGTGGCCAAATTAGGCGGCTAGAACAGCGATTTCTCGACTTAATCTGTAGGCATTTCACCAACGTCAGTATGAACATGCGCTCGCGACCATCATTGCCGCAAGTGGTGCCACCATCTAACCTATTGCTGGCCACATTGTCTGGGATGAATCATGCAGAGAATACATTGCCGATCACGTATCAGGGGGCTCAGAGCAGCTATCGGGCACACAGTATTCGTCGGGAACTTGGATGGTCATCAAGATGTTGGCAGACTCATGTCATTCTCACCCCGAGTTTTGGGACACTTCCAAATGCGGAGGTAGAAATCAATAAAAGCCGCTGGCGCGCGGCAACCCGCAGTTTTCGACGCATCTCAGTCCGAACATGGGACGAAATCTCACTGGTCTGTCCGACTCTGACGGATTAATAAAGCATCGAAAAACGACGAATCAGTCAACGCCACCAGGCCGTCTTTGATCCTGAGGTGCAACGTGCCTCGCACACACCTTCGTGTCTGCGGCTTAGCGTGACTTTGGAGAACCTTTTTTTGGGGGGCGACGAGAATGATCTTTCGAGAAAGGCTCTCGCTCTTCCTCGTACTCCGCCGAACGATTCAGATTTATTTGACCACTGAGGTTGATGAAGCATTGCCGTCAAAGCGTTGAAGTGCCTGGGGGTTTTAAGGTTCGGCGCCCAGGGGTCTGTCAAACATCACGAATCGATATGGGCTTGTGATAGGACACTGGCCGTTTCAAACAATCGTTGTCTGATTTGCTGGCACAGCAAAGCCAAAACGACAGGGATTGGTAGTCAGGGATCATCTGAGATGGTGGGCTAGGTACACGGTAGACTTGAAGGGTGCTCCTCGAATTTTCAGGAATGGTTCACGCCAGCAGCGACAGCAATTTATAATCCAAGTCTAGGCTCGGGAGATGTGGCAGTCAGGAGCCAAAGCGAAGCTGTTACGGTTCTTCAAATTGCCACATTTCTATCTCGGCCGTAGGAGAACAATGATAATCGTGCCCAAGCCCATGTTCGGTTATCACAGCCGAAAAGAGCACCCATTTCGGTGGTGCCTGTTGCTGCGGTTAGGTGTAACGATGAGATATAAATGGGAGCTCGGCTCACTCAATATTGATTTACATGCGACCCAAACGGAGGTCCATGCCAGATGACACATGGCATCGAGATAATAACTTCCGTGGGACGCTATGCTTTCAATATTACCGGGATTCGAGGCTCCGACCTGTTTGGTTTGCGCTGGTGCGGCTCCTCCCCTGGGTCCCGTCGCAGACCTGGAGTGAGTGCCAACTTTGGAGAGACAGCCTTCGGTCTGAAGGTATCCTGAAAGCGGGAAAGAAATTTGCCGAGTGTCTCGATTATATTTTCTGGCTCAAACTCAACCGCGTCTTGCTGCCAGCACAACTCTTGTCAATGGCAATAAATTGAAGCAATACACCTACGTGCTACTATAGTACTATACCACTGTATAGTCATGCCAATGGTCTACACACCTCAGAACAGTAGCTTCGAGAAGTCATGAATCCCCATTGACGTGCAGGGGCGCCAAGCTTTTTTCAGTCTCCGTGATCCAGAGGCTAGTCGTACCAGGGGTCGGATAAAACCTGCGGGTCGTGGGTGACCCTGCGGTACGAAGTTAAGTCTAGCACCGCTTCAGTCGCAGGAGCGGTTCACTTCTCGCCAGAGCACCAGACTCTTTTTCTTCCCGTGAGACGGCCATTTTTTTTGTTTCACCGTCAGCCACAATTCCCACGGAACTAGGAACCGCAGCAGCTCGTGTGGAATATCCTTCTCTCGTTCAGACAACACGAGTACACGTGCCCCTCCCTTAAGAGGGGTAGAACATCGAGTTTCAGCGCTGCTTATTCCGCCTGTGTCAGTGCTGGCTCGGCCCTGCAGCATGGTCCAATCAGATCCGGGCCACCCTCAGGTCTCTGCGCAGCTGCACGACTGGCTGGGCAGGCTAGCATCAATGTAAAACACTCTAGGTACATGAACTCCAAGCGTGGCCCTCCACCCCGCCGCCAGCGTCGTCGCAGACGCCACTGGCTTTGAAAGTGAGTGGGCAGGCTGTGTGCACCGCGCAAGTACTGCGTAGAATTGGCTGCGACCCGCTGCGGTATCATATGTATCTCTAAGTATCCATTGGCCTGGCCGTCTCTACTTCTATAACCAGTGCTCCAGCCAGCGCGATCGCTCACAGACGACAGCGCCCGTTGAGAAGCAAGACATGTAATATCTTTTGCTGTTTATCGAAAAAGAACATTGGATGAGGTGTGGCAGGACACCCTTGGAACATGAATACTGCTGGCTACCAAACTTGTCACACAGGCTTTGTATCACGTTCTGCTGATACTTCCCTTCGTCCTCCTTCATAAACAACAGCACGGGTATACCTTGGGATGTGGGGACCTTCACACTCACAGGTTTATGGGATGCTATCCCCTGGTTGGCTTCCTGGCTGTCCGTCCTGGCTAGGTATCCTTGCTACTGTGGTAGTATACCCGGTCCATCGCTCCTGCCTCTTCTAAGTTCGAGTGTCCCCTAACGAATCTTTTCTTTCCCCTTCAAACTGCCCCCCGTCTCACTCCTCCACTTTATTAAGGTCACTAAGGTACAGTACCTACATGGTGCGTCCCTACCTGAGCCGTCGATCGACATCGATATACACTGCCTTACTCCCTGGATCCCTCACAACCTCATTTTTCTCTCCTTCACCTCTCTAACCTTACACCACATTAATCTCTTCTTCTTCGTCCGTACTCTCCCCGACCGCTATTTGTCGTGCTTGCTGCATAGCTAGCACCGTCTCCGGTCCGAGTCTTTCGTTTCCGGCATTGTGATATTGCGACTTGATCATTCACTGCTTGCTACAGCCTTGAGTAGTTGTCATCCGATAGGACATACTACCGCGACCTACAACCTCTAGTCAGGCGCATCCCCGACGCCAAGCGCCCTCGCTTCTGTGCACTCTAAATCCATTCGTCTTCAACTCATTCGCCTCCGGGCAACGGATGTGACAAGAGCCTTTATCAGCTGATGCTCCATCACCTGGCCTCCTGCCTGTGCTCACTGATTCGAAATTCCACGATCGCACAGGTCCAGCTCTTCTTTGTTTAACTAGACCTTGAACCCACCGTTGAGAAGTTGTGTACGACATCTCCTTGAGAACGAAATCGAGTTCCCAGGAGGTGCTGAGAATACATTCGCCTTGGCCTCTTCAAGCCGGCCATTATACCACGCGTTATTCGTCAAATCGCATATACTGCCGGCACTGTCGCTCTCTCTATTAGATCGACCTTACTTGCAGTTGCAATCTCTTATACCAACCGCTCTGTTGGAAATCCGCGAAGCAACCGTTATTCAACTGGACGTGCACAATACCTGTACCTCAGCTATCGGTCAGAGCGAGAATCCGGTCTGATCTTGAAGAGCTGGGGCTAAAGCCGAAGGGGAAACAAAGTTCGACGGGCCGGATTTAGGGTGATTATTGATTGACTTTTGCCGTCTGGCTTGTCACGCAGGCAGGCACGCGGTCCCAAACCAACCTCCCCATATTTCCCCTGCAAGGAAACAGGGAACAGCAAACTTCGAACCTAAATAATTCCCGAACTACCATCACCATGAGTACCGCCATTGCAATGGCTCCGTCTCCTGCTCCCCACGAACGAGCTTCCTACAGCGCAGATATTCCAGCTGCTGTGAATGCATCACCAACGGCACAACGGACGGCTCCCTCACCATTTAGTGCATCTTCGTCCGCGGCTCCGAATGCGCCTGTACAACAGCAACAACGCTCAGGTACTGGCTCTCCCAAAGGAGCTCCTGCACCAACAGCAAAATCATCTCCTCCCAGCGCGTAAGTAATTGGCTCCAGAGTGAATTTCTTGCTTTCTCTCTGCTTCGGCGATGCATCAGGAAGCTAACAACGTCGTGTTCTGTGGCGAATAGTTCGCGAAATGCTGGACCCCCTCCCAGAATCATTGTCAAGAAAGAGCCCGGATCGCCAGAACTGCCGGCGACACGTCACCGGCCACGGAAGCTCGATCTCTCCAAGAACACCATATCCACAACAGGCAACACTCCACAGACGGCACGGCCGTTGACGTCTAGGGATGGACTAGGTATTCAAGAAGTTGGCCTCGCCTGTTTATCACCTGGGTTCGTCACTCAGGACCCGGTAATGAAGGAGCAGTTGCAACGCAGCATAAGTGTGCGCGAGCACCAGAGACAAATCATCGAGTCGCGGTTACAACAGCAATCAGCTAAGGGCGATGGTCCTGAAAGCTCAAGGGATAGGGATTCGTTTGCCGCGAAGACTCCCGGCATGTCTCGCCGCAACAAGGCTCCCCCAGGTCTAAGCATCGTTGCACCGTCACATGAGCAGTTTGCCAACGAGAGGGTCATTCAGTCGGCTCCGCTCGGTCATACATTTACGGGTCGGCACAACCCACATCCTTTAACACGGCATCTCACAAACCAGCCGTCGAATCTGTCGAGTACGTCGCACATTCACCACGTTCCCGCCAATCAAACCAACAATCGCCTTCCGCCTATCGCTGATGTCTTTGGCGCGGGATTATCTGGGCATCCTGACTCGAGGGACCATCACATGTATACGCAGCAGAATCATCGAGGTCCTTTGACATCACCGGGCCACCCTCCGCCCCCACCTCCTCCGCAAATGCCGACATCGAGTCGTCCAAGGGAGTTCAAATCCGCCGAGGAGGCCCAGGCCGAGTTGGCGGCCGGACGTCCAGACCTTTTGCCGAAGTTAGTACACTATGGAGGACCCCAGCCCCCCACTCCGCCATCCCCCGCTGGAGGTTCGAGGCAATTCACACATACTGACGCTAGCCGAAGCGCCAGTAAAAGGAGACGAGCCGACTACGAAGAAGGCGCCAGCCCACCTCTAGGTAACGGGCGGCCGGCGCAACGGCGCGGTCCTTTCGGCGAAGGACGTGACAGCCCTGACACACAAAGGGCTAAGCGAGAGGAATTCTTACAGCTCTGTGCGCGTGCATGGGACTTGTTCCATACGTGAGCAACATGATTGATTCTGTACTCCAAACCGGGTTACGTGGCATGTCGCAGAATATTGGAGAGGGCACCACGCAGATCACGTCGAGTGGTTCCCCTCAGCGACCTATGGATTTTGGCGTTGGCGTATCGTTCAGAAGACTACGCCGTTAGCCCGAACGGGCCGGCGATGAATCGAAGATTGGATGTGTCATCAGAGACGGATAATGCTGGAAATAATGTCTTAAGGGTGGTCTCGCGCACGAGCTGCTCAGCCGCTCGGCGTCGACACAAGGCCACGAAGTCAGAAAGGGAAAAGGATTTAAACGATGTGATGCTTTGGGGCAGGCGGAGTGCTTGGGGTTTAGGTATTGGGCTGCCATATATTCTTCTTTATCATGCGTATATCAAGCTCTACCGGGTCGGGTACCGCTGGTTGTTTATCTTCTCTACTACACTATTACCTTGAGGGAGTTCCCGTAATGGGGGTATGTTGGAGCTGTGGCGATTGTTCTTTATTTCTCATATTTCTCTCACCTTGACGCAATATCTCTCAACCGACCGGAAGACGTGATACGAGGCTACCGGGACGGACTGGCATCGGGCATGGAAAGAACGACGGAGCTTGGGATTACCAGATCTACCAACCGAAGACATGCTTGGAAGCCAACTTTACACTCTTGGACACTTATGCCGCGATAGTCGTATCGTGGCCTCGGAATGGGGCAGTCAGGATGTCAAAAATAACCAGGTGTCCATATAATATCAACATGCTCCATGGTCGTGGTGACAAACCGCGGCATAAATATGCCTAGGTGACTCTCCCTACCTCGGTTCCCTCGAGTAGATGCTCGACTAGAGTATTCTTTGACCAGCGCCCGTACTAGTCAACCGCTTTACCGGGAAAGAAACGCAGTGACCGGTGCCTAGGTTTTCCCCCTTTTTCTTTCCCTCGGTTGATCTCCACTGATCTAGCCACCGTTTGACTAAGAAACCCAAACATATATATCCTTGAGTCTCGCCTGTAGACGTACCTATCTGAACCCCATCACCTTCACCTGAGGGAGATATCTAGCAACCACCAAGAGGGGCACACCATAATACGCGCCGTCCTGCATCGAGTCGCTCAAGTCTTCTGTTTGCGTAGTACCTATTCGGAACAGCCAAGCTGCCCAAAGTAGTCTCGCGCTGGGAGTTGCCCCGGAATAGCGGCGTACAGGTCTCCATCTGAACCGCGTGTGTCAGTCGGCTACGTCACGAGGCGTCACACCAGTCCGACGCTTCACAACGGCTGACGCCCAGATGGGCTACGATCATCTGGCAGTATCACCGTTGACATGCGCCAGGTCCCAAAAGGCTGACTACGCAGCGCAGGCAGCGTTACCCGAGGGTGAAGGAAGGGGTGAGAGTGTCAGTCACAGCAGGACCCCTGAACCCAAAGAAGTGGCAAGTGGCAACACCTGTTCTGAACCCTTTTTGGAGTTAATTTCCGGACACATACGAGAAGCCTTCTTAGAAAAACGTCTCACACTAGGTCTATACTACGTGATACGCTTGCACGCTCACTCAGTGACCCCAAGGTAAGACAGCGTGAAGCGAGTGACTTGTGCTTTCTGGCTCAGTGCATACACCATCCCCAGGCGACATACATATGAGGGCCGTTGGCCCTAGTCTCCTCTCCATACAAGCCTTGCCCGTCTGGAACACACCGGCATCACAGCCAGCCTTCAATGTGGCCAAGGTCTGTTGCTTAGCCACCGCTTCGAGTGAACCGCCAACTGGCCTTCGTGTGGGCAGATATGTGCTTAGAGCTCCAACAAAACGTGGTCCATGTCACAAGGTCTGCCGCTCATCGAACTGCACTACTCTCAGGGTTCGGAGCAGGTGCCGAAAGTGTGGTTACTGGCGTCCGAATGGGATGCGAAGTATGAGAGAGAGTCAGTCGACTTTGAGGGTAAGAAAGCGCAGAACGATAGCGAGGCGTGGACGATGAGGAATGAAAATGAAAATGCGATTCAGTAACTCCGAACTCCATTGCTCGGCCTTGTAAATGAGAACATGTCATCCATGTCGTGATGTGAGCACCCTAGGGCATTAGGCGGACAGGTGAACATAGCCGGGTTTGAGGGACGGACGAATATCCAATCCGGTCATTCAGCCCTGTCCGAGTGCGGGTGTGGTCATTTGATTTTAGAATTTTTTGGTCTTTGATGTCCCGCCAGACGCGGTGAAGCCAGGAGGGCGGCCGCACTGGCGACTGGCGGAGCGCGTGTTAAAGTCCCTCCTCGCCCGCTTTGCAGAGTTTTATCTCACGACCCCATTCCGACTTGAGAACTTGCGAAGCCGTGATACGGCGCGAAGGATTTGGATCGAGTATCGAGTAGATGACGTTTCGACACCGAGCCTTGTCAGACACCTTTGTTAGTTTCTTTCTGAGTGGCATGGTGCGGAGACTGTTGTCACGATAACTCACTCTGTGCAATGACTCGATCGGACCATAACCCTCCTCGTCACGACGTCCCTCGAGGTACTTAGCATAAAACTCATCCTCCTCCTTCTTTGCGACGCGCCACAGATGCCGACCGGTCCTCATAGCCATATATATAACACCGCAAGCCCAAACGTCGACGGCCCGCGCATCGAACTCTCTATCGACATACTCCTCAGGAGCAATGTAGGGCGCCGAGCCGCACAAGCCGGACACCATGTGAGCATCGTTTTCCCAAGCCATGCGGAAGCACTCGCCGTTCCCAAAGTCCGTAATTTTGAGTCCACCGCGGGTGGTGAGAAGCAGATTCTCCGGCTTCAGGTCACGGTGGGCAACACCCATCTCGTGCATGTACTCGACTCCGCGCATCATCTGCTTGAAGAAACAGTCCGCCTCTTGGACCTCCAGCTTACCGGCGGCAAGGACCAGGGTGTACAGATCGCCACCGGCGCAAAATTCCATCACCTCGCAGTAGTCGCCTTTGGAGTCCTTGAGGAGGTCTAGGGTGTGTATGACATTAGGATGTCTTAGCGATGAGGATATGCAGAACTCGGACGTGAGTCGTTTGCTGTACTTCTTCTCTGTCTCCTCAGGTCTCCGGCGGAACTCCTTGACTGCGAAGAGTTTCTCTCCATTTGCAACCTTCTTGTGAGATATCCTCACAATGCCAAAAGCACCTCGTCCGACGACCTCCTGGCACTTGCCATACTTCTCAACCAAAGTCGTCGACTGAGCGGGTCCGCCTTTCCTGTCCGAAGCGAGTCCCTCTTTCTCTTGCTTAAGCGTGTCGACCCAGCTGTGAACGAGTGACAGGTCACTTTCAGCACTCTGCTCTGTCGGTTTCCTGCCCAAAAAGCCTTTGAACATATCTGTCAATTTCTCCTGTCGGCGACTCGATTTCAGATGATGCTCGTGGCCACCCTGGAGATCAGGATCCACCACAAAGCGGTGGGACTGAGTGTCCTTGCCATTGGCCTGGCTCGAGGGCTTGACACTGGGAGTTACAGATCGATCTGCCATGCCCTTGTCGGACGTCGAGGGCTTGCGCTGCGGGGCGGGCTTTGTCTGCGGGCTGGCTTGTCCTTGGGGAGTCACGGTCCGCGAGATGTTCGCTGGTGTCGCGGACTCGCTTGCACCGAGTCTATTCACGTCTTTCGTAGAAAACATGCGAGTTAGACGGTCCTTGACTGAAGCCTTCTCGGTTGGCTTCGCCAGTTGCTCGTTCGAGCCGAGCTGGACGGCATTCCCATTTTGGGGGGAGAGAGCGGGAGACCGGTTGGACATGTCAACCGACCGCAGTGACGAGGGCTGTGAGTTGCCCTGCGACGATACAGTCTTTGCATCGGAGTTGCTCGTCATGTTTGCGGCTCTTGAGGAGGAAAAGCAGGCAAGTCGAAGGTTGACGAACTCGTCCGCAGGTGAACCTGGGCGGTCGTTGGCTGGCAGCTGATGGGGGGTGATTGTCTGTGTGGAAATCCTGGCGGGGTGTCTTTGCGCTCGCTTATGCAAGCAAAAACGTAGCGGTCGGTGCTGTGGCGGCGAGCGCGCTATCAGCAGTGGTGGGCAGCGCCCAGGAAGTTCTGTAAGCCGTTCAAAACAGCAAACCGTAGGAGTTGATCCTCAAACCCTCTCTGTTGTTGTGCAGATGAAGTTGTGTGCAGTCTTTTGGGAGGGGTGCCCGCAATACTTAAGGCAAATTCGCTAGAGGTACTTCGGTACTAGAGTCCAGTAGATCCTTAGGGTAAGAAAGGAGGCGGCGAGAGCAGGCTTGGGGTTTGGAGGGACTGGATTTTCAATTTTTGAGAGCGGAGCGAGGATTTAAGCCAGTGCTAGTAAAGGCGGAGAAAGGTGGAAAGCTTTGGCTCAGGCTCGGGGTGGAGAGCTATCATGGTGAAGTAGGGCCGCGGCTAGAAAAGGAATGGAAGGGATGAATCGGTAGACTAGAATCTGGTTTGGTAAGATAAATACTGTGGTAGCCTCCAGTAGTGAAAGTTGCTATTTCCAAGCTGTCGGTAATACGGGGGATTTTGGAAGTGAAACAGCTTAGGAGTGACGGCAGGTAAAACAGATTGCGTAGGTAGGTCAAAATGTGGTCAAGGCGAAAAAGCTGGAAAGTAAAGGGTGGAAAATTGATGATCTCAGAGTCGAGTGGCGGTGCCCTCTCTTGTAGGAAATAATCTTCTATGCTGATGACCAGCCAGATGGCAGCCAAAATGTACCTCTACTCTCGACAACTTGATGTCAGCCGTGATTGTGTCGGTGCAAAGGTTTGCCTTGCAACATGGAAGCTTTAACACAACGGTGACCTGCAGCTGATCTCGCCGAAAAAGGGTTTCGTTTCGCTAACCCATTCCAGGCCCTCCTTGGGACAATGCTGTGCTGCTCTGTGTGGGTGATTGTCCCCCGCCCAGTGCTATTTTAACGACTCCGGCTTTGCAAAGTATGGCGTCTGGGTTTGGAGGTGAAACGCCACTGCTAAGACTGAGAAGTTCTTCAAGTGCATTTGCCTCTCGGTACCGTAGCTAATAGCACGGGTACGTATCTACATACTAGCTTATGGATCATGTCCCGCGCGGGTTGTCTGAGCCTCGACATAAGGATATCGTCGGGCTTTCACGTTCGAATCAGGAACTTTAACGAGGCACTACACTACGTAATTGACGACTCGCACTTTCTCTTGCCCGTCTTTTTCTCGCCTAAGTGCTTGACGCCAGGTGGCTGACAGATCTTAATAATCGCCGTACGCTCCAGCGCGCATCCTAGGTAAGGTACTAACTTAAAGGAGGCGCTACCGTTAGGAAGCCAAAGCCAGAACCTTCCTCGCGCCCATCGGCTCAACAAACCAAGGCAAGGCGACCTCGTGCCCATCATGCTTTTCCTTTGTCCAGACCCGAGAATGGAGGGAGCAGGCGGTGCGCAGAGAGACTATAACATTCTAGAAGCCGTTCCTCCTGAAGTCCTCAACTATCTACTCTTAGCTGTGGTGAACATCTTTCCCAACATGCTTTCTGCGTACTCGCCATACAATCACATCCCGAAGACGCATCTACCCCTCATGTTGGCGGCCTCCGGAGCAGACTCCAGTGACTCGACTAGCCCCGGAGGTACGAAGCTACCTTTACAATACCACAAAAGAATCCCGGATTTGCCTTATATGGCTGCGACTTCCTCGTACAATTGCTTACTACTGTTGTACACATAACTCTCGACCAAGACGTTCTAAAGCGGGCCAGAACCGGTGATGGAAAGCCTGTAATTGGCCACGTCTCGGAAATGCGACTTATACCTTGCAGCAGCGCTGTTCTCCCACCATTCACCTCATCACGGCACTTGTAGTTGTTGCGTGGCACAGAACCCCAAAAACACACGCCGTTGCCAACGTTGGCTTCGCGGTAGCTCGGAGCTACTCTCACGATGGATACCTACGTGCATTTCGCCATTCTGCTGCATACCCACCAGCTCGGTCTGTCTATGAGGCATTTTCGGCAAAGTGCCTTCTGGTAGCTAGCCGACTCGTCGACAAATCCCAAAACGTGTATCCGTTTTCCAGAAGCGCTGCTTGTTGGACGATGGCGTTATGGGTCATGATAGCTCCGTCGTACTAGCACAGTAGATACTCCGCATCCTGGAGCTCCGCGCCCGGGTTCCTGGCGTAGAGCTATTGGATCGGATCAGGGGCATCCTCGCAATGAACTTGTGCTCGTCATGGTGAACTGATTCGCTGGCTGCATTGTACATCTCTAATGCCTCTCAAAAACCCGCCCGTCACCGGAGCGGGACTGCTAAATAATATTGCACTCTGCGTGGCGGCCAACATTGGTGTGCACTCCGAGATTGCGAGCTGCATCTGAGCTGTCTCGGAACCCCGACACTGTATCCTCAGGGGCACTGGTCCGGATCGGGTCAAACAGGCCGAGAGTATAACGTTGAGTTACCCGCTTCAAGCTTGCCTCTTCTTGGGCTTTTGATTTGAGGCTCCGGAGAAGTACGGGTGTCTTGACCGCCAGAATCTCTCACAGCACGTGGAAGATCGGTTCACTTTTGACCATAGCAGAAGCGGTGAATCCAACCTTGTGCACTTCACCACCAGCGCATACCTAGTGCTGTCGTCGATGTACAGCAGATATCTTTCACATGCCGACATAGCCCTGAATGGCTACCGTACTGTGTCAGTCACTCAAGAACCTGGGTTTATTTGCTCGGACTGCGGGTGCCATCGGATGCGAGACACGGAATGGCATGCGTGTATACGAGATGGCAGCCTTTGTCTCTAGTTTAGAGCCCCAGTCGTCTCTGACGTCACACTTTACTTGCCGTGGTCCTCTCACAAGTCTCACGGTTCAACTAAGACCCCTGTTCTGGCAACGTCGTGACTGGAGACAACAAAATAAGTGGTTATCTTGCTGGTTGGCGGTGTTGGACAAGTGTTCTGCTCGTTGATGTTCGGTAGGAGGATGCGGACTCCCGTCCTTATGCGTGCTGCAGGCAGCTGTATCAACTTGCATCCGCGTCTTCATGTCGTGTACGCAGCGGCTGGACTGTAACATCACAAGGCATCGAGCGATATCATATACCGCCTCTTCGAATGAAAATGCGCCGATAATGATAGACGTAGCTACGGTGTAGGATTCAGCATGCTGATTCAATCGCGCAGGTTACCAACTGAAAGCATCACGAAAAGAGACCGGCCATGACAATCGATTGATATCTGATATCATCCTTTCGATGGTGGTTGTGTGCACGCACGTCTTGTTTTGTTTGCTTCGGTGCGCCCAGAGCGCCTAGGAGGACACTACTATCAGCTCCCATTCTCGCCAACCTCCTATTGGTAGACGACCAGGAGGGTCGCCTCCCTGAGATGTAGTGAGTGTTCGCGAACCCCTCGGAATACTGTCTCCGGAGTATCTGCAACCGCCTAAGCCATTGATTGGGTCGGTGCATCTTGCTGGATAGATGACCTCGCGGCGCGCATGGAGCTTCCGTACCGGAGCAGGACCGTGTGTAGTGCGTCGATCAGGAGGACAGAGCAAGTATTGCGACTTCGTCTGTCGGTACGACTTTTGGATGGTGCTATCTCGGGTCACTTTTGAATGGAGCCGTAGTGCAAATGAGAGGCTGTCGACAACTAGCGCAAAGGACACGCTTTATGTATAGCACAGGACGCCCGATGATGACTGTCTACTCGGATCCCTGGATGACCGGCCCGGGTTTTTCACTCGTGTAGGAAGTCCCGCGTTGGTGGCAACCATTTCCGTGACTTAAAGTGGACGAGAGTCTCGAGCATAGTCTTCTCTAAGGGGTCTCGGCCTCCCACTTCCAAGCATTCAGAAACACCATGTCAGATGTCTTTGCTTGTTAGATAAGATGGCGCATATCTTGTCAAGCAGGACATTGGCGTGGATACTAATAGAACCATAGACTGGGCTCTTCTCTCTCAATACACTTGGCCTCGGCTTTCTGACTTGGTGCATCATTTTGCGACTCCTTGACATCACACTCGAGTTCATAGGCCTAGGTACGCACTTGCGGCCCCGACACGGTAATCTATGTCTCGGCACTTGTAGAGACATGCTTGTCTCGGCCCCTTGAGAGGCAGTTTTATGTTTGCCTTGTGTAGGGATCTGCCTTTACAACCCAGTCGCGCTGGAGAGACGTTCATTGATATGTCTCGAGGACACAGTGTGCCGCGATCCCTGTGCACATCCCCGGCCCTCCATTCAAGACAAGCTTTCGCCAAGGCGGTGGCTGTGACGGCTTGGCCTTCGGCAACCGATCGCTCCCTTTAGCGTTCCTTGACCCCCTTGGCATGGATGGGGCTGTACTGTGAGATGTTGTGTTAGCATCGAGAATTAGTCGATCGCTTGGAGATAGTTGGGTAGGGTCTCCGAGGTTGTTGACAAGTCGATACAGACACAACCCCGAGTCAAAGACATAACAGAAGATGACCTGTAGTTCTAGACGAGTAGATCAGTAACCCTTCCATAGAGGACAGAAACCTTGATTCCTATGCTACGAGCCTTATAGTGTTCTAATTCAGGGCTTGCCGAAACCGTCGCCTCATATTCAAATTGTTACATCGCTAGAACCCGGACTAGCCGGTGTTGCCGGCCATCGACCTTCCTCTGTACGGCCTCGCTGCTTCGGCGTGTCTCCTAGCTCCCCACAGCTCTTGTGTCGGAGGCGGCCGAATCTTTAACAACTGCAGGGCCCTCCTGAGTCTTGTTCTTAGCATCCTTCACAGCTCCAACAACCAGATCCGCAAATGACGGGCCACTCCTGGAAGCGGAAGCCTTGGAGTTATCAGCAGCATTGCTCTTTCCAGCGCCGCTATCCTCACTAACCTCAACATCCTCATCCCAATCTCCTACCCAGACGATGTCCGGGTCGTCCATAGTCCTAAACTTATTCTCATCTCGCAGGTGCTTGGTCAGATATAGCGTCGTGCCAGTACCCTTCCTTCTTTTCCTGCTTGTGGATCGCTTGATCTTGTCCACTTCGGCCTCAAATGCACGATCATAGACGTTAAAGTGGACAGCAGTAGGCGAATCGGACAAGATATCGGCAGTGGGTATGTCACCCGAAGCGAATGCATCCTGCTCTCCGGTACCGATGCCTAGAAAAGGAGGTTCGACGTCCGTCAGATCGTGGGCATGTCCCTTCTCCCCGACAGATTCCTGTCGTGTGGTGGACGATCCCTTTAGCAAGCGGTCGCGTTCAATGATGATCTGAGCGGCGTGCTCTGCTGCCAACCTCGCCTTCTCATCGTCGCTTACTACATTTGACATTCCACCACTGCTCTGCGAATGCGGATCGGATTCTTTGTCTACCTCCTCTGTGCCGCCTATACCTCTTGAAGCTGGCCTGTAGCGATTTGCACCTACTCCTCCAGGAGTGAGAAGGCTCTTAAATCGCGAGATTGCTTTCATCTTGCCTTGCTTTTAGCCTTCTTTTCATGGATGCGGGATATATCATAACTTACCACGCAAAAGAGATGGTCAATCTTTCTCGTAAAAGCATGGTTCACCTCGAGCGCGTTGGGCGGATCGACTGGATCAGCACAGTTTTCTTCTGTACTCATCATGGAATCCTGACCCCTTCTGGTCACCCAGGGATGTTCCTGGAAAGTAACTATTAGCTTCCTCGTGCGGAGAATAGAATATAGACCCTCTTGGGACATACCCTCAACTCAGGCATCGATATCCTCTTGTCTGGGTTCTTTTCCAGAATTTTCGACATGAGATCGACAAAGTCCGGATCCTCGTCCTCAGGGAGTTTGATGCTATCAGTTCTGATGGCCTCGTACATGTCTAGGACACCCGGCCGCTCAAAAGGTATCTTCCCGTACCGCAGACAATACAGCGAAACGCCCATAGACCAGATGTCTGCAGCTGTCCCTGACACATCCCCGTGTTTTCCCACACAGAGCTCTGGCGGTAGGAACGCAGGTGATCCGGCTGGCTTCGCCGTGCGCATCTGATCTGGCTTTTCGAACATTTCCGATACACCAAAGTCAACGATCTTGAGGACATCATCTTCCGTGAGTAGTAGGTTATCCGGCTTAATGTCGCGGTGAACTACACCCTGGGCATGTACTGAAGAGACACGTTAACGCAACACATACGATTGTAGATACACGATACTCACAGTACTCAATGCCCAGTATGAGGTCTCGAAACCAGCATCGGCACTTGTCCGCGGGATAAGGGTCAGCCGGGTCGCCGAGTCCAACCTTCATCACCACGCCTTTCTTGCACATCTCCAGAACCATGTATAAGGAGTCCTCCTCTGGATCATCCAGCACCTCTATCAATTGAACTAGATTAGGATGGTTCAGCTTCTTCATGATCGCGATTTCTTCGCGGATGAGATAGAGCGCATCTTTAGCTTCGCTCGCATGCTGATCACTCAGCCGGGCAGTTCTGTGAACACCCAGCCCGGAGCCAGGCGCGAGGGGCAGACGCCGATTGAGTCCTCGGGGTCCCAGCCGAAGGATATTGGACTGGGCTCTCTTTCTCAGGCGAGCTTTGGAAAACTCCTTAACGGCCTGATGAGAGTGATGATATTATCAGACCCGCACAGTAGCAACCCGTGACTGTATCCTCGCCAGATGACTTACATATTCATTTCCAAACTGGTCTGTAGCAATGTGTACGGCGCCATAGGAACCTCGACCGATTTCCTCCTTGATGAAATATTGGTTGATTACGTGGTGAGGCCGGCCGTCCGCGCCGTCTTCCGTGTATTCTGATTTTGCATTGAGAGTTTCCTTTATCTCTCGATGCACAGACGCAACTCTCTTGTGATGTCTGATAGGACTCTGGAACTTCGCCTCAGCTGCAGGTGCTGACCTTGAGGGGTTGATACTGAGGTTAGAAATGTAAATGCAGAACGAGTATAGCTGCCGCTTACAGGTGGCCAACAAAAGGTGGCCTCTTTTCAGTTGAATCACCATGAAAGTCCACCTTGATCCCAGGCGAGGGTAAGTCGGCCTTCAAAGAATCTAGCTGCACCATAGTCACGTCTTGTTCGCTCTTGAACTCTTGAGGACTGGCAAGAGGAGGCCGATGGTCTTCCTCGTCAGCCATGACGGGCGAGACGTCGAGCTAGATAAGAGCTCTTTCAGAGGGAACGAGACAAAGACCCGCACTCAAACGACAACTCTAGCGGCAAGCCAATCTAGGCCGGTAGGAAGAAGCGTATTAGCGTTTGGCAGTTGGATTCTGGGTTCTGGGTGGGGATAGTCTGATGGAAGCAGTTCCCGTGAGTTCAGAATAGCAGACCAGTTGTGGGGCAGCAGATAAAGAAGCAACAAGCTGAACAGACAAGGCCAAATCCTCGCTGGGTATATGGCAGAGTTCACCCGACAGACTCTCTATCACAGGCACGCGATCTAGGCACAGTGCCCTCTTGATGGACCGCAATGAAGGTTGCTTTCTTTCGCAGCCGTGGCGTGAGTAGCTCTGATGATTCTGGTTTCCTGCGCCTAGCGACCAAACGGATACAAGACCAAATGCTAAGTACCTGCTATCAGGAACGTCAAACTAGGATCCTGGTCCGTAGGGCCAGCTGAGCCTGGGCCCAGGAGCTGTCCTTGCCTACTACAGTAGTCAATTTTGTTTGGGACTCTGCCCCTCAGTTGCTTCTCCTAGGTAGGTTGACTAAGGTACCCCCACCAAAACTCGGGGATTATTGGGTACGTACTTCCCTACCGGAAGCTGCCGCTCAAGCTTCCTAGTGGAGCGCTGCTCAAAGACGAGCCAGTTCGATCGTCTTGGTGGTCAGAGATACGTAATTTTAGCCCTTCTACGGTTTCAATTATCGATATAAGGACCTAGTGGAAAGCGACATCCTATGTTGCGACAACACCACGAGCAACTACCCGATCTTAGACTTCGGTAACCCCTGAGTGGGAGACCGTTTACTGAGCAGACGCCGCCATGGTGGTCTACTCCTTCTACATCTTTGACCGGCACAGTAAGCTCACGGTAGCCTCCTGTCCGTCTTTCAGAAGACGGAAGCTAACTTCGCCAACCATTGCATAGCCGAGTGTGTCTACGCAAGAACATGGCTGCCGTCTGATCGGCCATTGTCCTCTTCAACTGGCATCGCGGCAGGGGCAGTGACAAATGGCACCTCCAAGGTGAAACAGCGAGACGACAATGATAACACTGCTAAGCTCATCTTCGGCACGGTCTTCAGTCTGCGAAATATGGTACGCCGACTAGGCGGGGAAGATGATGCTTTCATCAGCTATCGCACTGCGCAGTACAAGCTGCATTACTACGAGACCCCTAGCAACACTCGGTTCGTGATGCTGACCGACACGTCGACGATGAGCATGAGAAATGTGCTTCATCAGATATATATTAATCTCTGGGTGGAGTATGGTATGGCAAATCTTTACCTGAGCTTTCCCTTGGAGTGTGAGAAACTCGGCTGATCCTTCTGATTACCAGTTGTGAAGAATCCCCTGTCGCCGGTCGAGCACAAAGGCGGTGAAGGTGTCAAGAACGAGCTATTTGAACTTGGGCTTGATCAGTTCGTTCGCAGTCTAATGTGAACAAGATCCCAATGTGATATCAAGAGCTATACCTATCCTTCGACAAACCTTCGCCCGCCGATCACGTCTCAGCCCCCCGACGAGTACGGTACAAGAAGGAGATCGCCATATAAAAGCTTATCGCCCGAGATTTCTAGAGGCTTCATGCATGGAAGACAACATGCGATCTGGCGATGGGGCTGTACAGCTATCTGAGGGTTGTCGACAGCGATTTCGTCCCTGCGTAACCATCATGCAGGGTCGCATCGCTCAGCTCACTAGCTTGGGACGACAACTCCGGGGAGAGCAGATATATACATCAGGGACAGAGGTGATTAACAACTGGCCTGGCAGACCAGCTTACTGCGGGATCCTCTTGAAGTCAGGATTGGGAAGAGGTCAACTTCGTTTGTAGGCAACATAACCCTAACCCCCAGCAGGTAGACCATCAGGCTGGCCACAATCCGAAGGAATGGTGCACCCCACCCGAAACCACTTTAAACCCCTGTGATCCCCCCCCTACCTGCTCATTATCGCCGTGCATAATCTCTTGATTCCGGTGCGGAGACCACCTGAGCAGCTCCTGGCGTGGCACTACCACTTGCTGACGATCTCATAGCCTGGAAGCCGCGTGCGAACGGCTACTTGCTTTTTGGATAGTTCACTATCTACTTGTCTCTCACACTTCACCACTTGCATTCACCCAGCACTACGAAAAGCAGCTCTCTGGCTGTTATTAACAGCAGCTTAAGGCTGACTTGTGACCGAACCTGTTGCATTACATCACCTAGGGATAAGGTGCGCGATCCGTGCAATACATCGGACTGATATCCCGTTTGAAAGGACTTGAGGACGGGATCTGAAAAGTCAAGCCAACCGAGTCTGTCAAAGGCATCCGAAGGAGACGACATCACCGGAACCAAGGTTGTGAAGCGGGTCCGCTGCCAAACCTTCCCAGCACCCGCATCGCAGCGAAGTACTTCACAACTCTGCACTGCGCGTGCCACTGGTCGACAGCGCAACTCTCTGAACTAGGTCTTTGAGATTGACCACACAACCATCTTCCTCTATCTCGCATCAACTTGCCGTGTCACAAAAGCAAGGCCTTGACAGACAACCACATCTTCAGAGTCTCGACAGACAACCGCAAACATGGGTCTCTCCTACAACACTTACCTGTCCGGAGCCAAGATCTACGGCTGCAAGAACTGCAAGACACATCTCTCCAACCACGACGACATCATTAGCCGCGTACGCCGCTCCCCTTCCTCCTTAACTCCACCTTCTTATTCATGGCTAACATATAAATGCCAGAACTTCCGCGGCCAGCACGGCAAGGCCTTCCTCTTCCACACCGTCGTCAACATCGACACAGGCGAGCCCAGCGAGCGCAACATGACGACAGGCCGTCACATCGTTCGTGACATCACCTGCCGTCAGTGCAAGGAGACGGTCGGCTGGAAGTATGACAAGGCCTATGAGACCAGCGAGAAGTACAAGGAGGGCAAATTCATACTGGAGGCTGAGCTTCTGTGTACAGTCAGCTGAAAGGGCGAGCAACGTCGTCATGGTCAAGCTGCCGGACGTGTCATGACTGACGAAGCAAGGCAACCCTCCTGATGAGATTGCTATGGACTTACGTGTGTTAACTACATCTGGGGGAGCATCACTGCGTTTCATGGCCGGCGTTTGTTTGTTGTTTTTACAAGGGCGGGCGTGCCCTGATCATACTTACGACTTGCACCTTTCCTTTTACTCTCTTAGTAAACGCCATGCACGGAGATGTTAGGTAGCAAGGCTGAACTGAGCTACATATCCAAAGAGTTTAGTAGTGCATCAGAAATACCTAGAGACTGCTGCCTTAGGACGGAAACCCACGGTTGCAAAACGGTAGGAGCAACTCAGATCATGGACGGTATGCGGATCGGGTATTAATGCGAGCCGCTGACTGGGTTAAATATGCTCCCCGAACTCCATCTTCGTAGAAAGTCCCTACTTAACATGCCGCCTGATCAAAGAAGAGAAAATATAAGCCAAGCCGATGTAGAATCTAAAATAGACGCGACCTTGACCCAGAAGTCCCGAGAGATCCAACAACGCCAGAAGTATGCCATATGATGTTGAACACAAACATGTATTTAGCTAGTTATGCTCGATTGGCTCCTCAGGCAATAGCTCCTCGACAGGCTCCCGTGCCTTAAGGAACTCAAAAGGTGGCTGCACTAAGCCA
The DNA here is from genome assembly GCA_007388105.1 of Coniochaeta prunicola. NCBI lineage: Eukaryota > Fungi > Ascomycota > Sordariomycetes > Coniochaetales > Coniochaetaceae > Coniochaeta > Coniochaeta prunicola. Next base: position 183,677 of record SMOB01000283.1, on the reverse strand, counting down.
TTGAACAGGAAAGTGAAGTACACCAGGCAGGCGAAGCCGACAACCTGCAGCCACTTGAAGGTCTCCCAGCCGAGACCCAGAGACACGATCCAGATGAACAGAGTACGGCAGGTGTCGATGGTCGAGCGCGAGGTCGCGCTGACGGTCCTAGTAACGGACAAGCCAAAGAAATTGAATCCGCTAGAGAAGAGTTAGTAACCGAAACTCCGCATCTGCCTGGAGGTGTTGAGTATGAAGGAAAACCTACCCGATGCTGACCATGATGGCGAGACTACTCAACGCAACAGCCCGGTTGTGCGTGATCTGCCGCCATCCCTCAACCATATCAAATGGTCCGTACCTACCAGCCTCCGTCCGTCCAATAGCAAAGTGTAGCACAATCATTCCAAGCACCGTGACCACAAAGCCAAAGAAGCCCTCCCACCCGACGACCACAATCGGCTCGATCTCGCTCTTCTCAAGGATCCATTCCTCTAGCACGAACTGCGTAGCAGTGAAGATCTGCGCACCGGCAATCATCAGCACGCCGGCTATCGCCCTCAGCGTGTCGGCACCGACGTCGGTCGCCCGTGCGCCGTGGGCCTCGACCTTCTTCGGGTCGGGCCACAGGGCGCCGGCCAGACCGACGATGGCCACGCCTGCCATCACACCCACCAGCGAGAGCCACTGGAAGAGGTGCAGTTTCCGGCGCAGGAACGCGACGCTAAACAGCCCCACGAAGAGCACCAGGGCACCGCGCGTCATCTGGTAGATGCTGGCCGCCACTAGCAGCAGGCCGGCGTTCATCAACGTCGTGCCGAGGATGTCGCAAATCGCTGGCAGCGAGAGCAGTAGCACCCTCCAGCCACGCAGAACGTTGGCGTCTTTCCTGCTGTTGTGCCCGCTTCCGTTGAGCGCCGTGTGGGAGCGGATGCTCGCGCCGTCCGTGTCGTCGGTCGTTGGCACGGCCTCGTAGGACGGCGAGGAAGTCTTGCTGACGTAGCGTCGCCAGATGGCCATGCCGCCCACGACCAGCCAGCAGCCCATCTCGCCGACGAACATCTGCGCGGATTGGAGCACCGGCTGCTCGAAGGCGTGGCGGTTCTTGGGGTCGGGGTCTGTGCAGTTGCGGACGCATTGATTGTCCTGTTGGAAGATGCTTGTTAGCTACCTGTGGCCGCATGGCAGTATGGGGAGACGTCGTACTTGGTACTTAGTTAGGAGGGTGTTGCAGACGCCGGTCAACAGCATCATGCCCACCAGTAGGGGAATTGCGGCTCGGGGAGCCATGATTGCGATCTCTTCGGAAACACTTCTGGGTATTGATGAGTTGCAGCGGAGAGGGCGTCGGTCCACAAAGGAGGAGGGTTATGGTTGAGTTGTCCTGACTCTAGCTACGGTCTCGGAGGCCCGGAGGGGATGAGACCGGGGGATTGATCCAGTTAGGCTGCGCCGCTGTCCCAAAGTAGTTCTGAATAGAGGTTGGGATAGCGATAATTAAGTCTGGCTCTCAAACCAATATTGTGGTAGACAGCCAGCTATCAATCACTGGTCGGTCTTTGTACGAGTATGGCTGCCTCGGACAGGGTGATAGATGCCGTTTTGGGTTGTCACACGGTAAAGCGGATCCACTTGCGAGACCTCGCCCCAAATTGTGGCTCGTGACGGCGCTCCAGCCACGGGGTCTGCACTCTGCATGGCAATTCGCTCTCGTAGCAATACCTCCCGTCGCCTTGAAAAGGTCAAAATGGGTAGACTGATATTCCTACGATACTCTAGCTTTTATTCTTGCTCATGACCTCAAGAGCCTAACGGCTTGATTAGCGTTCGCGGTATATATTACCCTCGATGCAAGCAAGGGATGTTGATTAAACCCTATATCCTAGTAACAGCAGCGTATGGCGGCCAAGATGTTGCCGCTTTCCTTATAACTCTAGTTCGCGGCCACTTTTATGGAATACGTAGTATCCAGGCCTCAGGTATCGTGGTCCCTCAATGCTGATGAAATGCACTATAAAAGACGAAAGTACGCGGTTATCGCCCAGCCATTGCTTGACTAAGTCTTTCCCAGTCCAAGCACCTTCTTTGCCTTACTCGGCTTGTCCGTGTTCGCCTCTTCATCCGCCACCTTCTCCTTCGGTTTCTTGCCCTTGATGTTGTTGTAGTGCAGAATACCCTGCTCCTTGTCACGTGCCAGTTTCTCCTTATCCTGATCAGTTAGGGGGACGCCCTCGATGCTCTTCACCTTTTTGCTTTCGATAAACGCCACAATACCTCCAACGGCAGCGACAATACACGCCAGTGCAACGAAGAGACCGGTCGACCACGAGGGGCGATCGTATCTGTTCAGGCCCCACATGAAGCCAGAGAGCACGGCCTGCAGAAAGGTGTTGCCAACCATAGTCGAAATGAAGAAATCCATCTTCCAGGGGGCTGTGGGAGGAGCCCGAACTCCGGTCAAAGGCGGATCTGGGATCTTCTCGATTGGATAAGGCACGCTGCCAAGAGGCACGTCCTCCGGGATGTTACCGGGGCCGACATCGAGTGGTAGCATCTCGGATCCCTGCAGACGGAACCAGTCGCTTTTGAGGCCAGCCAGGCGTCGCCAAGCCTCCTCCTGCTTCAGGACCCGGTACTTCAGAAGGTAGTACCAGTCGCGAAATCTCCAGGGTGCCAGTCCGAATCCCGTGACGCAGAAGAGCGCGTTGAGAATCTGCGAATCGATCTCGATCCATATACGGCGCGGAGAGTTAATATCATTACACGTTGGGTGGCACATGGCTGGCGAGGCATTGCAAAGTAGCAGAAACAGCATGCCGCCCCATGCGACAACGTTGAGTCCGTAAAGCACCCAAAAGAAGCCCCAGAACGTTGTAGAGAACTTCCACGCTGTGATGAGCCCTTGCTTTGTCGACTCCTGCCAGGAATATTTCGGTGGGAAATGGTAACCGTTGTCGAATGGCTCCATGAGCTCAACGTCAGTCACGCCTTTATCTGCAATCGACGTGTGATCGGAAGCCACGTTCTTCTGACCCTCAGTTGTTGAGCCCTCGCTCGCTGTCTGGTCGTCTAGTGTCCTCTTTTCTCCGAACTCCCGGTCGTTCGAAGCAGAAGGTCCGCGGTGCGATGACGAGCCCATAACAGGAGCCTCGCTTGGAATGGCGGCTAACGGAGTGCCGGGTGTCTTCTGGGCAGACGAAGTGCGGTGCAGTCGGCCGGTCTTATCGACAGAGAGCACAGATGCAGCGAACTCTCCAGTAGTGGCCATGAATCCAGATGGGGGGCTCGACTCCTCGAACTGCTTGGACAACCTTCGGATACTACCTCCAAAGGAAGACCTGGAAGCCCCGCGGCCTCGTGTTGAAGGGGTATCGCTGGTGCGTCGCACCGGAGAAGTCGGTGGAGTGAAGGAGTCGTGTCGGGCGGTGGCGAAGGCCGGGAATGGCTCGCTTGAACTCGTCGGTTCAGCCATGATGGCTGACCAAATTCGGGTACGAAGATGCTGATGAGGAGTCTTATTTTCCGGATGCCGTCAGGTTATGGACACAGTCAAATGGTGGATATCAACGGAATAAGGAAAGGGGTGAGTCTGCCAAGTTTGCTGAGAAGAAACTGACAAGAACGACGCTCTAATCATGCAATGAATTGAACAGAAGGAAGCAAGCCTGAAAGAGCTGCTCCTAGTTGACTAGGTATACTCTAGCATATGAGTTGAGGAAAAGAATTGAAGTAGAGCAAATTCACAACCAGAAGCAGTGCGAAATAAGTTAAATAAAACCGAGAAGTTGAGGCAAGAACTGGGCCGACAAAACATGGGGAAAGTGTGGTACGTACAAAGTAGATGACGCTTTTTCAGCACCCTGGGCCATCCTGGGCCCTTCTTTGCTGTTTCGAATCAGGTGTTTTTGTTTGACTGAGTGGGTCCCATTCCCAATGTCATAGTGCGACCCTGGCGGGCGCAGTTGGTCGGCAGTGGCTCCTTTGCAACCCGTGGTGCCGCGTGTGGCATGTGGCTTGTGGAACCGGTGATGTCAGTTTTCGCTGGTTTTCATACACAGGACAAGAAAGCAAGTATCATTGAGATATCAACGGTTCAAACCTATCTTAACAGCCAGCGAATATACCTTATGACGGCTATGATAAAAAACCAAGGCCAACCTGTCTACTGCAATGTTCGGATCCAACAGGTACCTCATGCCAAGGGTTATGATGAGGTCCCCGCATACTGCACAGTAAGCACCACTTTTTAAGATTTAGGCTCGCGTTCTGGACTTTCCGAGGCTGGCTTTTCGGATGGGATAAGTCTTAGTGGGGGGTCGCTGCAGGTGCTGAGCTGGACGTGGGTCTAAGCTTGTTGCTGATTCTCTCCCGAAGCTGTGATAAGCTTGTGAACGTAAATTTCTGCTGAGGTTGATCCTGTCATATGCGTTCTGCCTCTTTTCAACCCCATACATTTATATACCTACCTGCCCACATAGGTCAAACATGTCAACCAGCTCGCACCTTGATGCTCTAGCCCAGACAGTGCTCTTCAATCTGGAAAATCAGCATGACTGGACAGAGCTGCACATCCATCGGATACCAGGGCTTTCGAGACCTCTGATATCAGGCTTGCCGCCGCGCCGGCTATACGTCCATCCCGACGAACAGATTGAGATAATTATGGCCGAGAAGAACAGGAAAGAGCGCATCCCACAGCCTCCAGAGTTTGAATGGGTTCTGGCCACTCACCTGGCAGAGAAGTGGTCCCTCAAGGCCTTTGCCGAAGTCTTCGATTCTATCAACCCAGTTCCGCCGTCCGACAACCCACAGGAGTCCACGGATCTAGAGGACGAAGATGCGCAGTGGAAGCAATGGAGGGGCCCTAAACGTGGCAAGAGGATTCTTTTGTCAACGGTCCAGGACGATTCGACAGTCACGTACTATCTGATGCACGACGGCATTGTTAAGCCTCGCCAAAACTAGAAGATTTCTTGCCTGTGCTACTGCATTTTGATTCCTGCGCAGGAACCAAAGCGGACTAGGGTCTACAAGGTCTGAATATGACCTTCTGAACCTTCATTTGGTCGAATAGATCGTAGCCCTCCACGGCTTCTGTGAGAGGCATGATCTTGTCAAACATAAAGCTGGTGCAAAATCAGCAGCTGCATAACCTCGATCTTCCATTCAAAAGGGTGTAGACGGTACCTAAACTTATCTTGATTCTTTGCAAGGACCTCGAGTGCTTCAGGGAAGATTGATCGCACCGGACATCGTCCCATCTGGACCCTAATATTTTTTCTGTACGTCTGTTAGGCCTGGACGAGGTTCGGTTGGAGCTGAATGGTCTTACCCGTACGCTTCGGCACCGCTCCATGGGATCTACTGAGGTATTAGCGGGCGATCGAAGTGGTCAGCTGCTTGAAGGAGAAGTTTGGTACCTCGGCGTTATGCACACCAATACTGCTTATGACACCAAAAGGTCTCAATAGATCAAAGGCAGTCCTAAGAGCCGGACTGAGACCAACGACTTCAATCACTGCGTCCGCACCACGGCCCTCTGTCACATCCTTGACCCTCTTGACCATACCGTCCTTGTCCTTTGCAAAATTGAGCGGCTCAGCTCCTAGCTTCCTTGCAAGCTCAAGACGACTTTCCACGCTGTCGACGGCGAAGAGGTGTTTCGGGCGGTACTCCAGGGCTGATACTACGGCGCAAAGTCCGACTGGGCCACATCCGACAACAACGACGGTTGCCTCGCTGGGGCTCACCGGCTCTATTAGCTTGAAGGCGTTCTTGGCGCCAAAATATCCAGTGGGGAATATATCTGCCATCAGAATGAGAGCACTATCTCTGATCTGAGATGGAGCTTTCATGACCGTCCCGTCAGCGTATGGTACGCGGACATACTCGGCCTGGCCGCCGTCCAGCTTTTCGGAGCCGAACAGCGCGGAGCTGACGCAACGCGAGGAGAATCCGTTACGGCAGTAGAAGCAGTCCATGCAGGAGACGGTAAATGGGGATACCACCTTGTCGCCGGCTTGTATCGTCTTGACGTCACCGCCGACCTGTGTCACTGTGCCGGTGAACTCATGGCCCATGACAAAGCCTGTTCCAGACTTTTGATGGCCTCGGAATGTGTGGAGTTCTCTTAAACCTCAATGTTAGCATTGGGTACAATCCAGGAGATGTGGATCATGGATAAGATCGTACGAGCCGCATAGCGCAGTTGCTGTCACCTTCACAATGATGTCCTTGGAGTCGATGACTGGGAGTAGAGTCAATTAGCTCGAAGCTTTGACAGACCGAGCGATGAGAGTGCTCACTTTGGGGTATAGGACAGTCCTGGACGGACACGTTCTTGGGCCCATTGAAAACGACGGCCTTCATGGTCTTGGCTGTCGACATGTCTAGATATGGCACCGAAGTACTCCTATTATGGCAGGTTCGGTTTACCAAAAATAGTCCGAAAATCTGTATAAAGCCCTCGTCTTGCGCCACTATAGTTTCGTGAGGTTAGGTCTTGAATGATATGGCATCTTTAACTGTGAACTTGCCAGAACCTATATTCCCCGCTTGCTCGGGTGGAGGCCGAGGCAAGTCGTTATCATCACTCCACTTTTGAGGTCATTTTAGGCCTGGCATCTTGAGGGGTCATTCTTGGCCGATCTGGAGATCTTCTGCGGAGCCTGATTGCCATGCTATGATGGCCCCCGACTTTCGAGGTGCTACAGGCGACGTCGGCCAGCAACGAAGTTCACGACTGTCTCAAAATCTGCCTTACATACGGTGTAAGCAGGCTATCACTGTGGTTCTCTCCGCCTTATGCAACTACTACGCCTGCGCGCTACGACTGGCTCATGACTATCGATGTCCCAATCAATCGTCTGTGATAAAAAAATATATATATATAAAAAAAAAAAAAAAAAAAAAAAAAAAAAAAAAAAAAAAAAAAAAAAAAAAAAAAAAAAAAAAAAAAAAAAAAAAAAAAAAAAAAAAAAAAAAANGGGGGGGGGGGGGGGGGGGGGGGGGGGGGGGGGGGGGGCGAGAGAAAAAAAAAAAAAAAAAAATAAAAAAAAAATATATAATAAAAAAAAAAAAAAAAAAAAAAAAAAAAGGTGAGCAAAAGTCCATAGTAACAGATTGAGAGTTACTGCTACATGGTCCCTATGTCGGCAATGCGGCACAAGAAGCCAAGTTGAAGTAGTGAGGACCAAGCCGCCGGACTGGTGCATCGATCTAGACTTTCGGATCGACGCGATGAAGATCTGCAAGTTAATGGATCTCTCTACGCCTATAGCCTAGCCTGCTGTACGTGTAATTGAACATCCATCCCGGAGCGAGACAATGTGTTGAATCTACCAGCGGCACCTTTAGTTGCCTTTAACACCATGTCGAACACACCGAATGTGGTACTTACTTGGGAGGACAACTGTGCCACATGGGAGGGATCCGAAGTTGGATGGCCTAAGAATCGGTACCTCGCTATCATAGGCGGCTTACTGTTAGCGTGCGGCTAAAATCGCTAGTCCTGCATTGGCGTGGCTCGTGCAGTCGCATTCCACCAATCCCTTAAGAATGCCCCCAGGATTCAACAACGGACCTGACCATGGCGGATGACGAATGGTCCGTACCAGCACACCGCCGAAGATATGGAATCATTCTGAGATATCCGTTAGAATGCTCTGCTCTGTGGGGGATACGTATCAAGTGTCGGAGATTTTATAACAGCATCGAACTCGAGCGTGCTGGTTGCAGATACGAAGGATGTCTGACCACGCTAGCCTACAAAAGCATCAACCTCTTCCCCTTCCCTGGTCCTCCTCGTTCGCTTCACAGCGATTGGACCTGCATGACGATATCCTCGCGGCGCTCAATCGCGCATTGCACTAAACCACTAAAGGTTTGCCGTTGGTAACAGGCCGTGTCGACAGGACTGGTCACAATACACTACTTATCATGGATTCGAGAAGGGGGCTGACGGGTCTTGAGAAGGGGGTATGTTTCTGGCCAGTCTGACCGGTTTAATGACGCGCCCATACTAAGGCATGACGGGATTGGATGAGGCTGAAAGAGTTGGTGGGATCGGAGGATGGTTCGGGGGACCACACAGCCACTGGCACGTCGCAAGAACGCAATTCGCTTGCGCCATCTGCAGGTGCTCCCCGAAATTCCTCATGGATTTCGTTACCATGAGTACATGCTCGACAATGACGTGCCGAGTACTATAAAAACGGCGCGAGCAACTCAGGACGGACAGGATGCATCGCATATTAGTGAAGATGCAGAAGGCAAGGCAGACGACACCTTACAAACCGCTACTGTTATGCTTCTAAGAGAGATACGAGAGATACGGGAAGGTGTCCTTCGTGTGCGTCAACGAAGGGAACGCGCAGGCGGCACGATCCAGGGAACCCTGCCGCCCCCACAGATGCACGGTTACAAATGGGCTTCGTAGTCCTTATGCTCAAGAGCTTCGGCGATGTCTTTTGCACAAATGCACTTTGCAGGTAACGACCTGCACCGTATAAACAACGAATCAAATCGTGGATATCGCGATGTCTTGGTGTTTTGGCCAACTGTGTATCATCTGGCAGTGTATCATATAGCAGCAGTCGGCGTGCAAAAGGTTTGTTTCTTTAACCCACATAAAATCCTCGCTCGACGGTTGATACATAGTTTGTTCTCGATGTGTGTGTCGTGTGTGTGCGTGGTCAAGCGAACCATCCGCGTACCTGCACTTTTTACAAGGCAACCGCCACTTGCGGAGCACATTGGCGACCAGTAAGATCTTGCGACGTGCGTGGCATTTCGTTCTCGAAGGGAAGGAGCGTTCTCCCGTGCATCCTTCCCTGTCCAATCTTTGGGCAACTCCAGAAGAGTCAAAGTGCTTGAATATTTGATCAGTTTCCAAGGACCTAGATTTACACAAAACCCAGTCGTCCACCGCCGAGTTGCGAGTAGTTGCCTCACTCGGTCGCCCGTCGCATTACCGTTACCATATCTTCTCCACGCCCCCAGATTCGAGAATTGACCTAAAAACAAGAGGACCCAAGCCGATCAGAACACCCCGCTCTGCTGTGGGGTATTTCCCCGTTATTTGACCAGCGCGGAACGACTTAAGAGCCGCAAAAACAGGGTAGCTCGCCCTGTCGGGCAGCCATCAACCATTCCCAAATTGATTGATTGAGAGAAACCACCCGTCCTCTGAGAGCACCAAAATCGAACAAATGTCTGACTCTTGACCGACTCGACTGGGGCCCTGGTCCTGTTGGTCTCTACGTTATTTCCCCTCACTATCTCGCTGCTGTAATCCCGGCAGTTTTCTGCTCTTTCCATCGTGCTTACCTTCCTTTCTTCTGGGAACACTCACTATTTGCGGCCTCTTATCCTCTCCTATCAGCCATCAGTTCCTTACCTACACAGCTGTCGTCGGCGACGGCCAGAGACATAAGTTCAAAAGCCAGGAACGCCATATGATAGGTCGGTTTGACAGGTGGTCAGACAAGTCAGCTGCGGCGTCGAGGATCCCGCTTCCCGTCTCATTCAACGAGAGGAGGCTCAGCTGTTGGTTCCACTATCCCAGTACTGCATCCCGGTACGACCCCACTTTTGTCAACCATCCATCTTGCGCCGCCGCCTGCCACCTCCATCATATACAACAATCTCCAAAAACGAGATCCACGACTCAGTGCTGGTACTGTGCAAACTACAACTCCCTGTACTCCTAGCCTCACTCGTACCGGCTTATTAGCCGTCCAACCTTGCGGCGAACTCCAGTCGGACCTTACTGCCTTGTGTTTCTCGAGTCAGATCACAGCTCCTCTTGGTCTCCCCTCCACACTCTCTCCAGGCACGGTGAGGGGACTGAATGAGGCTTTTGTGACCCCGATCTTGGCTTCGGTTCTCTAGGTTTCGTTGGTTCAACCTCAAACCTAGATCTCTCCACGGGTTTCCTCTCCAACATTTCTTTCGCTGCAGTCAAACCCCTGGTCCACAGCCGCACTGTGTCCGGCATACTTTGCACCTTCACGAATTGCTCCACGTCAAGGCTTGTCACCCGTCAGCACCAGCATTTGCGAGGCCGTAGACGGGTACTGCCACCGACGTACCGCGCTCCTTAGCTGACGGAACCGGGCCCCAATAGGACCATTTTCGTTTACTCCCTTGTTTAAGCAGTTCTGGGGTGCAGAGACCTTTTTAACAAGGTTCTGTGGGAGGGTCGCACTTGCTGGTGAATTCCCAAATTAAAGTCAAGCTCCCCGCCTCGTCCAAACCAGTCACGCGGTCTTGCCGGCTCCATCAATCGCAACAGCTCGCGCAACCCTCCTTCTGGGTAATCTTGAGCAGCGGGAGCCGTCCGTTTGCCAAGTTACGCTTCCGTCTCCTTTCCTCGGCAACTATCCCCTGCGGCCTGGCGAAACTGCTGCTCTCACATGAGCGTCGCACTTTCCCTGGTGCTAAGAACGCCGCGCCTACATCCTGCGTTCTGCTTCTACGTGGTTTTTGGTCGGAATAGGAAGACTGAGCCAGTTCTTTTTCGTGCAGTAACACAAGTCTGCCGGGAGGCAATAGAGCAACGATTTGGCATTGAAGCATTAGAACAGCCTGCTGTCCGGCGCTGAGGCCATCAAAGCATACTGAGATAGCTACTGGTTGGTTGCGCACAACTGTCAACAAGCTATCCTACCACATGTTTGCTTTCGATGGCGACCTGAAAATCGACAAAATTCCGTGAGTAAGAAGACCAAGCAGATCGAGAAGCTATGGGTTCCACGGCGGCGACGAATCCTGCTCACGTACCCTCTAGCGAATTCTACGATTCCGATGAATTTCTTCCAAGAGGAAGCCCTATTATGGCCGCAAGACAGGTGATTCTACGCCCTTCAGTAACACCTCCGCCCTCAATATCTCTACCACCCAGAGACAGTTCCGGTCCAGGCTCCCGTCACAAAAAGTACCACGGTCGTCCAATCATAAGGCCTAACGGGGGAGATCGAATGCTACTTGAGGCACTTGACGGTGGGAGAAATCCGGATATTCCTGCTATAGGAGCGCAAGAGGCGCTAGCATCGGATGATAGTGACGAGGACGAGAGCATAGTGTCTGAGGAGTCGGAATCTTCAACAGGCAGCTTCTCTGTGCCGACGGAACCGCAGAAGGCTGGGAACGACAGACCACGGCAACCAGAGGCCAAAAGGGAGGACATAAGGGATTCCGGCATGCCGAGCATCCAGCCAAATTTGGGCGGCGCGGACGCCTTTGATTTGAAATCGCTTGCCGCTGACGCTCTTCAAGCATTCACTGAAACGACAACGACCTCTACAGAGACCATCAACGCCGGTCCGACACCCCCCGTCACTGAAAATGACGTTGTGATGCATGAAAGGCGCCACCCGGGGCCAATACCTGCGCCGCTTGCCATTCGCAATGATGTTCCACCCCCTGAGGAGCGACCACTTGTCGCTGTCGGCCCGGCAGCCTCGTATATGTCTCCATACAGCGAGAACAGCTTATGTTCCCCCCGCGACCAGAGCCACCCCTTGATACCGAAGATGGATGTGCGGTCACCTACGATACTCCCAGGTGGAAAAGGAGAGCTTGCTCCAATCCAACTCAACTCTCCTAGGTCAGATACAAATGGTCAAACTCCATTGCCATCGATTAATGAACAGTTGGGTGATATAAGGCAGCTTCACGAAAACGCGATGGATAGGGACGGGAATATCCTACACCCTCCGTTTCAACATTCCCCCCCGGCGACTTTCCCACGCATGGCGATGTCTAGGCACCATGGTTCGCCGCCAATATCTCCAGTCGAGACTTTCCACAGAGAATTGCCGTCGCCTAGGCATGCAATCGGACAACAACCGTTGGCGCCTGCACCTCCATCCTCCAGTCCATCCTATAACTCGTACTTCCAAAACAGTGGCCCACAACGAGGGATCGATTTCCCAAAGAGCAACAGCCTGCCGCAGAACTCCGATCCAGGCTCGGCGTCGGCAGCGTCGATAGCAGACCGCATGAGCATAGATGGCCTTACTAGCACTGGTGTCTATATCTGCCCCTGGGCAAATTGTAATGCGGCGCCGTTCCAAACACAGTATCTGCTGAACTCCCACGCGAACGTGCATTCGTCGGCTCGGCCTCATTTCTGCCCGGTCAAGGGATGTCCTCGGAGCGAGGGTGGTAAAGGATTCAAACGGAAAAATGAGATGATTAGGCATGGTCTTGTTCACGATTCGCCCGGATATGTCTGCCCGTTTTGTCCGGATAGGGAACACAAATACCCTCGTCCGGACAACTTACAAAGGTAAGGCAAAATATCAAGATGATTTTGACGTACAATGGCTAACAAGTCTCTCAGGCATGTCCGGGTGCACCATGGCGACAAAGACAAAGAAGATCCACTGCTACGTGATGTCTTGGCCCAACGGCCAGATGGACCGAGCCGCGGACGCAGACGGAGAGGTGCCCTCGTTTGAATGCGTGTCGGGCATGTTACCCTCGCTGCCATGCGCGGGGTTCTTTGTCTTGGGATGCCCACCATTGACTTGGCCATTGCAGCACATCAACATTCATTTTATTTCAACAACACCCGTTAGCATCTGCTCCTGCCTGGTGGCCAAATAAGCACGGTGCGGTCTCGTGTAGGACAGCATTGACACAGGGTATGAGAGTCTGGAGTAGTCACTTCAAAGTCGCAATATTTCGGTTTTGATTTTGGTGGGATTTCCGTGGATGCCGGGGTCCACGAAGCTTAGGAGCTTCATTTATACTTGCTTTTATTGCTACTTGTCGGCGCAAGACGGTCATGGTTTGGGGCGTCATAGGCGTCACGGGGTCACAGGCGTGAGGCACATATACCACCTTTGCAGAGTTGCGGTACGAATCGGCAGCGACGTCGCATGCTGTTCATTTATGAGACGGGTCATATCCGGGGAGTTGACGCCCGGAAATTTCACCATAACCGAAGCGTAGAGCTGTTTTACGGGCATCGCGGTACGCGAAGGAAGGGCCGGCGAGCCTCGCCGTTGACCGCGAGGTAACTGTGTTGCTGAGTGGACAATCGTGGCTTCGATTGCCTTCCTGCCCATGTCAGATATTGCGGTTTACTTCAGCCTGTTAAGGCGTCTACCGACGATTGATACGCTTGTTTAGCTTATTACAGCTCGCCAAGCAGATGTGTCGTTGGTGGCCCAATAGATGATCTAGTTCGACAGTTCATAAAGAGATCTTACCATATCTTTACCTACACGTCCCTAGGCGCACCATTCTGAGTTCTAAACTGAACTTCAAGATCTCGACAAAGCTCTGTGACCAGAAGCATCCGTCAACAAAGGCGTGTGTAGACACTCGTACCCATGAACACTCTATCGCCCGACTGATAGAGACATGGCTTTTCTCCTACTGGACTAATACCTATCATACCCTAGAGCTGATAGAAGACAAGTTGCAAGTTGGGTATCTGTATATAGATCTACAAAGAAGTCAAAAAAGAGCGTTCCGCACAAGGCAGACCGTACCAGCCCCGGTGCCGACAAAGAAAAAGAGGACATTTTCATTACATACAAAGCCACAAATGCCGGCCACATCACCAATCGTAAAATTCTCCAAGCGCCCTTCCTCTCACGCATCACTCTGCGAAGCAGAAGACGGACCGTCGCGGGTCCCAATGGTGCTCTCGTCCTCGCTAAACTCCCTCATCTCGCCGTTCTCCGTGAGGCCCTGCGCGGTCCACTGGCCCGGAACCTCAGGCTTCCTCCCAACCAGCACCCTCAGCTTGACCACGAAGCCCTTAGCACGCTTTGGGTCCTCGGCCATCTTCTTTAGCTCGTGCGAGACCTCGTCGCACAAGCCCCTGACGTAGTCCGCCTCCCAGCCCATGTACTTGGTCAACAACCGCAGGCACGTGGCCTCCACACCCGTGACACACGCGAACAGCCAGTCCTCGCCAAATTTCTGGTTCTCCTGGCGGCCGAGGGGAATGTCGTGCTGCATCTCCTGGATGTCTACGAAACCGGCGTCAATCAGGTACTGGCGGTCCAGGTGTGCGACGCCCTTGGCCCTGCCGTCCATCTCCGACGCCTGCCGCAGGGCGTTCGTGATGAGACTTATGGCCGAGCCCTCTGGGAACCAGGACACAAAGTTCTTGTAGCCCCTGTGGTCGTCGAAGTCGAGTACCTCGATGTACCCGCCCGGCTTGATGCACGTGAAGGCCTGCTGGTAGATGAAGTTCCAGTCGCGAAAGGCGCCCGCCATGTTCCGGATGTGCACGAGGTCGACCTCGTTCGCTGGCCTGATCCACTCCTCCTCGGCGTCCTCGATGTGGAACTCGACGTTGAAGGGCACCTGGTCCGTGGGTTGGATGGCGGCTATGTCGGTGCCGAAGACCTCGCAATCGGGGTACTTCTCCGCGATCCCGATTGCCCACTCACCTATGCCGGTGCCGATGTCGAGGATGTATTTCGGGTTGTGGAGGGGCACGGTCGTGAGCTCAAGGTCGAAGAGCTTGAGGTAAACTTGGTGAATGACGTACTGTCGTGTTTGTTCCGTCACGTCGTTGGGCATGCTGTAGTCGCCACAGTAGCGCCGCCCATGCTCGATCACATAGTCGAGGTCCTCTGCATACAGGGTGCGGGAGGAATCACTTCAACATGTCAGTTTCGCGGCTCTGTCCACAAAGGGGTAAGCCCATCTTACATGGTAGCCGAGTCGAGCATGGTGTCGAAGGGATGTTCGACCTGGAACGCGGCTTGTATCCTCGGGTACGTGCTGAATGCGTAGAGCGAGGTTCCCCGATCCTCCTCGCCGTGGGCGTTGGGGTCAACCTGGAGTCCGGAAGCGCTCGAGACTGGGTCAAAGACGCTGGCTAGTACATCGCCTTCGACTGATGTGTCGTCGGCTTCGAGGGACCCCTCGTCGGCAGGAGGCTCGAGCTGGTGGTTGCCGTTCGCAACGCCCGTGCTAGTGTCAGTGCCGTTTTGTATCGGGGGCGGCGCATGCGACTGCGGATCCTCAAGGCTGAGGTCCGGCGCCGCATCTATCGCCTCGCCGTTGTGCATTTATCCTACTTTGACTGGAGCCCACTATCACGTATTTGAACCGCACGGCGTCGCCTCTTCTCCATTAGAATTGTCTGGAGCAGTAGTTGGAATTTCAATATCGGCTATGCATGGGGTTGATATGCCCGAGCTGTGGAGTGGTGTTGCTAGTATTGTGTTACAAGGCTTATGCTGTGCTGCTGCGGACTGAGCACAGCTTCGTTGCAAGTGGTAGGGCAGAGCTGGCGACAGGTCTCCTGTAAGTGACGCGGAGGTATAATCTCTGCCCAGCCATACAACAACAGCCAGAGTTTGCAGCGGGCGATCAATTACTCCTATGATGAAGAATGAAGAGCGAAAATGGTACAAAGTTTGAGCACAGAGTAAGACAGAGAGATTGAGAAGAGGCCAAGCCCGAGGGGTGTGGCCGCCCGGAGGAGGAGATTGTGACCGTTTAATAATGGAAAGCTCGGGTCGCTCCTGCCGTCGGCGGTCCTAGCTAGATGTCTAGCTGCAGCCCCAGGGAAGCGAGCACACCAAAAGGAGCTCGGTAGCTTCCCAAGGATCGAGCTATTCCGTTTTAGTCCTCTCCCAGTCCCGGGTAGAGGAAAATCATGAATACTGTTACTCGTTCCATGTCACAAATCACGAGCGACCATCGGCATTATCATCGAGTCTGGATGACAGGATGTCGAAAATGCAACGGTCAATTGCTGTGAGACCCACTAGGGCGTACACAAGCCGTCCTTAATTCAGGGGACGGACGGGTGTACTTCCCTTGTTCGGTCCACTACCCGGGGTCACCAAATCCTGCTCCGCAGGGAGGCACAGCGGACATGCCGGGCATAAAAGTCAGGGCACCGCGCAGATCCTGGATCGGAGCTGGTGCTGACCGGTGGCCTCTAGCTGCTGGGCTACTGCAAAGCTGAATACGGCCAGCGATCATTCAGCGCTCCAGTAGGGACAGCAGTCTCGCATTCCTTATGCCAGGCTTGCATGCAAGCTACCCGTAGTGCCTTGGAACGCTGGTTGCTTTTGTCATTCGTCGTACGACACTTAAAACTAGGCATCAGTCCTAAACCTCGGTGATGTCTAAAGGTGACGACTTTGCAAGACAATGCAAATCGGAGTTTCGGGCGGTGTGAACTGCGCGTTGAACTCCGTATTGCACGAGTGTCGATTGCATCGTTCACGAAACATCCTACCAAGAGGCAGTAGGTTGGCTCCTGAGTCTGGAGATCCCATCTTTATGTACACTGGTGGCCCGCCTGGCCCGCTAGACATAAATCACTCCGACGCCCGTAACCTTAAAGGACGGCAGCTGCCGCGCGTTCTAAAGCTGGACGCCAGAGAAGTCGCCCCGATTTTTGGATATGTCCCAAGCACAAAACATATTGCTTCTCTCTGTCCCGGTGCTGTGGGCGACACGTTTAATTGACTGCAACGTTGCCCGTCGGTATCCAACAGGAATGAGCAGCCATTGGCACTACTGGAGACATCAGCCTATAATAGTCGTACCAGCTGTGTCAAACCAGCTCGCTAGTTGTGCAGCTTCGTTCATGCGGTCTGGTATTAGCGCTAATGCCAGTTTGCTGCAGGCCAGCGGTAGTCCGGGGTCTAGATTGTCGGGGACACAGCTGAAAGAAAATTACGGGAATGTCTTGCACAATGACCGCAAACCAGGTCTTACCGGTGAAACTTGTTGTTTCGAAACCAGACATACGTACTTTTTTCCTGACGAAACCTGACATAGTAAGTCTAGACTCCACGGCACTTCTTGAGGCCGTAAGGGCGTAATGTGGACACGATAAGTCGACATGATACATGTATCGGTCGAACCCCGATCTTGCCGCTTCGCGTATCTGGCTAGAATCACCCTGTCTAAAAGAAGGTTCGTACTATCGGACTGTGAGTTTTAGACCGACAGGTACTCTGGTCTGTAGGTGGTAGTTGGACTGGATCCCGATGAGCAGAGTTACGAATAGACGGGATGGTCCTCAAGTAAGTCTAGTCGCCAAGCGCCAACCCTGGAGTGCTGGTTCGACACCAAGAAATTGAATGTCGACAGCATAACGCAGCTATCAAGATATGGCTATGGGCGCCGGATTTTCATCTTCTGGTGCGCGGAACCATGAATCCGTCAGTGCTATTTAATAATCCAGCGAATCTTTTATTGACCAATGCTCACGCAAAGTACCTCAGTTGTCGAGCACGGTTGGTGAAAGTGCAAACAAAAACGACCCTAACCCGATAAAACGCCAACCTTGCAACCCAGCCTCTATGTCGCTGATATCCGTATATCCCGGAGGATGGCAGACGCAGTGTCTGCTACCATTTATTTAAATAACATGAGAAGATGTAGTAGACGACAGCAAAGCTGCGTCGACCGTTCACCTGGTGTTCCCACGAGAGAAGACAATGTAATAGACGTTTCCTATCTTTTCATGCAGGAACCGCAAAGTTCGAAGCACCACCGTTGATGTTGTGGGTGCCGTTAGCCCCTTTAACTCCGTCGACCTTGCGCTTCTTGGTCGGAGTCTGACCCTCAAGGGGTTGAGGAGAGTCAGTTACGGGCTCTTTGTCGGACATGACCATATCACCTTCCACGATAGGGAATGGACTCAGCACCTTGCTGATATCACCCCACCACTCCTCGCCGAATTGCCTGTACCAATTGACCGTAATCTTAAGGCCATCGGCAAAGCTAGTCTTCTGATCCCATCCTAGCTTGCGGAGCTTGGTCCCATCGACTGCGTACCGGTGGTCGTTGAACGGCCGGTCATGTGTGTACTTGACCCATTTGCTAAACTCCTCGGAGCTCTCGTGCGGAATGCCTAGCTCTGTCAGAAGCTTACTGCACAGCTCCAAGTTGCTGATCTCGTCATACGATCCGACGTTGTAGACCTGGCCAAGTTGACCCTTGTGGAGAATCGTATCGAAGGCGTCTGCTGCGTCACCAGCGTAGAGATACCGGCGGGTAGGGGAGCCATCGCCGTGCAGAACGACTGGTTTCCCGCGGTTGAGTAAGCAGGAGAACTTCGGGATGATCTCTAGAGAAACGTATTAGCGGCAAGGTCGACAGCTGGATTCCATGGCACAAAACACAGAACAATTCTTACTCTCTGGGTATTGATGAGGCCCATACACATTGTTGCTGCGAACAATGATCACTGGAAGCTTAAAGCTCTTCTGATACGAGTGTACCAGCATCTCCGCGGCCGCCTTGCTCGCAGCGTAAGGGTTCGTCGGTGCAAGAATGCTGGACTCCACGAGGTCGTCGTCGTCGTCCTTTACCTCGCCATACACCTCGTCTGTCGATATGTGAATAAAACGCTTGATACCAACCTTCTTGGCACTTTCAAGTAGGACGTGGGTGCCGTATACGTTGGTGTGGGTGAATCCGTACGAGTTTCCAAAGCTCAGATCAACGTGTGACTGAGCAGCAAAGTGAAAGATAGTGTCTATATTGTGGCGCTCTAAGCAGTTGACAACCTCCGAGGGGTTTGTGATATCGCCATGATAGAAGGAATAGTTGCGCTTATCGTTCAGTACTCTCGTATTGTTAAGCGAAGAGCAATAATCCAGTTTGTCGAAGTTGACAATATTGTAGGCATGTGGATATGTCAGTGTGAGGTGTCGAACGAGCCAACATGCGCTGTCGATAATGTTAGCTATGTTTGTCCTCTTCGCCCAGGCAGGCTCCGCAGTTGAGATTTTGTCATACATGAAGCCAGACCCTCCTGTGATCATGATATTCTTTACATCTGGCAGAGGCTCGAATTTGGTCGTTCCTGTCAAGACCGGAGCTTCTTTCCAGACGCCATACTCCTCAAAGAAGGTGGGCCGAGTGGCACCTAGAGATCCTAGAGTCAGCCATGCTCAGAAAAACAAGAGACCGGCGACCTCATAAGCCAAGGTACCAGTTCTCAGGGAGAGGCCCAAAAGCCGAAACCTTACTTGTGGGTGTTCCGGTGGCTGTACGGCTGGCCATGACGTCGTAGTATTCGAGAATCTAGTCTGGGGTATTGAGTAGAAGGCCGGACGGTAGAGGATTCAAGCAAGTAGAGAAATGAATTCCGTATTTTCGGGACGGACAAAACAAGAACAAGTCGAAGCTTAAGACCCAGGAGAGCCAAAGCAGAGAGTCGTAAGATATGCCGTTTAAAGTATCCCTTAAGTTGTGGAAAGTCTTGTTCGTGCTTCGAATCCTCAGATAGCGCGTGTTTGTCGCGAAAGCATTGGCCAGTCAAGGTCCACAGGGAGTGCAGTCTAGCAAGAAGTGTCTTAGACAGCAACGCAAGGAAGGAAACTGCGGCCGTTACACGCAGGAACGCACTATCCACGCTTTTGCCAAGTTGAGGTGGTGCCGGAGAGCTTGCGCTGATACCCGTACAGAAGATCTGTTCAACGACTGAACGCAGGCGTCGGGGAGGGGCATACAAGCAGAGGGGCAGCCAGCTCGGCTTTGTATTTGAACGAGGTGGGCGGTCTGTCAATGGAGCACCCCGGCTCCCTGTGAACCGGGTTCACCCTCCTGGCGAAGATCCAATTATTAGATCCGTAAAGCGGTCCGTAAATCCAGGGTCGCCTGCCACGGAAAGCCCGTATTGAAAGTACAAAAGCCACCTAGTTCTTTTAGTGTAGGTCTTTTTGGTCAATGTAGCTAGCCCAGCTGCCCAGGTCGTACGGAAGTGGTGCAGTACAGACGCCACCCCTGCTTGTAAAGTGGAGTCTTGGCTTGCCAAGGGATACTGTTGCTACACGTGTACGCGTGGAGCGATCCAGGAAAAAGTATCGGTACGATCGGTTTCGGGTTGCCCTTAATGAAGTGGTTTAGAGCTATGGATTGATAGAACAAGGCCCTTGAATTGATATGAATGGCACGCCTGGCATGCTTCTGCCACAGTAGAGAACTTATCTGATTCGCCAGCGTGGATTCGCTCTGTCTCCCTCGGAGTACATAGGCTTGACGATGCCTTACAACCTGCAAACTCGAAACCATCCGATCACCGTAGTTGGATTGCGCGGCTTATGGTCGATCTGCAGGGATGCCGAGTCTCTAGCAGTTGGGCCTTCCTCCTCGTTTTAGCTTTGCCGATACCAATGTAGAAGATGCTACAAAGGCATTTGGCGCGAGCTGCATTCATCCGCAAGGGACATCCATAAGGGACATTCGTAAGGGAAGTTTAGAGATGCTCTCTTTTGCATGGTCGACTCCATGGTGAGATACTAGCACCGCCGACTGATTTCCAGTTGGACCAGAATCCGTACGATTCCCCTCTTTTGCGAGCAATCCGTTTTACAGTTAGCCGGCGCTGGCTCGCCTCGTGTTTGCAACGTTGACGCATGACATATCCAAACTCGTGTTAGAGACAATGAGGTGATGACATTCTGCTAAACTCGGTCCGCTGTGACGAAGCAGCAGGATTGAGCCCGTATCTTAGGGGTGGTAGCCGTAAAATGCAACCCCGACGTGGAGGTAAGAGTCTTGGAGATTCATCCTCCGTCATCCGTCACGGAATGGCGCGTCGTTTCGTCCAATTGTAATCGATGTATCCTGGTCATTGCCCTTCAGGGTCCTGGCAACACGAGAAGTTCACAACCAAATTTCCGTACCGGTTCACAAGAATAGTAACTTGACCCCAGAATCTGCGGTACTAAACTGATCCTCGGTATGTCTATGGCAGATAATGAGATCCGTACATTGAAACATGTCTGTCAAACGTGTACGGTAGGATGGAATGGCCGAGGTCCGCGACGAATGCGTACCGATCTCATGGAGGGGTGGTGGAATACGGGACTGACTGGCAAAAATAATGGGCACTAAAGACTGGGTATTTCTCCGTGTAAGATGATACACTTGTAGGTAGCAAGGCAAGGCTGAAGGGACATGGAATTGTATGTTCCGTGTCCTCCGTCCCAATGACGGAGCTAGGCCCGACGCACACACGCATGCCCTCCCGGACAAAGGTAAACCTGGTCATAGCAGACTTGAGAAGGCAAGATTGGTTTCCAGAGCACATATGCAATCAGGGCTGGACGCCGTCTCCCTGACTCGAGATGCGGCGCTGGATCTTTTCCAATAGTGCCTTCTCAATACCCTAGGAGCCAGCTGTTCTCAGTGTTCAGCTCCAAACAGTTTGCCAGCCTCAATGGATCTATTGCCTGCGCTATTGACATGGCCCGTGCTGGATGCTCTACAGGTTGTGCCGTGGCTAGGACTCCGAGCATCTCAATTCCCGATCTTCAAAGCCAAGGGCTGGGTGTCTTAATATTGGAATGGATCGTCGTCACGCGATTTTATAGGGATTGGAACGTGGAAGAAGAGAGACACAATCGACGGCGTAGCGCGTTGGAATCCGAGACGTTGGGAGAAGTGGGAAACTGTTTTAAGTCCTTGACTCTCGTTTCGAGGTACATGAATTAATAGCGTGATGCCTCGACAAGAGCCCCGCTTAGTTGTACAGGTACTTGTTCTTTCCCCACCGAACTCAGCTCCCATTCTTAATGGGAACGCTGCCCTGCCTCTACGTAAAATGTTACCCCAACTGTCCAGCTTCGTGTCTTGACCTCGCTCACTCTTTCCTCGTCTTCTAACTTCCTTTGTATCTTCTAGTCGCTCGCATCTCTATCAGTCCGCAAAGCTCAAGTCGACTTGACGAGAGATCGATCAACGAGGACGATACATCTACATACTTGGTTACTTGCCCGTAGCACCGTTGTTCCTAGCGACTTATTCGCAGCATATTAGTCCGACATCCGTACATCACTATTTTGCCATCCACATGTCGAGCGAACACAGCAGTCGCGCGGATCGCGCGGCATCATTTTCTTCGTCGTCTGCGGACACGGCGACCAATCCTGAAAACGAGAAGCTTGCGCGGTTGGACCAGAGCGAGGATGGCCTCGAGAAGCACGGAGACCTGGAGATCGGAGGGGAACGAGAGGACGATGGGCTTCTGCCACAAGAGACTGAGAAGCCGGAGCCGCCTAAGAGCACATTCAGATCGTCCCTCATATGGATGGTTGTTAACACACTAGCGACGATCGGCATCGTATGCTCACTGCCATTCTTCATCTCTATCTGGATACTGATTGTCGTCTAGGTGTTTACGAACAAAGCCATCTTCTCGGACCCTTCGTTGAAGCTCGCCCAGCTCACCTTTGCTGCCTTCCACTTCTTCATCACATGGCTCACTCTTTACACGTTGTCGCGGCCAAGGTTCGCATTCTTCGTCCCACGGCGGACCTCGATCCGCGAAATCGCGCCCCTCTCCATCGCCATGTCGCTCAACGTGATCCTGCCGAATCTGTCTCTCGCTTTCTCAACCGTCACCTTTTACCAGGTCGCCCGCATCCTGCTGACTCCCACTGTTGCCTTGATGAACTTCGTCTTGTATAAGTCTACCCTACCGAGGGACGCTATCCTGGCCCTGATCCCTGCTTGCGCAGGTGTTGGTATGGTCTCGTACTACGACTCTCTTCCCACAGCAGACGCCAACGTCAAGACCACCTCCGGACTGGGCGTCATATTCGCCTTCAGCGGCATCTTTGCCTCGTCGTTGTACACTGTCTGGATCGCCAGCTACCACCGCAAGCTGCAGATGTCCAGCATGCAGCTCCTCTTCAACCAGGCCCCCGTCTCGGCTTTCCTCTTACTTTACGTCATTCCCTTTGTCGACACTTTCCCCGTCTGGTCTGAGGTTCCAGTCAACAGATGGGTAATGATCATGATGTCAGGCCTGTTTGCATCATTAATCAATATCTCTCAATTCTTCATCATTGCTCAGACCGGCCCGGTGTCGAGCACCGTCGTCGGCCACGTCAAAACCTGTACCATCGTCGCTCTAGGCTGGATGATGTCCGGCCGGGCGATAGGCGATAAGTCTGTCATTGGCGTCTTTGTTGCCGTTGGTGGCATTGTAGCGTGAGTACCACTATCTGCACCTGCACCGTCCCTTGGCAGCTGAACTGACAATGTTACAGCTATTCCGTGGTGATGCTAAGAGAAAAGGCCCGCCAAGCTAAATAAGTTGGGCCTGTGGCTTTGTTTATACATTTTGCTCAGGGCGTTTTTGGAAAGAGGCGGCGCACACGGAGTTGGGTTGGTGCTTAACCACAATGCTTTAAGACGGTTTATTGCTATATTGGGTCACACCCCAGGATAGCGCTAAAATTGGCGATGCTTGCGTGCCTAGACATAGGATTTCAAAAAAAGGGGTCCTCCGTGTATCTCGACCCTTGATACCTACCTAGTACCTTAGATCCAGAAATTCGATGCAATGAATTGCACAGGTACAGATCATGCAAGATCACGGAAGTCACATGTACTGACGCAGCAGCTATGCTTAAAGCCCATAATCGTTGCCATAGTACATCATCCCAAGTCCTGAACCTTAAACGCCTTGCTTGGCATTGGGAAGGAAATCCCCCGCAGGGGTATTTGCTGTTGACCGTGCCACTTTGCTTACAAGTTAAATCTAGTCCGTACTTTCTCCATCCTTGCCTTCCACTCCCACTGTAGCGCGTCCTCGCCCTCGCTGCCGGCCCTCCCGATGCCCTTGTCGACGCGGCGCAGCTTGACGTTGAGATTCGGCCCAAGGGCCTGCAGGCCGACGCGGATCTCCTCGAAGCCCTTGATCTTCTCACCCTCGACGCTGGTCACGGGCTTCTCGGTAGGGCGCTTGTCGCGGAAGACATAGCGGTGGCGCCGGATCATGATGAAGTCGCGCTGATTGTGCACCGTCACGACCTGGCGGCCCTGAATTTCGGGCTGCGGCGGGTAGAGTGTGTGGAATGACTTGCCGACCAGAAGGCCAAGGCTCGTGCGGAGGTTGTTCAGTAGGAGCTCTGGCTGTTGAGATTGTTAGTGTTGCAATAAGAAAACTCCGTGACGGCGCGCCCAAACTTACATAGTGATTTGTTGGATTACCGTGACCTGGTATCTTTTTGCCCGGCATGTAATGTGAAATAGTGTAGGTGAGTGTTGGCCCCTCGGGAAGATGCACGATAGTCATACGGTCCGGCTTCTTCTGGTCTTCGTTGATTACCACCACCGCGGTGAATTCCCGGTTCCTAGCAAACTTGCAAATTTCCCGCACTGAGTACTTGTGGCCATGGCGGTGAGCTGATCGTGGAATGTATTGGCTATTCGGGAAGAGGGTTGCGATGTCTTGCGCTTCTCTGTGAATCGTTGCGTTTATCGATGTTGTAATCAGGACCTTAGGTGTAGGTAGAGGCTCGTCGGAGAAGAGATTGGGGAACTTGCGTGCTAAAGACGCTGGTGTGAGTTCCATATTGGTGCTTGTTGTAGATGGTGCAAGGCTTGCGGCCACGCTTGGTACAAGACTGGCATCCCGCTGTGCTCTTTTCCGTCGTATACTCTTTGCAGGCTCTGAATCGTCGTCTCCGCTGCCACCCGCCTCCAGATCATCCTCGTCATCCTCGTCGGAGCCTAACATGCTATCGTTATCGTCATCCTTCTCCTGCGCCCCTTCCTCTAGCCTTAGAAGTTCGGCTTCTTCCTGCTCCAAACGGCGTCGCTTCGCCTGTGCAAGGTCCACCGCTGCGCCGAGTGTCTCCTCGTCGGCATCCTCGTCCCAAACTCGCTTCTTCTCGATTGTCATAGGCTGGTTTCTCGCGAGCCGCTCTCTACGCAGCTCTGGATCCTTGTCCTCCTCCTTTTTCCGGCGGTGACGTTCCTCGTGTCTAGACTTGGTAGCCTCTCTCTTGTCCTGCACATACATCTGTTGTCGCCTTACCTTGTTGTTTGTCTTTAGTGACAGTGAGCGGCCGGAGCCGCCTCCTCGTTTAGAGCCCATTGCCGCGGTATGGGGACGTGGAGAACTTTGAAAGGAGAGATGCTGTTTGCAAGGTTGAATGTCGATTGAGTACTCGCGATATCAATCGAACAATGTCCGATAAGAAAAAAAGTTAAGGAGTGCACGGTCCACTACCAGGTGCCCTGATCTTATCGGCCCTCTAAGTGTAACTTATTGAGGGGCTAATATGGTAGCGGCTGAACGAATTTCCTTCCGGCGGGGAAGGTGCAGCTCGGTCGCATTACCTGTGTACCAAATGGAAGGACCTAATTGGATCGAGCCTTTTTTGCCTTGCACGATCTACCAAAGTCAAGAGTCATTCTGCTGGTAGAGGACAGCCCACCTCGTTCTTTTTTAGTTGCATATCACCGTTGAGGAAGAACAGTCGGCACCGTCTGACTCACTTCACCGGGTGCCATTAGTCTTGATTGATGCGGATTAATCTTCCTTTCTTGCGTCAACACCCGCTCTTTGCTACACAACTTCAACTTGCCTTTCGTCCTCGTTCCCTCTCTGCCATCTGGCCTCTGCGAACTTTCACTACTACTCCCCCACAAGCCCGATTCGTTGTCCATAGGCAACTGAAGAAGTCACCAAGCAAAATGTCTTCTACGGCGACGACCCTGAAGGGCCAGCCCCTGGACAAGGCTGTGCTCGACTCCATGCTCCGCCGGCGCATGTTCTACACACCGTCATTCGAAGTTTACGGTGGTGTCTCCGGTCTCTACGATTACGGCCCTCCGGGCTGCGCCCTTCAAGCCAACATCGTCGACCAATGGCGCAAGCACTTCGTCTTGGAGGAGGATATGCTAGAGGTGGACTGCAGTGTCCTGACTCCCCACGATGTTCTCAAGACCAGCGGTCACGTCGACAAGTTTGCCGACTGGATGTGCAAAGACCCGAAGAACGGCGAGATCCTCCGTGCCGACCACTTCGTCGAGGACGTGCTTGAGACTCGTCTCAAGGGTGATAAGGAGGCGCGCGGCGAGAAGGTTGAGGTAAAGGAAGAGGATCCCAAGAAGAAAAAGAAGAAGGCGAAGGGCGCCGTGGAAGCTGCTAAGCTAGACGACGCTGTTGTCAAGGAGTACGAGGAAATTCTGGCTCAGATCGACAATTATAACGGCGAGGAATTAGGTGCTCTGATCAAGAAGTACGATCTAAGGAACCCCGCGACTGGGGTTCAACCCACGCCTCCTGTCGCGTTCAACCTCATGTTCCAAACCTCGATCGGTCCTAGCAGCAACATGCCTGGTTACCTACGACCGGAGACTGCTCAGGGTCAGTTTCTGAACTTCCAAAAGCTTCTAGAGTTCAACACACAAGCTATGCCTTTCGCGTCTGCGTCAATTGGCAAGTCCTACCGAAATGAGATATCTCCCAGAGCCGGTCTTCTTCGTGTGCGCGAGTTCTTAATGGCTGAGATTGAGCACTACGTGGACCCCGAGGGTGGCAAGAAGCATCACCGGTTCCACGAGGTTGAAGATGTGGAGCTTGTCTTGCTAGATAAACACACTCAGCTCGCGGGCCAGACGACCGTCAAGAAGATGACTATCGGCGAGGCGGTCAAGACCGGCCTCGTGGATAACGAGACCTTGGGCTACTTTATTGCTCGCATCCATCTCTTCCTGAAGAGAATTGGTGTCGACCAGACCAAGATCCGCTTCCGGCAGCACATGGCCAATGAAATGGCCCATTATGCCTGCGACTGCTGGGATGCTGAGCTGCTCACCTCGTCCGGCTGGGTTGAGTGCGTCGGCTGCGCTGACAGGAGCGCATACGACTTGACAGTCCACGCAAAGAAGACCGGTGCCCCTCTTATTGTTCGCGAGCGCCTTGAAGTACCTAAGGTTGTTGAAGAATGGGCAATTGAGCTCGAGAAGAAGAAGTTCGGCCCTCATTTTAAGAAGGACGGCAAAGCTGTCGAAGCTGCTATCCTCGCCACTTCCCAAGAGCAACGAGAAAAGCTCGTCAAGGAGCTGAACGAGACCGGCAAGGTTGTTATCGACGTCCCGGAGGTAGCAGGCGGCAAGGCGGAGATCAGCCGAGACCTCATCAAGATTGAGTGGACGAAACGGACCGAAAACATTCGGGAATACACGCCGAATGTCATCGAGCCATCGTTTGGTATTGGACGTATTCTGTATGCTCTCATCGAACACAACTACTGGACTCGTGGTACTGAGGGCGGCGATGAGGCACGCGGTGTAAGTTGAATCGGTTTGTTTTATGCACTATGATAAGACTACTGACGAGATTAGGTCCTATCCTTCCCGCCTACTGTAGCACCCACCAAGGTGCTGATTGTGCCATTGTCGTCGAACAAGGACTTCGCTCCTCACGTTCGCGCCCTAACGCAGAAGCTGAGGTCGGCCGGTATCTCTAGCCGCGTCGACGACTCTTCGGCCAGCATTGGCAAGCGGTACAGCAGGAACGACGAGCTTGGCACTCCTCTCGGCATTACAATTGATTTCCAGACCATACAGGACAAGAGCGTCACTCTACGCGACAGAGACTCGACGCGTCAGGTTCGGGCCGAGGCGGATAAGATTATCGCTGCTGTACACGAGCTTGTCGACGGCAAGAAGACATGGGAGGAGATTGAGCAGGAGTTGCCTATCTTCGAAGGCCAGGAACTCGAGTTACGTTGATTTGCCATTGTTCTGGGAATGGATTTCAGGAAAAGATGCTAAGTGTGCGGAAGGATGGTATATGCGACCAAGTCAAGGCTCTGCGCCCATGATGCGAAGCAACATAGTGATTGTCAAGCGCACCTATATTCTCGATGTAGGAAGCGATACAGCAGAAGTCTAAGTAGGAGAAAAGACAGAGTTTTGTGGACAACAATGAAATACCTAAGCCAACTAACACAGACCTGACAAGGCGTCCGGTCGTTGATCTACAGCGGTATTAACAGACGAGCAGACGACGAGACAACGAGAACGATAACTTGTGTCAACAACATCATCGCTCGATTTCCACCATGTCACAATAGGTGTATGGCAGGCTACTTTACTTGATCGCCCGGTCTTGCGTATATTTGGTTTCCAAAGACGTTTGTCTGAACCACTTTTCCTCCTTGCCTTTGTATGCTTATTACCACGAGATCTTGACCTTGCCCAAGCCTTGCGCGAAGCAGACTTTACTGTAGCGAGTGTCTAATATATCTCGTTGGTACTCGGCCCGGATAGCTGCAGTTCTTGAAACCGAATATTCCTAGCAGGAAGGTGCCTAGTGAGCGAACTAAAGCAAGGTACCCACCCTATCAAAGTGGTGGTGACGGGGAAGAAACCTTATCTCGACACATTCGCGTTGCAACATGCTACGCATGTATACGGCCGCCAGTGAAATTGGGACGGCTCGAGGGGTAGACTTGGCCTTGACCGTTCTAAATGCTGGCCCGGCTATCCCACCATGTGGTCACGCAAGAGTTTTCTCATTTCTGCTCTTGCACGCTGTAGAGCTGTTATGTATCTTTTGCCAGTTATTGGTGTATGCCTACAAAGACGCTCACTGGTCTAGTACAAACCGAGACCCTAGAGTCAGAGTGAGAGGACTACCACAGTATGGAATTGCGGCCGATCCTGCATCATAGATCTGCAGTCTAGAATGCAATATCAGTCCACTACAAGAGAAGGACCTCTATCCGGAGCCGTGGAAGACGTTTGGCTTGCCGCAGAATGTACCTTGTAGGCACAAATGTAGAAGGGGCTTACTTCGTGCTGTGACAAGATCCGCACATTAGAAACATGGGAAACAAATGCAACAGGGGAGGGGTCTTCAGGGGAGCTCCTGGCAATCCTCCCCTTTCTCCGGTTGGATGCCGATCTCCAGATCCTTTGACCCTGGCCAACCACGCGGTAGAAGCTGGTGAACTGCCAATAGGTTTGCATGTCTGCCCGAGGCCTAACCCTTGGATTGAAGTCTTTGGCTTGATGCGCGGTTAAAGTCATGGACAACACCAAACTTTGACGGAACAGACTTGGACTCGACTCCTGTGACGGGGATCTTTGAGATTGCTCACAGTACCTCGGTGTAATGCTTCGGTCGGGCAAAGTACTGTCGACAGACAATGCTAGACCGACAGCAACATGACGTCTTGTCCGGAAATTTGGAATAGTAGTAAGGCAAGCCGATATACTTGAGGCGAACAACAGGTCAAAGAAAACAAAAAGAGTCAATACATGCCTGGACGTCTCAAGGTTAAATCTGTCTGTCTACCTTAGGGAAAGGCGAGGTTTCCAAAAACTACACAATGCTCAGCATGTTCGATTCACAGCATGTGAGTCCGTCGACGAGACGTTGAGCAAACTCAGCCTATACTATGTATGAAGTAGACGTTGGGAGTGAAATAGAGTCGAGTTGAAGATAACTTCTAAATAAGAACAAAGCTCTAGGTAGCCAAGGAGGGGGTGTGTTATCCACCATCCACCTGGGACTTAGCGTAACAGTAGCGACATCTTGACACTCAGGGTCCAACTAAGGCGATGTGATTCGCTCTCAGCTTCCAACAGCCTCCTTGTCGGTCCAATATCAATTCAGGCCACTTGCCAATTCCCCTCCTTCGAAGCGCCCCACAGTGGGCGACCTGCAGTGCCTGTGTACCACTTTCCCGCTCCTTGAACCGCTCCTTATCGCCTTGTCTTGCTTCAACTTCCAGGGGCGCTCGCTCATGCTTCCTTTCCTACAACGATTCTTGCACGTGTAGACCTTGTTTGTGGCTGTCACTAATCGCAATTGTCCAAGCCTCATCGCTCTCTCATCACCGGTTTGACCTGGGGCATGCTGTTTTGCAAGCGCACAAAGAAGCCGTCGACTCGACTCGACTCTTAACTTGAGGTTTGACTGCCAACATTGGACTCGGGAGCACTCCTTTGTCTCCGCAAAGCCAAGTCATTCTAACTGGTATCGAGTTGTCTCTGCACGACCCGTAACTCGGCCTACACCTTTCCTCACAAAAGCCCACATCACGTCGCATGGTCTCGTCACCGACCTTTGATCTGTCCGGCGCCAGTTGACCGATCATCGCCGCTCCAACCTTGTGGTCGATCGGGTACAAACAACTGCGTTCACGAGAAGTACTACCTTGTTACAGCAACCAGTATCGAAACCAAGGGCCAAGGCTGGAACATACAGTGCCCCGCGCTGCTCGAGAGCTGCCCTCAGACAACTTCTTGACCACTTGTGAGTATTTGCGCTTCCCATTCGGTTGAGCACGACGTGATTTCGTTGGATTTACTGACAATGGACATAGCGGTGGTGATTGTCTGGCAAGCACGCGTCCGGCACCGCCCTCCTCGCACATACGTCGCTGCGATCTGCCAACAATAGACAATACTTCAAGCTCCTCTTGTGGTCAACCTATTTAAATCCAGAAAACCTTCCAGATGGCGACGCAAAATACGTATGTTGGTCATTTTCCTTTTTCAAATCTCATTATCCTCGGAAGGGCACGTCAAGGCATGTATCGAAGCCTAATCGACACCGCCCCCAAGCTACAGCTTGGTATCAAAGTCTCGAGTTGTCCTCTTGCAGAACCTGTATCCTTTCCATCCTGCGTAGGACGGTCAAGCATGATTCCATTTGTCTAATTGGAATTTATTCCATACATATTCTTTTTTTCAAGCTGAGGTCCCTTGCTAACGGCGCGTGCACACAGTATCTACAGGGCGGACCAGTTCATGAATCCTGGTCCAGCACCCAGACCCCCAACAGATAGGCCGCGCCTCAACCTCACACCGAGCCCCAGTCTCCCGGGTAGCATGTCAAACATGAGCCTCAACTCCCCAATGCGAACCGGTCCGAACCAATACGCCGGCTCCACCATTTCTCTCCCCATCTCGCGTCAGACTTCTAACACCACGGACGGCTCAGGTGGTTTGGCAGTCATAAAACAAGGTTGGGCATCAGTCAGAGAGAATCGCAACTTTCTCAACCCTTGGAAACAAAAATTCCTCA
Source organism: Coniochaeta prunicola (assembly GCA_007388105.1). NCBI lineage: Eukaryota > Fungi > Ascomycota > Sordariomycetes > Coniochaetales > Coniochaetaceae > Coniochaeta > Coniochaeta prunicola. The sequence goes on along the minus strand of SMOB01000283.1, from coordinate 152,899 downwards.
TTCTACGCAAGGAGGCTCTCGATTTCCACAAAGCGGAAGGCAGCAAGGTCGCCTACACCATCCTGCTGAAAGATGTAACCAACGTCGGTCGTGTGGAGGCAGCCGGCACCATTTTCGAAATCAAGCGCAAGGTCGATGGCTCGTCTACAAACCCTGGCGACGATGATGGTACTACGCGGACACTGCAGATCAAAGTGAAGAGTGATGATGACTTGTATGAGTGGATTGACTTTATTTACGCCCGCTGTCCTGGCATGGGCGGAGTGAGCAATCCCACCAACTTCTCGCACGCTGTCCATGTCGGTTTTGATCCGCAGACTGGAGAATTCGTTGGCTTGCCCCCCGAGTGGTCAAAACTGCTAAACTCCTCAGCTATTACCAAGGAGGATTATGAGCGCAACCCTCAGGCTGTCTTCGAAGTCTTGGATTTCTACTCAGACTTGACAAAGCGAGCTGAGAATCCAAACCAATACCCGAGTCTGACCCCGACTCCGCCGGCCAGCAGCATGCAAAATAAACAGCTAGGTTATACCAGCGGTGCTACCGTTGTTCCCCCGCGACCGATACAGCCCATGCAGCGCAATCCAAGCTACAATGCGTCACCACAGGTCGGAACAAGTCCTGCTCCGCGCCGGCCCTCCCCAACAGAATCACAGCAGCAGCAGCAGCAGCAACGCATGCAAATGCAAAATATGGCATCGAACTATGTAAGCCCGGACCGAAGTCGTGAAGAACAGCGTGCGCGGGAAGAGGCTGCTGCGCGTCAGAGGCAAATGGAAATGGAAGAGCAGAACCGCAGAGATATGGAGGCTTACAATGCCTCAATTCCGAAGGCCAAAACTCCGCTGGCCCAACAGGAGATTGGTGGAGGGTATGCGGCTCCTGCTGCCGATAGGTTTAACCCAGGCCGTGCTGCTCCTGCCGCACCAAAGGCTATGCAACAGCAAGGAGGAAGCCTGAGGGCACAACGACCAGCTCCGCCTGCTCCATCCACGTCTGGTACAGGTAGACCCCCTATGCAGCAGCAGCAGAGCTCTTCCTCCGTACCACAGTCGCAGGCACAGGCACAGAGACCGCTGCGGCCAGAGCAACAAGGGTCGCAAAGCACGACACAGCGATATGCCAATGGCACAACGAATGCTCCCCAGGCTCGGCCGAACCCTCAGCAGGCTCAAGCACAGCCTCCCTCCCGGCTGCCCGCGCCTGTCAAGCCGCTTAACGTGGCCAAGCCCGCTCAGCAGGCACCGGCACAGGATCCTGTTAGGGCGGCCGAAGCAATGCTCACGTCTAAGCCTACCCCTGCAGAGAGAAAGCAGGATGTACGCATGTCTACTATGTCCGAGAATGAGGTCATGGCCCGTCTGAAGGAAGCTGTATCGAAAGAGGATCCTAACTTGTCCTACTCGAAGCAAAAGAAGATCGGTCAAGGCGCCTCCGGTTCTGTCTACGTTGCTAAGGTGAAGGAGACAGCCACTTCTCCTGTCGCGATCCAGCTGCTACGTCAGCAAGGGGCTAGGGCTCAGGTTGCTATCAAACAAATGGATCTCGCACATCAACCCCGTAAGGAATTGATTGTCAATGAGATCATGGTCATGAAAGACAGCAAGCACAGGAACATTGTCAACTTCCTGGACGCCTTCCTGCGGAACAACAATGCCGAGCTGTGGGTTGTCATGGAGTACATGGAAGGGGGTGCCCTGACGGACGTCATCGACAACAATCCCGTCATTACGGAGGAACAAATCTCGACCATCTGTCTGGAGGTATTTTTCAAACTCGTTTCCCGGTTATTTGTGTCTGCTAACCGCGTTGAGTAGACGTGCCGAGGTCTGCAGCATCTGCACTCGCAAAACATCATCCATCGGGACATCAAGAGCGACAACGTTCTGCTGGATGCTCGTGGCAACGTTAAGATCAGTAGGTTCAGACTTGTATTGCTTCCCGGATCCAGGAGAACTTTCTGACTGATTTCTCCAGCCGATTTTGGCTTCTGCGCCAAGCTCACAGAGACTAAGAACAAGCGAGCCACAATGGTCGGCACGCCCTACTGGATGGCTCCAGAGGTTGTGAAACAGAAAGAGTACGGTCCAAAGGTTGATATCTGGTCGCTCGGGATTATGGCAATAGAAATGATCGAGTCCGAGCCGCCGTACCTCAACGAGGAGCCGCTCAAGGCGCTGTACCTGATCGCGACAAACGGGACGCCGCGGCTGAAGAAGCCGGAGAAACTGAGCAAGGAACTTAAGGCTTTCCTTTCAGTGTGCCTCTGCGTCGATGTTAAGAGCAGGGCGTCAGCGCGCGAATTGCTGGAGCACGACTTCCTCAAGCACGGCTGTCCGCTCGGGAGCCTGGCGGATCTTCTTGCCTTCAAGAGGGCTGCTAAGTAAGGTGCGGCTTCGTGTCTTTGGTTATTCGGCTCTTGAGACCGACGGATGCGCTGGTTTGGTGGAGCGGAACTCCGTGATGACAACTACCATGAGGGAAGCGGAGCATGAATGACGAAGCGAATAGCAGCAGAAGCACTTTGAATTCTTTCGTTCTCCTCTTGAGTTGAGGGCCTTCGATGGCGTTTGAGGAATGGAACGAATGATTGTTTTGATTTTGCCGACTTTGCATGGAAAAGGGGCGACGAATTTCACAAGTCAGAGGATTGAAGACAAAGTCACGGACAGATTTCACCATGTTGTGTTAGGGACCGCCTGTTGGAGACGAAAAGATGTGAGACTTGCACGTGATATTTCTACTCATGTGGTCTGTGGAGATTGGAATCGTGGTCCTCCATTCGGTTGGTATTTGTGTGGTCGAGCCGCATGTGTTGTTTTGCTCAACGATGGCTGGTTTATAGACTGAACGAACGTCTTTGTCGATGTTGTTTTGTCTCTGTCTCTGTCTTGCACGCATAAAAGGTATACCTGGACCGTGGACTGGTACAGAGGCGGTAGTGTGTCCCCTCGGCAGCAAAGTAGTAGAGATACGTCCAGACAGCTGTATGGCGAGGATATGGCTGACAGTGTTCTGTAAAGCTCAGTGGCAGACAAAGAGTTGATGCTGAATCAATCTTGAAACCAAGAGGCTCCTTCGCAAGATGTATTGTGAGCGGCCCACGTCAGGAGATTGCATATTCACTTTGAGCTTGGCTCAATGACGAACCCAGGCGTCAGTAGGGTGATGACTTGCGATATGAAGCTTAACTTCTTCGATGATCATAAGTGGTCGAACTCATCTCGAAGCTCCGTTCTAAGGGCCGTGTCCAAGCATTGAGTCGGGGCTCCGCGAGAGGCTGTGGCTTCTCTCCTGCCAACCAAGGGAGAGAGTAGAGCATCCCCGACGTTTGAAGATTACATGTCTCCAAATCGGTGAGTGTGATGGAGTGTGCCATATGGTTCAACCCTAAGAGCTTGGACGAGACAGTTGCTCATGGTCCTCAGCCGAGGCTATGCCGATGTCATGTTTGAAGTCGTGAATGCGGTAAGAACTGTAACTTGACCGGTATCCGAGATCAAGAAAATGCGATGACATGTCCTCGCCCCGATTGTAATGTGGTCAATGCTCTCCGGGATGAAGCAGAAGCTGTTCGTGTAAGGTTGATGTTGGGTTATATGTCACGGCAGGCGCACAGAGATGCACAAGAGACACAACTGCCCGACGTTGGCCGTGTCTTTCTAGGGTGTGCTTCTTCAAGGCGCGATGCTCGTCCCGGTCATCTGTTGCAGATCGATCGGCAAGACGCATGTAAGGTGCCCCTGGTGATCTTCAAAGATGCTTTGATCATATGAGCAACCCTATGCCGTGCGTGATCTGTGCTCTCACCTCACATCTGTGTGCCTTTTACTTTGTAAGCGTACGTGGACATGGAAGTTTGGGACATCTGTGAGTTCATCTGACTCGTCATAGCGACAAGCATACACAATGGAATGGGCTGGGAGGCCTGGCCTGCCTGGGTATGTCGCCAAGCAATGCCCTGGTCTCTGATCCGCACATGGGATAGGAAGCTTGGAGTTTTGTGTATCAAGCATCTATGTCTACTTTGTGACACTGCCAAGGTGTTTTCCCTTGCCGTCCAATTCTACAATCATGGAACATTTTCCGGCAGACGTCAGACACTTTCAACAAGCTTTTAAAGCACACCCTGACATGAATCACGGCGTTGGTGACAATGGGCTGCAAGGGACACGTATCGAGTCAAGCAGGCAGCCCAGCTCTAACCAAGGTACCTGAGAAGGGTTTCCACGATCCTGCCTCACCTTAGGTACCTTACCTGCTATGTACGCGGTACAGTTTAGCCTGGCGACTGCCTTCCTCGTGTTCATCGTGCTTCCTTGGCTGGGTTGTCCTTGCCTGAACTATGGCTGCTGACCTTTGATGTCGTCACAATGCGGGGCAGTCGAGGGATGGAAGTCGCACTTCAGCAGCTTCTTGCTTCTCTCTTCGAACTTTCCTTACTCTCCTTTCAGCCCTGGATACATTTACTCAAGAATGGACAGGCGGTTTTGGTTATTGGGATTTAGATCTCAGGTTCAGCGAGGTGATAGGTCGTTGCCGGCGGCCCGAGAACGCCAAAGACGGGAGTTTAGGGCCAACTTGAAACCCAATCAACCTCGCTGATTGCCAAACTAGTTGGGGCAAAAAGACATACCGGGCTAGGAGCCGCTGCGCTGCGACGATCGTTCGGGGGATAACCTTCGCATTAGAATCACCGCAGGGCAAGTTGACGCGGTGTTTCAGATTTCCCTAGCAGATCCCTCTCGCACCCAATCCTGAGTTCTGATTGGCGCACCAATGACCGTGACAGCATGGAAGTTCCTGTACTACAGTTTGTCCTGTTCGTGACTCGCTAGCAACCGACTCATGCAACTTGCGGGGACGAAGGGATAGATGATGTGGCCTGCTAGAGCGAGGCTGGCAACCTGGCGTTGTGCTTGCCCCTTTTTTGAATTCCTATTTCTTTCCCCAGGTTGTCCGCCCGGCGACTTGACTTTGCTGCTCCTTGTCACTGCAGGAGGACGGCGCCTTTGTATAGGTAAGAGGAAGAGTCCGTAAGACGTAGAATCGTCCTGTGGTACGCTGCTCTGTGGCGTAGGTAGGAATCTTCTTCCGCATGATTCGACCTTCGTCTGTTCCAAAGTCCGGACAGCTTGGCTCCATGTCCAACCCGGCAAAAGAACAAGATTCGAGAAGGTCGTCCCGTGCATATTGAGTCCATAGTATAGGCCCGTAAGCACACCACCGTTAACCAAGAATGGAGACTGATATGCCGCTCATTAACCCACTAAAAGGATGAATAAAATCCCACCTCTGGTCTAATCCATTTGCTACGCATGAGAAAGGAAGGCCGCAGTGGTCCTCATCTGTTCTTAAGTATCAGAGCTCAGTGATAGGCGGCATGCTGCGTCCTTGGTGAGCAGGCAATACAATACCCAGATGGTAACAGGCGGCTCCGTGCTCGCCGACACTGACGCCAGTGGACCGAGTTGTGCATAGGCTGTTTGTAAAGCACAAGAGATACACTCTTCTAGCATTTCCAAGCGCAGAATGTAGCTGGTAGGCGCTATGTAGACTGACTAAAGGTACCTTAGCCAGGGGTCTCTGTAAAGCTTGGTTAGCAAGGAACATAAGAACTCCAGAAATCACTGGCAGAGAGTACAGCTAGCCCCTAAATGGGTGGTCGTTTGTTTCATCCCCTCTTGGTGAACCCCTTGCTCTCTCCTCTCTGTCCCAAACTTCTCCATAGCGTATGTATACGTGTACCTTCTCCATCCACGGACATCGACCACACCACCACCTCTCTTTTTCCTTGCTTCTTCCCAACTCGTAGTCCGGCCCCCACTAACCTCTTCCTTTCCTCTTTTGACATTTTCGTCCTCGATGATTTTCGACTTCATCGTCCGCTTCTCCAGGCTCCTAGCAAACCTCCCATTGTAATGACGCCTGTATATTGATCTGATATTCTACAATTCTTTTTCCGTCTCTTTGATCAATTTGTTGGGAGCGCGTGCACTGTTTCAATCTGGATTAAACTGAAAGAAGTGGTCAATTTCCATCCCTCCATCCACGACAATTACCGTTATTCTGCACACTGCTGTATCAAGGACGAAGAGGACCCAAGTCATATCCCGACACAGACGAAATAACCAGCATTCCCTGCCCGAACCTGTCTCTACATTTTTTGTATTACCCTTGCCTAACGACGACTACCCCGTACACCGCACTCTCGGCAGACTCGGCGAGCGACGACATTGGTATCGGAACTACCTTTCACAAGCTGTTCACACACCTGTTACCTTGATCTTAATACAGTCAGTCGTGCCCGGCACACGAGTCTATTGCTCCTTCCACGATTTCGAAGGGCTCAACCTTGCCTCTTGACTGGACTTGCGGTTTTAGAGCGAGTCCAGCGACCTCGTGTTTCCCTTCCGACCTTCTCAAATTCCTTCCTGTCCAACAGCAGACTTCGGCGAAGGTGACTCTTCGAGCTCCGGGCCTATTCACTCAACTTCGCTTCAAATAATCCTGGTTCTCCTCATACGGTTGCTCACTTGGGCATCCTTGCAGGCTCTTTCCGGAACCGAGCCTGCGGTTTACCTCGCCGTATCTCCATGACGGTCGATTAAAATAATCGATAATGTCGACTAACCGATCCACCGATCACTTGACGGTCGGCTACCCTTCGCAGTCTGCCACTGGCCAATCAGGCTCACCTACTGCTACATCTCCCATTGAACCCCCATCGGGCGGCGGCGTTCGTTCTCCTTTTGGTCTGTCGCCCAGTCTCAACCCACAGAACAAGATGTCCGGTGCTCCGCGATCTGGGGCTGGCTCTCCGTCGCATGAGATGGCAGCGGCTGGCCGACTGTTCTCCAAAAGGTACACGGCTCCCATGCTTCCAGCTTGTATATAGGATGTCCCATTCTAACGAGATTGCTTTCCACGTAGGGCTCGAGAGATACAAGCTCAAGAAGGTATCGCTAGCTTGCCGGTCAACCCGTGGGCTGGTCCGCCAACCAGCGGTAACTCGACTCCTCTCCGAGAGAATATTCCGGAATCGCCCACCGACGGCTTTCCGGACTTCGCACCGTTAGCTACCACGGAGAATCTGCCCCAGAATCGCCGTGCTCGTGCGGGCACAGTACCCTCCAGATTCTCCCCAGGCGGTGCGGCCAATGGTTTGCTCGGTGTTGCTGGCCTGCCGCCCAAGACTTCGAGACCAACGCCCTCTCAGACTCCTTTCAAATCACCATCACCGAATCTGACACCGGACGAACACGCTACCAACTCGTCAAATCTCTTGTCGAGGCTGCGCGCCGGCTCGTTGCCCCAACGTAGTCCTTTTGTGTCTGGTCACATGCCGGGCACCAGTTCGCCCTTCGGCCCTTCCATCTTCAGCAGTTGGAACCCGACTGGACGCGAGAGGGGCGCAACGTTAGCTAGCATTGCTAGCGTAGGATCCAATGGGCCGGGTTCTCCAGCTCAGTCTCACTACACAAGAGAGGCAACGGGTGAGAATGACGTCCATATGCGCACTCTTGATTATCTGGGGCTCGCGGAAACCCCTCAACCTTCACGAGCACAGATGGCTACGGGTTATGCTCCTACACTGGCAGATCTCACCAAGGCGGCTAACCGGTTCCGTTCGTACTCGGTGAATAACAAGGATAAATATGCTGATGAGGACGAGGACGACTATGACGCTGGGGGTATTTCGATGATGGACAGCCAATATGAACAACTCCAGGCGCAACTTGCTGCCACGAATGCCGCAATTCACCACCACAACATGGCTGTACAAGCCTTCGCTACGGCTGCGGTGAATCGGCCTCGCGCAAGAACAGCGGGGGTCTTGGACACGCCGCCTTCGCGTGTGCTCCGCAACTATTTCCCAACACCTTCAAGACTGGATAACTCCATCTCGGCAGCCGATGCACGCCTGACCGAAGAAAAAGAGTATGACGAAATCCCACAAGCTGTAGCCGCAGTGGCTGCCATGACACTCGGTAGATCGAATAGTCGTAACAATGGTTTGCTCAGTGCTGAGGAGGGTCTCGAGGGACCGACTAGCGCTCTTTGGCTTGGGAGCATCCCAACATCTACGACGACTTCGACACTGACCGAAATGTTCAAGTCCTATGGCCCAATTCACTCGGTCCGTGTTTTAACGCACAAAAACTGTGGCTTCGTCAACTACGAGAGGGTGGAGAGTGCTATGGCAGCCAAGTCAAACCTGAATGGTAAAGAAATATTCCCTGGCGCTGGTCCGATCCGCATCAATTTTGCAAAACCACCATCGGCTTCCAACACACCGGGACACGACGGGGCTTTCCCATCGCCGAGTCCTGTCCCATTCGCCAAGGGCCAGGACTCACATTCCGGAATGAATGGCACCGGCGCCACCAGCGAAGCAGGTCCAACGCCGATAGCCACAAACGTCAGCCCAACAGTCCCACCCCTTCGTGAGATCACCGGCGATATCCTGGACATTCTTAAGGAATTTGGAGCTACAGACGAGGAGAGGTATCGCATCTCCCAGAGTGTCCAAAGTGCGGTTTCATACAACGGCTTCATAGATGAGATCCCGCCCATTAAGGAGCCTGCACATACCCGCGTCCACGATGCACCTAAGCTCCGGGACATCCGTAAGAGGATTGACAATCAGACACTGTCGCAGGCAGAGATTGAGAATATCGCTGTTGATATGCTGCCTGAGATTGCGGAGCTCTCATCCGACTATCTGGGTAACACAGTTGTCCAGAAACTGTTCGAGCATTGTTCGGACGACTTACGAGACTCGATGCTGGCAGAGATTGCACCGCACATGGCCGAGATTGGCGTCCACAAGAACGGGACTTGGGCTGCACAAAAAATCATCGAGGTCTGCACAACTCCGAAGCAAATGTCTCTAATCGTGGAACACCTTCACGCCTACACCACTCCACTGTTCCTTGACCAATATGGCAATTACGTCTTGCAGGGATGTCTCAAATTCGGCTCGCCTTACAATAACTTCATCTTCGAGACAATGATGAGTAGGATGTGGGAGATTGGCCAAGGGCGCTACGGGGCTCGTGCCATGCGGGCTTGCTTGGAGAGCCACCATGCCACCAAAGACCAGCAACGGATGCTTGCTGCGGCAATCGCCACTCAGAGCGTGCAACTGGCCACAAATGCCAACGCTGCTCTCCTCCTGACCTGGTTCCTCGATACATGCACATTCCCCCAGCGGCGTACTGTGCTTGCTCCACAACTGGTACCGTATCTCGTGTACCTATGCACCCATAAGGTCGCGTACTTGACAGTCCTCAAGGTGATCAACCAGAAGGCAGAGCCAGAGGCCAGAGACATGCTGCTCAAAGCGCTATTCTTCTCCCAGAACGATCAGATCTTGGAAGCCATCCTCGCTGATCCTAATTCGGGTGCAACGTTCATATTCAAAGTCCTCACAACTCCGTTCTTCGACGACAGCATTCGCGGTCAGGTGGTCGACAATGTTAAGGCTGTATTGATCCGTATAAAAGCACACGGAAATTCGGGATATAAGCGCTTAATGGATGAAGTTGGTCTTTCCACTCGCAGCGGCGGTGGTGGTGCAAGCTCGAGAGATCATGGCAACAATCCCAATGACCGCCAGCGCCCAGGATCACGGCACACAGGCTCCAATGCACAGCATCATCAGCAGGGTCAGGGCCAACAGCAGAAGCAGCAAGCTCAGGCGCAAGGTCCGGCTCCCGGTCAATTTGGAAACAGCAATGGCCAGTTTTACAACTCGATGAGCTCAGCCGGGAGCACAACGAACTTCGACCTTGGCTATGGCATCCCAAGGAGCGAGAGCGTTGAGCCCCCATTAGCACAGCAGTACCCGTTATTCGGCGCTCAAGGAGGACTATACAACCCTGCCAACCCCTCGCTTGCCCCTGCCGCCATGCAACTCCAGTACCAGCAAAACATGATGGCTCGGGGAGGGCCTCCTATGAACAGCTTCTACCCCACCCTACAGGCTGGATTTGGTGGTTACCACACCCCGAGCCCGTCGATTGATCAGTATCGCAGCCAGAACCTCGTCAACGGCAGTCCCATCCAGCCGCCTGTCAGTTCCCAGATGCCTCCAATGCCCAACAATCAGAACGCATACGGTGCGCCCGGTTTCGGTATGCCCATGGGCATCAATGGCTTTGGGTACGGCGGCATGAACGGGATGCAGCAACACCAAAACGTACCATACATGCAAGAACAGGGCAATAACAGGCGTGGCCGTGTAGGTTACAACTCGCAATCTGCAAGGGACCAGTACTAGAGTGAGACTGACGACGACTAAGCAACGGTGATTCGACCCAATGCGCGGAGCTACAAGCATTACCACGCCTGTCAGCGAGCTTCCCGTGCAGCTGTTGTCTCTGTTTCTACAGAGCCTTTCGTCCCATCATCTTGATGTGTACGAATAGTCGGAAACAAATATTTCTCCCGTGGATCTAGCGTCATTCTTGCAAACGACGAAGAACTTTACGAAATTCAAGGGACATTAGAGCTACATGATGGCTCGGAGATTATTCACATCTCGGCCGTTCTACCAGCGATATGCCTTCGGCGACCAATATCCTGGGTTTTATTCGTAACCTTTTCGGCGACTGTGTCCAGACCAGCCATATCACTCGCTGAAATTCTCGTACGACATATGAAGGACGTCCACTTGGACGCCTCTCTCCATAGACTTATTTTACGAACTTCGCGACTGTCCGAGGCGAGACCTCAGGATATTTGACGAGCGCGAATTTGGACGGCGGGCTTACGTTTGGCCGGATACGGTTCTCTTCTTCGTTTCAGGGGCGGTTAGGAGGGATCTGGACGGCGTGATAGGGGAATTACGTATGACTGGTACTTCTCGCGATGGTATTCTCCCATAACCTCATCCTAGACCCCGGTTTCATGCCGTTCTTCTTGCGGTGGCGTACACTTAGGCTTGATCTTCTCTCCGCCTGGCTCGAACTATCGGTTCTGAGACTGTTTCTTCAAAAAGGGGTCTGTTGTAGTTGTTTTGTCATATACCTAGCCAGTCACTTAGAAATGAACGGAAAGCGATGAAACTGCAATCTTCATCATGCCTTTGTGTTGTCGTATCGTGCTATGTACGAACAGCAATGCATGAATAAAATGGGTGTTGACGAACCAGGTGAGTCGGAAGCAACTGTTCAGGACTGGGACGAGTTCAAGCAAACACTACTGCAGAGAAGCATTAATGACAAAATGACGATGTTGCGTCCTATTGCCAACCTTGACCCGAAGAGCCCGTAACGGTTCAAGACCTCCATGATGCATATAAAGAAGTATATCCTACACATGTCCAGAATATCCCTAACCAACAACCATCTCTCATCATTCTCTCCTTACTCTATAATCCCCTACCTGCTCCGGGCCATTCTGTCAAGGCTCCAGAAAGGAAGGAGACGCCAGAAACACCGGGCTTTCATGATAGCCAGCTACAATGCTGATCAGCTTCCAACAAGAGCGGTGATGAGAGCCACAACGGAAAAGAAGAGAAATAATCCAGCGGGAAGGAGAAGCCGGAAAGGTAAGAAACATCCACGCAAACAGTAAATATACAAGTCTGCTCAATTATAGGAAGGGCAGAATAATACACACGATCACGATCACCGAAGACACTGCCTAGGAAGAGGCAAGGAGATGCAAGGAGACCGAAATTATTACGTGCCCTGTAGGCGGACGTCATACCTATACATGGTGGGGACTAAACACATGCGGGTTGATCCATTTCCCTCCCGCCATCTTCCCTGATTCCATTTCCAGAGTTCCCTCAACTCGAACTCGCCATCACCGGCAAATAAGTGTGCAAGGTTGGTGGCGGAGGTGGGTTAGGCGGAGAGGTGTGATCCGATGACGGCAAATCCGTCCGATATTCCGCTTCGTCCGCCCGCTGGTAAAGTAGTAATGATGATCTCCTGCTGCGGTAACAGTCGCATGAGGCGCCGCTTTCTGGATTGCGCTGTCTGGATACTAAAAATAACAATGGGTGAAATGTTCTGAATTCTCCCCTTACTGCTATGCAATGGGGCTCATGCCAAAGTCTATGGAAGGTTGCCTTTCGGTGAGGCCAAGGCCATGGTCCGGATCATTATTGTTGCTCTACTGTTTTGGCATCAACATGTAGGAGCGTACATGTGCGGACGAAACAAGTGGGTGTGTGTAAAGAGGTATGTGGCTGATTTAGGGGCGTCGATTATTCGACGTCCATCCCGTCGTCTTCCACCTCGGGTTTGACTTCGACGGCCGGAGATTCAGACGCAACGGCAATGACGTCCTGCTCCAAGTCAAGCCTTGGTTTCTCGTCGGGCATATCAGTAGCTGGGGGCGATGGAAGTTCCTTAGATTCGGTCGACTCGGAATCTGCAGCTGCAGCTGCTATGAGTCTAGTGTCGGCGGGCAGGGTTGCGACAAGAGCGTCGAAAGGTCGACCAGGTGTCGACAGCCTGCGCTGATTCTCGGGCAGCTTCTCCGCTGAAGTCGGCGTTGCTGGAGACGGAAGTTCACCTCGACACATTAGGATGTCCTTAACCTGTGCTTGCATGGCTTCAAGCTGCGCAAGCATAGCGCGGAGACCTTGCTCGTCTGATTGGTTAAGCTTGGCAGCATCGCTAAGATGTTGTGGGTTGGCGCGGGCCATGAGGGAAATGACAGTCGGGTCGGCGTTGGCCTGCAGACAAGTTAGTATGGGACCACGAGGTAGAAGCTGGTCTGGCGGACTCACCAAAAGTGTATCAACGAGGGTGTCAACACTGGCTGTGCCCTGCCCGCTCAGCTGAACGAGGTTCAATGCCGCTTGTTGCTTCTCCACGGTACCAACGTCCACCGCATGCGGGGTCATAGGACGCGCGTGTGCCGCCGCAAGAGGTGCAATAGGCTTGCCCTTGCGGTTCTTACGGACCCTGCGCGAAGTTAGTACTCAGACCTCTAAATGCGGTGCCGATTGTAAGATGATATAGGAGAACGTACTTGTAGATGAAGTCAGCCTCGATACCCTTCGCCCGGAGGCGTTGCACCCGGCCAAAAGTGTTACGATCCTTGTATCCACTCTCATCTTCCGACTCCTCGCCGATGACCTCGATCCAGCCATTATTGATGTTGCCTCGGCTGTATGCCGGAGTGATGTCCGGGGCGCCCTTGATCTTGCGGAAACGATGAGCTGGCCCACGCACACCAGGAATCTTGGCCAAGAGATCATCCACATGAGCAGGGCATCTCCAGGTACGGAGCACTGGGGGTTGGGCGAGCGGAGGGTCGAGGCAATCGATATGCCACCAGAGACCGCAGACGCTGCATGGTACGATGGCCCTGTTATCCGCAGTAGGCTTGTTGCACTGGTGGCAGATGACCGAGTTGCCCTCGTTGTCTCGCAGGCGAAAGAAATCAGGGGCCTCTTCTTCAACTTTCTTCTTCCTGCGTAAACTGTCAGATGACGTTGCCGTATTGGCCACAGGAGCGCGGCCATCGAAATTGCATGAATGCCTATGGCAACAGATGACGCGCAAAGCAATGGGGAAACTTACCGCGACGGCTTCTGGACAGCCACGATCTCCTCATACTCGCCGTCAACGCCAGTTCGTACACCTTCAAAGTAGTCGCGAATCACAACAGGAAGCCGGAAAGCACTCGAATTCTTAGGATCGAGCCTCTCGAGCAGACTGCCAAAGGCGCCGGAGTGGGGACCGAACCTGGTGCGCTCACCGAGACATACGTTGCAGAACCAATCCGCCGGCATGCGGTCTTCAAAGAGCGGAGGATCAACGCAATTAAGATGGAAAGCTCGAGTACATCCATCGCAGCATAGCAATTCACCGTTGCCGCCGCAAGACGAGCAATAGTCATCGTTATCGTCCTAGAGCCAAGTAGGTCAGAAAGGATATCATAACGAGGGATCGTTGGCTAGGACGTGTTGAGTGTGATTCGTGCGGGATATTTCGGCAAATTGGAGTGGTCCTGTTGGGTTGCCACTAAAACAGGCGACTCCAGTCACAAGAAAGCATGATGGGGAAAGTGGTGGCGGGCTGGAGGATTCTGGCTGGGCGCGCAGCGTAAGGTTTCCGGGCGTGGCTGCTGTCCACGCATGATCTTACGAGGATCGTAATCCCGTCCGCAGAGACGGATGCACCTCGTAAATTTGCGCTTGCAAGTCTTGCAAGAAGAAAAAAAAAAAAAAAAAAGGGAATGGGTAGGAGGAGGGTTGGAAGCGGGGGGAGGGGTGGTTGGGTGGTTACAGGGGGAGCACCCTT
>SMOB01000283.1:0-138536 GCA_007388105.1 Coniochaeta prunicola | reverse complement strand
ATTTTTTGATATTTTAAAAAAAAAAAAATTTTGGGACTGTGATGGAGGAGGGTTGGAAGCAGGGGTCTCAGTCTTTCTCTGCTTACCTGGAGAGCACCGTTGGGTGCCGGACTGCTGCGTTCACCACTCGGTCGTGGGATTCCGGCTGATGTTCCATTCTTCTTCTTCATCGGACTGAGGAGGTAAACATTAGCCATGGTTCATTTAGGAAGCCTCTGAGTTGCTTTGAAGCCCATCGTCGCGGTGCTGATGAACACTGTGCGCCAAAAGCGTTTTCACCCAATTTTTGCATGAGCAGTTGGTGTCTTGATGTGTGACGCGTGATGAGCAAGGCGGTCGGCTGTGCTCTGATCGACTCGCCAGTCTCACAAACCGTGTTTTGAGCCCCCCGGGATCCGACTTCCATCTGTACAGCGCGATTGCCAAAGTCGCGTCGCGCTTGCAGACCCAGACACGAGCAGATAGGATTGGCACCACGAAAGTGTGCAGGAAGGGAAGATGAAAATGAGGCTGTAACTTACGATTGCTTGACGCGAGCGCCAGTTTTCGCCTTCTTTGCAGGGCGCAAGATAGGTGTTTCGGCTCGCGAATTTGTTGCAGTCGACGCGTCATCAAGAGCGCCTGGCGGGAAATGCACCGTAGTTGGTGAGATCTCATCGTCCACTTCATCATGAGATCGCTTCCTGGACGACCTAGTGCTTCTCGACGCCACGTTGAGGTTCCCGTTCACAGCTTCAGTGAAGACAGTCGCTGTGCCAGGAACGCGAGAAGTCCTGGGCCTGGAACGGGCGGCATCACCTCCCGCTCTTGCTGCTTCGTCAAGCCGAATACGCTCCGGGTGGGGGTATTTCTCCCGCTCGTCCTCCTCGTGGCGGTGATAGCTCTCCGACAAGCCTAGACCGTTGGTGACATTCTTGGCCTTCTGACGCAGACGGATCTTCTCGTCGTTGTCGTCCAAGCGGCCGACCCGACTAGCAAAGACGGGAATGCCCTTGTCCTGATGCGCACCAGCAGCTTTATAAGCCCTCTTCTTAGGGGGAGGTAAGTTGGGAAAGATGGGCGGCTCAATAAGAGCGGGCATGCTCGATGCTGCAGTGGCTGCAGCAGCGGTTTGTTGTTGAGAACGGGTGGTGGTGGTGTTGTTATTATTGGCAATGGTAGGAATGATGGCGGGAGAAACAGGAGTTGGAGTGGTGGGTGACACGTTCCGCTTCTTTTTTGGTGCGTTGTTGCGTTTCGGGCGTGCTATTGGCTGTGGCGCTGCTGGCGCATTTGCATTGTCACTGGTCTCGGCAGCGGGACTGGTCCGCGAGGGTGGAACATCAGCGACGTCCACGTCCTCGTCAGAGTCCATGATGCCGTCGGGGGGGGTCAAAGATCGAGCGGATGAGAGCGTAGAAGACGAGCTTGCAATGCTTGCAGCTCTTGCTTTTCGACGCATCGAAGGCGATTCGGTCGGCTTAGCCTTGCCACTGCCGGTTGCCGGCTTGCTAGCGCTCTTCTTTTTGCTGTTCGATGCCATCTCCTTAGGAGCGGGCGTCGCTGACTCAGAGAGCTTGCTAGATGACTTTCGACGCTTCTTTGACGGAGTCTCGTCAATACGCGGCTGGGGCTCTTCCGGAAGCTTCTTGCGCTTCTTTTTCTGGGGTTCTTCTGCCTGCTCCTGTTCCTGTTCTAGTGCCTCTTCTGGTTCCTGTTCCTGCTCATGACCCCGCTCAGAGGTCGTCTGCTCGCGATCGGCACCGACCTGAGGCACCTCGAGCCGGACAAGATTACCGTAGGGAGCCCGCTTGGGCTTGTGTGGCGTTGAGGCGTTGCTGGTAGCGGGAGGGATGAAGTAGAGGAAACCCTTGTTGCCTTTCTTTCCGTCCCTCTTCTTCGCGTTGAGAAGACGAGCAAACTCCTCAACAGTCTCGGCGTCGGCTGTCTGAGTAAACACTTCCTGAACCATTGATAGAAACTCCCCTCTGTCGGAATTTTCGTCGTAGAGCATTCTCAGGGCCCACGCAGTAGGATAGCGGTAATGCTTGAGCGCTTCTTCAACGGCCGCTTCGACCACTTTGTCGGCGACATCTTTGATACTCTCCATGACACGCGATACACTGCTGGCGGAGGTCTGCGTATGTTGTACGGACGGTGACGTTTGGGAGATGGACCCAGGTCTTCCGGCACTGGCGCGCGAGATGCTCCCGCGTGTGTTGATGCTTTTGGTCCCCACAGAAACCGCCTTTAGAGCTGTCGGAGCCCAGTCACCGTCATCATCATCATTATTGCGAGGCGGCTGCCGTCGTCGGGATGCAGGGAGTGGGGGTGGTGCTATCAGCCCCTCATCCTCCTCGTCGGCCTCGTCAGAATCCTCAGTATCGTCCACCTCCTCCGTATCGTCTTCGGTCTGGGCAGCCGGTGTAACTGGAGCTGGGGGTGGTTTCGGCGTGGTAGTGGTCTTGGCCCGTTGCTTGAGCACGATGCGAGTGGGCGGCGGTGTGTTCTGTGGTGGTGTATCCTCAGGGCCTGCCGGCACAGCTGTTTTCTTAAATATGCCGGCTTTAGGCAAGGTCCCCAAAGGTGCCATTCCCTCGACAACGCCGTGACGCATCAGTCCTGCGTCCTGGTAGCTTGGCTTGACCGCCACCGGAGGCTCGAGCCACCTCGCCATAAACGCCTTCTGTGTATCCAAACCCGCAGCCGGTCCCTTAGACGGCTGCTCGGTCGTTCCGTTGGGTGACTGGTTATTGACTTGTGGGCTTGAGAATCTCGATCGCGAGGCTCTCGTGTCTCTGGTACTGGAAACCATAGTGGTGCCCGGCATGGCCACGTCTACCCTCGCTCTCCTCCTCTGTGCAGCCTTGTTCTGCCTGGAGTCGCACTCGAGGGGCGGATCAAAAGGGGCGGCGACTAATGGCTGCGACAAGGCGTTAGCAAGCTGGGATGCAAGCGTAAAAGCGAATGTTATGTTGGTTTTGTACTTCTCTGTGGTTTTTCTCCCATGGGTAGAACGGAAGAAAAGTCGCGTTATGGACAATTCCACGCGTGGTGGATTTGGGGAGTCGAGCAAAAGGGAAAAAGGGCTGTTGGCCAGGCCCAGACTAGGGGTGAGATAATGCGGGAGTCTCGAGCTTTCTCGGAGGTGACGGACGGGCTTGGTTAACCAGCTGACAGGGGGTTCCGCAGTGCAGTTTTGGGGCCTAATAAACTCCACGCCCAAGGCCTGCAACACAAAAAAAGCTGCACAATGCCCTGTGCTGCCTTTTGCTTGGTCTGGTGTTTCCGTTACCGACACTGCTCATCCACCCAAATGTGAATAGGGCTCGCTCCCACAAATGTGTAGAAGTGAGATTTAATGAAGAAAAAAGGTAGACAACCAGAAAGTCCAGCGGTTGGACGAGGGTGAAGAACAGAGATGGAGGCGTGCTTCCTTTCCCGCCTTTCGTGGCCGTGTAGAGACTCGAGTCAGGTTGAATGGTGCGAGGTAACGTGGCCGAGAAAATAACAAAATAGAATGTGAGGGTGGAAAACCCAGGAGGCTGCAAATGCAAGTGGAAAGTTGGGCTCAAGAAGGTGAGAGGGTGGAAGAGTCAAAGGTTGGAAGGGAAGAGAAGGAGAGAGTGAAAGTGCTGCGTTGCCAGTTTTCAGGGGTGGGATTCGAAAGCGATGCGAACCTGACGCGCATCTGACCGACCACGAGACAATAGACTTCACCAAGTCACTCACATTGAATAATAACCTAGTCGGAACAATAGGGAGACCCTGTCATATCCTCAACTACAGCTTTTGTCCATCTCGACAACCTCACAACCTCTCCAGAATCTCGCTGTGCTCATTCTGCTCACTTCTCGCCTCCTCATCGCCTCTTCACCGCGTTTTCACGCCACTGCCCAACGGTAACGGGAGCCACAAGAGTGCGGCGACTTTAAGACACGCACACATAACCTTCTCGTCTCACCCATTCAGATGTCAACGTCTGCGAAAGTCAATATTCTTGGCCGCTGAAATCATATTTCTTATTGTTCGTCTGGAGTAGGAGCATGGGACTATTTGGTTAACACTGACGGCGAACTCTTGTCCGGCGTCAGGAAGACGTTTTCGTTCCGACTCATCCTCCATCGCCGCTAGTTCATCGAAGAGATCCAGACCCTGGATTCTCCATAACCCAACGCTGTTTTACCGGCTTGGTGATGGCCACACGCTTCGCGAATGTGAAGCTTCAAGTGACATATGATGTTCAGCACGCCTTTTCCCCGCTTCACTCGTCGTCGCTGTCGTCGTCGTCATCATCATCTTCCTCCTCCTTAGCTGCTGCAGCAGCCTTCTTGGCGGGCTTCTTCTTCTTCTTGTTCTTGCTCTTACCGGTGTTCCTGGAGAGAGGCTGTTCCAGAATCTTAAGAATCTCCTCATCCGTAATCTTCTTGTCTGTCTTGAACTTGCTAACATCCAAAGCAGGAGGTCCACCGAGCTTTGTGATTCCATTCTTGGTAATGGCTAATCCTCATGTTAGTACACGTTACTTCTGCAATGCACGAATTTAGCTTACCAATTGTCGTCAGGAGCCGCGCAACAGGAGCAGCATCCTTCTCACCAACGACCTCGTACTGACGGAAAACATTGCCGCGGACACACTCAACAACGCCGGACTTGGCGTCTCTTTCGTCTTCGAGCTGCCTCAGACTGAAAGGGAAGGTGCCAAACTTCTTCACCACTTCGGAGAGGATTTTCCTTGACGTCGGCCTCTTGAGGCCGTACGTATTCAGAGTGCGGCGGTGCAGCGTGGTCCTGTTCTCGAGCTGCTTGATCTTGCCGCTTCCAAGAGTAACGCCCATCTCAACGCCCCAGACCTCGCCAACCTCGGGGACACCTTCACCTTTGCTGCCCTCGCCAGGAGCGAGTACAATCTTCTTCTTGCCCTCAATCTCGTTGCGCTCAAAGAGCCACGAGGTGGTGCTCTCGACGAGGTTGCATTCGTAGGACTTGGCGACCTTCTCGAGCAGGCTGTTGATCTTGGACTGCGATGGGGGCTTCGCGGCAGCCGCCTTCGCCTTCTCCTCGTCTGTGCCGGCGGCCAGAAGACCGGGTGGGAGCATCAACCGTAGAAGAAGCTCATTGGCATAGTGTGTAGCCAGGATCAGGTCAGCGGGCCTGCCCGAGATGACCTCTTCAGGAGCATCCGTGGGCTTGGCCAGGACAGTGTCACAAACAATGGAGCCAAACCCGTCGATCTGGGCGCCAAGCTGGATCTTGATCGGCTCGTTTGGCTGGATCTCTACCGCCGCCTCATTCTCATCGGACTTCAGGGGTGTATAGGGTGTGACGAACGAGCTGGGAGAAACAGTGGTCGGGTTGGCGAAACCTGCACAAACAACGTTTCAGCACACAGCTGGCATGCTAACTTGGACAGCGCATCATGTCGACAACACATACCCTTGGTGACCTTCTTGCCGCGGTATACCTTTGCAACTTCCTCCTCCAACAGCTTGTCACCCTTCTCGCAGATATCGACGATCTTTGCTCCAGGAACGCAGAGCTTGGTAACTTCAGCGAGGACCTTCTCTGAGATCTGGGCAGCCGTCTTGTACTTGGTGAGAGTGTCCGGATTGTTAAGAGAATAGTCTGCAGAACTAGATTAGCAATCTGCTCAGCCAAGTATCAAAATAACATGGCGAGTCCCGTCTCGCTAGACATATATTCGAATAAGAGCATCAAGGAAGACCAGCGCATGGCAGAGAGCCGCGGGGTACAGTTTTAGAATGACATGACGACAGGGAGCTCTTACCGACTACCTCTTCTTGCTTGGACGCCATTGTGAAGTAGCTGTTGATAACCTGTCTTGCAACTTAAAGAATGCGTCTATTTTATGTCCCAAGGGAATCCAAGTCGAGAACCAAGAAGACAAATGGAAGGAGGTTAGGAAGCGAAGGTGGGCTGTCTGGGTATTTTGAACAGCTCCAAGCTATTTCGAAGGCGGGGTAGCGAGTTTCTGTGTGTTTGCTGGTGACTGACGATCGTAAAAAGGTACCTCGACACGTACCTGTGACGCTGTGGGCTAGCAGCTTTCGTTCGCTGCGGGAGCCCGGGACAGGGGCATGTTTAGTGGTCCTGGTCCTCCCACTTCCAGTACAGTAAGGCTTTTTACTGGGCTAAGTGTGTGGTACTTGCAGATGCGCCTGAGATTTCGGGAAGAAATATGTACCTACTACTTGAGATGGGTTCTGGATGACAAACCAATCAGACTCTCCACAGTCAACGGCTTGTTATTGGTCCAACTATGGTCGCGTCGGCTTCGCATTGGCGTTCGCTCACCCCAGATCTTTTGTTAGCTGCAATTGTCCTACCGTAGCCTTTTCAAGGCGCGAGCCTCACGTACAATATCACAACCGCAGTCAGGCGCATCGATTCATCCGTCACGAACGTCTACCCATGCTTCGTTGCTCGTTGCTCTGTACCCGAGCTTTTCATAGGTGATATACAAACGACGACGGTCACGGCGCGAATCAAAGATTAGGGGGCTGGTTGTTGCTGAACTCGCCATGGCGGCTGCTCAGGCGACCGCTGTCTCGGCCGCTCCCTCTTCCAGCGATGCTAATCCTGCTGCTGCACCAACCTCCGGGTCCGGAGAATCGTCAAGCACGCCCAAGCCAACAAATGCGGATTCGTCGACGTCCAAGCCCGATAGCCCTGAGGAGGCAGAACATGCCAAAGCTGTCCCTCAGCGAGATAAAGACTCCTTCAACAAGCTGCTCCTTGAACGGTATATGACGCGCGACTGGATGCAACAGGTTGCCATAGTCGACAGCACAAAGCGCCAAACCGAGATGGTCAAGGACTTACGGAAGAAGATTGAGGATTACATGCTCATACACCAACACCGCCCGTCATTCCCTCCCAGCAGACTATACGGCGAAGGCTACAACGGTTATGGAAATGGCTACACGGAGACTGGTGGCCAATTCAAGATTCTTTATCCCCATGAAAAGTTCGCGCGGAAACCGCCAGGGAAGAGAACAACACCCTTGAAATTCAGCAAAAAGGATCTTAAGAGGCAAGCCGAACAACATGAGGAACTAGTGCCCGTGAGAGTTGATGTGGAATGGGACAAGGTCAAGCTACGCGACACATTCACCTGGAATCTCCACGAGCGGCTGATACAACCGGAAATCTTTGCAGGTCAGATGGTCGAAGACATGGGGCTGAAGCATCCGAACGACAGACCTGTCTACGAGCAGGTTCTCGCCCAGATCCAGGAGCAGCTGAGTGACTTCTATCCATTTGCGTACTCTGAAGAAGATGCGCTCGACCCCGAGCTGCCATATTCCGCCTATAAGAACGACGAAATGAGGATCTTGGTGCGGCTAAACATCACGATTGGCACGCATACTCTAGTTGACCAGTTCGAGTGGGAGATAAACAACCCGATGAACTCTCCTGAGGAATTTGCATCCAGCATGGCTCGGGACCTCGCCTTGTCCGGCGAGTTTACGACTGCCATCGCCCACTGTATTCGAGAGCAGGCGCAGCTCTTCACGCGGAGCTTGTACAGCATCGGCCATCCTTTTGATGGCCGACCTATCGAAGACCCGGACCTTACGCAGGCTTTCCTCCCATCACCCATACCTTCAGTCTTCCGGCCGCAGCAGCAAGCGAAAGACTACGCCCCTTATCTATACGAGCTCACTGAAGCCGATCTAGAGAAGAACGAAACCATCATATCGAGAGAACAGAGGAGACAGAAAAGGTCCGTCAATAGACGTGGCGGACCATCGTTACCCGATCTCAAGGATAGGCCCAAGACGATACGGACGCTTATCGTGTCTTCTGTGCTCCCGGGAGCAGTGGAAGATATCGAAGATAGTCGCCTGTTCAAGAAGGCCACAGGAACTGTCGTGGCGGGCGGCCGTGGCAAGAGAGCATTGCGCGATGGTGACCTTTCTGAATCAGATGAGAGTGACGATTCAGCTCCGGACTCTCCCGCCATGTCACAGCTCCAGGGTACCGCGCGGACAAGGGGTCTACGCGGGGCTGCGAGCGCTGCGACCCAGCGCATGGCCGTTATCGGCCGCTCCGAGACACCAGAAGCCACCATTCACCACCACGAGACTAGGACATCTCGTCGATTTGGACGCGAGCTTACCAGAGAACAGACAGAAGAGCCACAAAGTCGTATGGTGACTCTCAAGGTCACGCCGGCCAAACTTAGACAAATACTGCTGCGTAACCCTAGAGCAAGGCCACCGCCTGCCTCGGGATCTGCGACGCCCACCATATCTGCCCAGCATCACCAAAGGGCTACAAGTAGCTCGATGGGTCCTCCAATTACACCCTCGACTGCGAACCAATCTCTGCCTGGCAAATCAAGCACTCCATCATCCGCTCTTCAAGCTCAAATAGGCCGTCTACCAGCTCCTCCGCCTCCACCACCAGGCGAGCGAGCTCCCCATCCGGTAAGCTTTCTTCTTTCTCACACATATCCACGACGGTGGTAAAACTAACCCATCGATCAGCCCCCGCCCCCAGACTGGCTCACTCAAGCCCTTCAGGGACTGCTAAAGACGTACCCCAACGACTCCTTCGAGGGCGTAATGCGCTACTGCGCCCTCAACGAACAGGAACAACCCGTGCCCCTTCCTACAGCGGGCCAACCCGTTCCTCCAGGCGTGCAGTTCTACTACCTTCCCCGCATTCGGTGCCTCGACTGTCCCGGCAAACTGTACACGCCAGGCCCGGAGATGACGGTAGGTAACTTCGAGGTACACCTCAAGAACAGGCTGCACCGCGAGAAGGTCGACTCGCGGGTAGGCAAGAGCACCCGCACCGGCACCGGCAGCGCCGTTACGGCCGCTCCGTCATCCGGCTCGTCGTAGGTCGACGGTGCTTGGAGGAAGAGTATTTTTAAGGAAAGACCGCCGCGGCTCGGGACGGTGCTGCCGTATCCTGATATCGGAGGGGTGCTTGCTGCTGCTACTATTTCAGGAGGCGGGGCATCGACTGCTGATGCTCGCTTGGATCGAGCGCTACCGGGCCGTGGAGAGGATGCGCTCGGTGGTTCTGACGAGCGCGGTGGATGGGGGGCGGGTAGTCCTGGGGCGGTTGCGACCGATACGCCGTGTCCTCCTTCGAGATCTTCTCTCAATGTGCGAGGGATGACGGCGCCCCGACCACGGGATCGTCTTACGAAGTTGGAAGATATTGAAGACGGCGACGACCTTTCGGATCGTGGCAATGAGCACGGTCTGGGACTGCAGGGGCCCCAGGATCGCGAGGAGAGAGAGATCGAAGCTGTTGAAGAGTCTACGGATTCGTCATCTACTGAGGCCGACGATCCTGCCGACACGGATTTCGAAGCGTCCGATGACAGTCTTTCCTCTGATTCGGAGTAGTATGTTTTCGCAGGAAGGGGAAGGAATGCTTCTCAAGACATAAAATGGTCCGAGGATTTGTGTATATATGTACCGTGTGCATACAGCGTCCATATCCTGCTTGCATAGGGCCATACATTGTGGTATCGGGGGATGAAGAATAAGGTGGTTCGGAACTACGTTTTTGTTACTGGTTACTTCGTTGGGATCGCAGGCGTGCGTGGAATTCTGGGCATATTGGCGTCTTGCAGACACTATTCCTAAGGAGCCCTGTACTATAAAAGAGTATCCCGTGTTTGGGCGTCGGGGTTTGGCAAGAGACATATTTGATCTCGAAGGTGCTCGTGATATAAATAAGCAAGTCCCGATGGACTTGGAAACGTGTCAGGCGGTCTTGAACCGTTACATTTATTTTACGAAACACTATGTGCTATCATCTGATAGCGCGATCAAAGTAGCGCTCTAGCATGACTCATACCTAAAGGTATAAGGGCCTACTGGCATGGTAGGTGTTGTCATGACGTCTGGGGATATCACAAGATTTTGCAGGTAGTGACCAGGGAAATGAAGAGTAACAGCCAAGGAAATACAAGCCCAAGCAGATAAGGCCCTGCGGCCTTCATACACGGAAAACGGCTATACACCAAACATGATGCCTCCGACTAGAGTGAAAGAGATATGAAAAAAGACAGGGTATTAGCGAAATGGCCCCCAACGAAGAGAAGACATGTTCATAACCGGTGCTACTTTTCAAGAAGCGCCTCGCAAATCAGATCAGTCATCACTCTCGTCCATCGCATACTCCTCTGACTTTGTCTTTGTCCGCCTCGTCAGCCTAGTCGACCTCCCGGGAGCTAGAGCGGGAGCTTTGGCCTTGCCGTTCTTAGGAGAAGGCTTGGCTTTCGACGCTGCTGCTCCTCCCGACACTTTTCTCGCCCCGCCTCTGGCGTTTACCTTCTTCCCATTTGCCTTGGCCGGAGGCGGGTTAGCTTCCTTGTCTTCTTCGTCCTCTTCCTCGGCTTCGACCTTCTCCTTTTCCAGCTCGACTTCCTCACTATCTAAGTCAGAAAGCTCAGAGTCATCACCGCCCTTCGCAGCAGCTTGTCGTGCTCCTCCCGCCTTATTCTTGGGTGCCCGTACAGGTGTGGCGGACGCAGCAGAAGACTGAGTCACCGACTCCTCGTCGCTCTGTTCGCCCTCGCCTTCTTTGAGATAGTCCCATTTTGCAACACCCTCAAGCATCTCTTCGTCATCTTCGGACGAGTCACGCTCGACATACGTGGTTTCGCTTTTCCGCGACCGAGCACTCCGTCGCCGCTCGGAGTCGTTTATCACGGGCGAGGTCCTGGATGGCTTCTTCGGTTTACTGGGCGTCTTCTTCGACTTAAGTGCCGCGATCTTTCTGCCCGCTGTTTTAGACGCTCTAGGTTCCTTCGTTTCCTTGCCGGCCGTTGACTTTGGTTGAGGTCTAGCCCGCTTTGCTGCCGGCGGGGCAACTTGATCATCAATAGACTTGCGTTTCTAAAGAACATACGTAAGTGAGTGCTCGCTTCTGTTGTTGAATGTGAGCGCGGTACATACCTTCTTGCGATCAATTGCCCGCAAGAGCTCATCGAGCTTCTCGTCAATACCGTCAGGAACATATTGCTTCTCAGCAACCTCTTGGGCTTCATCGTGGGACTGCAGAGCAATGTAAAGACCGACAGGGAGGCCGACCTTGCCAGGATACGCTTCGAACGTCCAGTTCTTCCTCTCCTGCCACTTACGGATCACAGCCTGGGCTAGGTCGCTCAATACACGATGATTATCCCACTCCGGATAAACCGCGTCCTTGGTTTGCTTAACCCTTTCCGCGTACTTGTAGATTAGGCCGAGGTTCGCCTCTGTCGCGACTAAACTTGTGTAGAACACAAGATACCGGGCGTGATCAACAAGGTCATCCAAATCCTGGCTGTAGTCAGGATGATGAGCCAGCAGAGAGAGGAGACGAGGCATGATAGCTTCCATGACCGGTTGCTTCGCTTCCTGGAAATGTCTTGCTCTCGACCGTATCCAGGTCTCGACACGGTGCTTAAATTCCGTGCTTGGCTCAAAAGCTGTGAGGAAGATGATAGTGTAGTATCTTGACCTCAACTTGCCTTCAGCAAGGTACTTCTGCAGTTTGCTTACGAAGGCATGTCGGACTTCCATGACGTCGTCTTGCGTTATCCAGGCAAGGTTATCAAAGTCGGCAGGGGTCAGCTGGTCATCGAAGTGCTTCTGTGTACAGAGCTTCAAAATCAACTTCGCCGCGACAAGGCGCAGTCTCGACTTGTGGTGATTTGGGGTATCCTTCGTCTTGCACAGCTCACCTCTCTTAGAGATCAGCGTTCTGAGCAGTTTCCAAGTAGCTTTCGTGCTTGCCTGAGCTGATTCAACATCGTCGATGCTCCGGAGCCGATTTACCAATATCTTTAGTGCGAGGCACTTGGCCTTACATTCGTCGTCCAGGTCAGCATCATCGACCCATTTCGGGTCAGTGTCGCTTGCATCTGCGCGAACCTCCAGGAGGAGCTGTTGTACGCATATGTTGAGGACCTCTTCATCGACATCCTCCACGGACTTCGGTGCCAACAATTCCAATTGACTGAGAGTGTACAGCTTGTTCAGAAAGTAAGCGCCACCATACTTCCAATCTTTCATTGTCTTCTGGAGCAGCTCGGCCGCGCTGGTCTGGCTTTTGGAGTCCTTCTTCGATAACAGAATGTGTACGGCATATTTCGCTGCCTTCGGAGGTTGACCATATAAGGCGTAGCTGGTCATGGTCTGGATGAAGCTGCGGTCCATTGGGACCTCTTTGGGGTACTTGCGAGAGTACGAGGCACATGCTTTCAAGCTGTCGACGACGGCTGGGTCGTTGGGTTTCGTCGCTGTTGGTGCTTGATCGACGAGATCCTTGCAGAGATCCCCAACATGTGCTTTGAACAGCTCGGGATTGCGTTGCGAAATCTCGTTCAGGACCTCGTGGGCGATTGAACCTAGCCCGTCCTTATCACTTTTCGAGTAATCCATGAATGTTGGCAGATGGCTCCTGTTGAACATGAAGCATCCGGACCGATATAAGAGTGGAAGGAGTGTGTCGAAGACCGATGGTTCCTTGCTCGCTTGGATACGCTTCGTGAGCTCTTTGAGAGCTTTATGGACAGTCTTAAAGTCATGCTCTTGGCCAATGACATAGCGGATTAGATGATAATTTCGCCGGTCGTTCGCTTTTGCAAACTTGAGTAGATCACTCTTTGTCTTCGCAGGGTCTGCCAAGAACTGCGAGATGTAGGCTACCGTCTTGTTCAAGTTTGCTGTTTTCTTATCGGCATTGTCATCCATAACGCCCCCGTTGTAAAACTCGCACTGCTTGATGAAGGTTTCGACGATGTTGGAGAACTGCGGTTGTCTCGCCTGGAGAGCGAAAAACGCTTTCTTCGCTGCAGGGTCGAGAGATCTTGCAAGCAGTAGGATTCTCTCTGCTCGCACGGAATCCTGGTCGAAACTGGAGGACACAGCAGATTGCGACTGTGACGCGCCGTTAGCTCCCTTGGCTCCTTTCTTCGGTGGTGGTGGAAACGATAATGGGACCAGGGACTCGTATATCACCACGTCGAGAAGGGCATTCAAATCTGGATCATTGGCGTAGAAAACGTTGAAAATCCGGGATGGTATGGCGGAGAGTGCCGCCGTCACCGCTTCATTGCCGGCCAGGAGCTCGCCCGTTCCGACACCCCAGAGATTCGCCAAGAGGGACATTGCTTGGACTCGCACAGGGGGTCGTTTATCCCGGCAGCGGTCCGCAAGATTAGACAGCACCGAGCCCTCTTTGCTGACACTGCCATTCGGGCCCAGCTGTAGGATGACGTCCCTGAACGTGAATGACTCGATTGCCTTGACAGCCGCCAATCTGACCTTCTCATCGCTATCATTGAGCTTCTCTCCTAGGCCCTGAACCAGAACCGATTCTTCTTCGCGACTCAGACCAATACCACCAGCTGAGGTAGACAGGATGTGACCCACGGCGATTGTCCAAGCGGCACGGATAGCGGCTGTCTTGTCGTTCTTCCTACTGATGAAGTTGTTATAGACGACAGGGTGAGTTTGGGAAAATGACTGTGTCGATAAAGGCGTAGTTAAGACATTTGAGACTGTGTTTTCAGCTGGCTCGTCCTCCAGTCTAAGTGGAGGGTAAGCAGCAGGGTCCAATATGGGTGGTGGCGGCGGACCGGCAGCTCCTATTCCGGATATCATATCTCCCAAAGTCTCCGTGGCTAGGAGCCGAAGCTCTACGTTGTCCGCGGATAGTTCTGCATCCACCTGGGGCACAACATTCTGCAGTATCATCGGCGCTGCCCTCCATATTTCCCTTATCAGTAGATGCGCCTTGCGCAGCTCTCGTAAGTCCCCCTCAGAAGGACCGACAGGCCCATCTTCATCATCAGAGTCTGCCCCATCTTTGTGACCATTGGCCTTGCCGGCAAAACTGGTCGCGTCCATTATAACATCGCTGAAATACTGGCTCACGAAGCGGGACATCTTTTCCGGGTATAGATGGCACAGATTCTTCGCAATCTGGTAAGCCTCGGGCTCTTCTCGCAAGAGGAGCGTTGCTTGATTGTCGTCCACGGGTACGTGATCGTGCCTGTGCCCTGGGGCGGCAGCTCTAAGAAACTGCGCCATAATCACATCTACAACTTTCGCAGGCAGACTGGTCGCTTCTTCTATCAGGGTACCTAGCATCTCCTGCATGTTGAATTCGACGTCCTTGCTGATCTGCTCCTTGGAACTTGACTTGGAGCCAGACACGCCGTCAAAGATGGTAGAGAAGAGCTGGAGCAATAGAGAGTCGCTTCCCTCGACATCAAGAAGCAGCACAATGCTCTTGACCTCGGCGAATGAGATAAGGACATACTTGTGCTGGTTGTTATATGAGTTGGAGGGGTCGAATAGTGCGGGTATTATGGAATTGACACAGAGGCTGAAAATGTCCTACGATCGCGAAATATCAGCAACTTGTACAACATGGGCCCTTGAGCGACTCAGAAAGTAAGGAAGCATACCTTCAGCTGCGACGGTGTGAAGGGCGCATTGGGAGCGCATAGCTTTAGGATGTCGACAACACAGCAAGCGGTATAGGCACGGACGCCCTTGTCCTTGTGGGTTAGAAGCTGATGTGAGGCAAGCTCCTTTGAAACCTTTACGAGGGAGTTGGCATCGACATTATCCTGGTCCATCTCGGCCAATTCCTTAGATAGGCGATCGAGACGCTTCAAGAGCTGATCTGTGGGGATGGGCTTCCCCGGACGCCACGACAGAGGCTCGTTAAACCGTAGTGCAACAGCTTCCTCGGTCTCCTGTCCTTCCTGCTCCTCCATCTCGATATCCTCCACTGGCGCTGCCCGACGAGGCGCCATCTCAAGGAGGGTTTTCGTGACGAAGTTGGCGATATGAGAGGCGGGCGCGCGTGTGCGACTACAAAAGATAGGCTCGACGTGGCCCGCTGCTTGGCACGCTCCAACAAGAAATCGATTAGGGACACAAGTCTAACACCTGAAAGGTACGGTCGCAGATGTAGGCTGGCTAGGCATCAACTCGTCACTGAACTGCTTCGTGCTCCTCCAGGCTGATGGTCGAAGACAGTGGGAAAGGGCAAGTATGGCGGCCTTCATGGATCGCAAAGGTCGGGGGAAATTGTTAAGAGAGGCGTGTGTTACGCGCCCCCGATGCGCGTGAGCTCGCTGTTGCATGGAGTGAATTTAATTGGGACCCGGCTAAGCTCCCCACTTCGTACCATCGGGCTTGATGTGGCTTGTCCTTTTGCGAATCTGGGCTCTAGCCACATGTCTGGGTTGCCCGCCCCAAAGGACTCCCATGGTGCATTGAGACATGGACCAATGGAACGACGATCAGAATAGGACGCATCCACTTCTAACAACATCTCATCCTCCTCTTAGCATTTCAATATTCAATGTGGTTTGTAACCCAAAGATCTGTACATTCCGCCCTGTCACTACCTACGTACTGGTGATTCTGCCACAGAAGAGGACGTCGTTCTGATACTGTTTTTGGTGGTAAATGCTACTTGCTGTGACTCCCATCATCGACTCGTGCTTTTTCCTCCCGTGTCGAGCCTGGCTGCTCGGCGACATCCGCTAAAACACTATATGGATCCTAATGTCTTGTTGAATCGCTTTTGCATCTTAGCTGCTCTTGCAGGCAGATTCTCTTTGTGATCATATTAAATATTCCGGCTGGACAATTTGGTACTCTAATACCTTGGCATATCAATGACGAAAAAAGGAGCCATTGTCAGATCATTGAGAACCGAGTATTTGCTGCTCTCATTGCAAAATGCTATTTAACAGGATGGACAGATGTTCAATCACAGCCATATGCGATACCCCATATTAAGCATGCTATGGCATACTGTAATTGTGATGTACTTCGCAATGCTAGACAAGTGTCCTTACAGTTCTAGATGGACGGACGGCATTGTGATGCCCTCTTCGTGGTGATGCACGGAGCTCCCCTATCAGCGGGAAGCATCAGTCACGGTAAAGTTCTGTTTATTCAAGGCTTGTCAATGGTTTGGACAAGACATCGCGGGTTTGATTCAAACTGATAAAGCTGAGCCTCGCGCCTGACGAGCGTTACCCTTGGTGCACCTGGCAACGCCTCCAGCCCGTCTTGATTCTCTAAGAGGCACTTCTATCATCCTTGGTTTCTTTTTTCTTTTTTCTTTTTTTGTAACACCTGCAAGCTTATCTCATGTAGGTATGAAGCACTCGATCGATCGCCTTGAATCTTGTCTTTCTCCCCGAGGACCACCCTTCAAGTCTGAAGTCGTCTTCAATCTCGTCGAGAAAGTGTAAGGTAATTACATGTTTGGTAATAAGTGTTTCCAAACCAGTATGCATCACGAAGGGTAATCACGCACACTAGTTTAAGGTAGGATTCATTCCCACTACTCAACTCACCTAGCGATCACCCGTTGATGACCGTACCTCTTCTGTCTTCCCTTTCTGCCAATCGTAACGTGGTAAAGGTTCAAAAACTGAGTTCTTTAAGCAGCACGTGGGTGCCGTGTCAAAGTCCTTCGCGTCAGAATCACCTTTTCGGGAGTGAGCAGTACCAGTACTTAAACGCTCGCCCAATTCACGCGGCTCTTCTTCTCTAACCCTTCCTACATAATCACAACTCCATCCCCAACTTCTAACAACGCCTTCGCCGGTATCACGTTCGTTTCGCCAACCTCAGTCTTTCCTTACCCGAACCCATCATCACTATCTCTGCCTTATCGCGGAGTGTCGAGTATTGAATCTTCAAAGTAAGTCTCACTGCTTTTGTTGACCAGGGCTTGATTATATTTGCCCTATCATCACAGATTTACGATTCCAACACTTCACTGTCCATTATCTACAAGCTCTACAGGTTTACTTTCATGCTTCCTTGCGTTTCATCACAATCCCTACTAGTACCTCTTGTTTGAAACGATCGCCCAAGTAGTCAACAACTGCGAATCTCATATCACTTGTTTAAAGCCTGTTCACTTTCTCGACCACTACCCTCCTCCCTTCCCGTTCCCTCATCTTTGCCTCTCATTCCAGCCTTGCAGCACACGGTCTAACCCTAAGTCCAAGTCACTCATTACCCTGCATTGTTCGCAAAGATGGCTGTCTCAGCTGAGTCGAAGCAAGCTCCTGTTGAGCCCTCCGGAGGTGACTACAATACATGCAACTTGGGTAACGAGGTGCATGTCGTCACTATCTCGCGGGACGACAAAGCCTGCTTTGCCGGTGTCTTGAACCGCATCAACCAAACAGACAAGCCCAAGACCGGCATTGCAGGCATGTTCCAGCGTCAGGGATTTAATGCTGGCCATGGACTTATCTTCCTCTCTATCACACTCCTTTGCCTAGTCCTCGGCCTGGCTGGTTTCTTCATGTCGAGTAAGTCAAGTTTGAAATAATAAATCCAGACATTGTGTCTTCAAGTCACTGACCCGTACTGACTAGTTGCCGTTGGTATCCAATCAGCTGCTTCCAAGCATGCTGAATCCGCTACTGGTACTATGGCTGCTCGTGCCCTCCTTGGCAGCTCTGTCACTCCCTTCGGAACGGCCACCGAGGGTCTCGATACTACTACCGGCATCCGCAATGGCACTTTGTCTCTTGCGTCTGTTTCCCATACTGTCCCGGAGGCAACGTTTTCTACTGCCAATCCGTAAGTCTCATATAGCTCTCCCGGTCCTTGCGCTCCCTGTAGGAAAAAAGTTAACTGAGCGACACTCCTTGTCAGATCGTGGAACTCAACCTCATGCACCACAGATTCGACGGTGACTTCGACCTCATCTGCCACGGTTACCATTACCATTTCGACGACCACTTTTACCACGAGCGCCCCAGTCTTCAGCTCTTCGACCTCTGAGGAAGATGAGGTTCCCAGTACTAGTACTCAAACCGTCACTTTGGCAAACGAAACATCCACGGCCTTTGTCACAGCGAGTTTCTCAGCCTCATCCCCGTCAATGAGCACTGTCGTCACTCAGAGTATTATTGAGTCCACTCTTGGTGTCTCCAGTTCGACTCTTTCCATGTCCGCGGAGTCGACCGCAGATAGTGTCTGGGGTTCCTCTTCTTCTACAGCTGCCGAACAGACGTGCGATGAGGGTACAACCGTGATCGTGACTTACACAGTTGTCCCAGTGACATCTTCCTCGACTTCAACCACTACCATATCCTGGACCTCAGTTCCCGTCATTACTGTTTCGACGACAGAAGTTATGACATTGACCAGTGCTATGACTTCCACCGTAACCACTTCTCCGTTCGCGAGTTCTAGTGCGACTAGGCCGCTGAGCTCAAGCGTTGTCTCCTTGGAGACTTCAACCACAACTGCCTCCGAGCTAGCAACCATCGTCACGACTGTGTCCAGCACTGCTACTTTGTTCCTAACCTTGGCGACCACAGCACAGACGTCTACGACTGTTGTGACCACTACAGTTGTCGCATCCGCAACCATCGTCAGCATCTTGACTCCGAGCAGCAACTCCCTGGCACCGTATTCCATCGTGTCGGGAAGCACCGCGGCTAATGTCACCATCGTTACGACCGTTACTCAGTCTTCTGCGAGCACCCTAACCATCGGAGGTAGTATCAGCATGGAGGAGTTCAGCAGCACGTCTCTGCTCAACACGCCCATTGGCCAGTCGTCGTCCTCTGCGCTTGCTACGGTCTGGAATTCGACCTCGGTCACAACTGTCGGTCCAAGCGGGTCGGCGCACATCGGGAACGCGACTTGGAGTGGTTCAGGTTATCCTATCCCGCATGCGACCTCGAATGGCTCAGTGCCGGTGTCTGCCGGCTCAATGGTGACTGGCCTCGCCGATCATGGGCGGCGTGTTCTTCACTTCATGGCCATGCTTGTTGTTGGGCTCTGGTTCATGTGAACTACGCCATGTTATGTTCCTCGTCAGGCATTATGGTCTCGTGTTGGGATTGCTTGCCGCATAATTGAAGATGAAGGGCGGAATTCGACGCAAACCTGGGTCTACATGGTCGTATTTTTCGGCTTTGGAGGCTCCCGTCTTGAAGGTTATCATGGAGGAATTCCTCAGGTTTACGGATGTTCTTTTCGCTGTATTTCCCCCCGTCTACATGGTCTCGCCGGATGGTGGTAACTGGCGTCAGACCAATACCCATTGGCAGCATCCAGTACATAGCATGAGTTAGGGCATATTGATAAACCATGCTTCTCTACTCAAAGTAAGCGCGTGAAAAGAGGCAATCCTTGAAAATGTAGGTCGCAGCCAGGGAGCTTTGGCGGAAGCTTGAAACATCTACTGACACTAGGGTCGAGGTTACGAGCAGCCTGAGCTCTAGAGGCTGAGAGAGGAGGTTTACAAGCCTAATCGGACCTTCCGCTTAGGGACGAGGCTGAGCTCTGAATCTCGCCGGGATGTATTTGTTTCGCAGGCACTATCACATAGTCTCAGTAGCCTAGGGAAAATGCGTTGTTCGATCCAGTGCCAAGGCCCGACCACGCCTGTAGTCAGATTCGATGGCTGAAGACACTTTGGACAGACCGATAAATTATGGAATGGAAAACCATGGACCCAAGATTTGAAACTGAGAAAGCTGGGGCAGGGGAGATCGGAGAGTCTCGCGGCTCAAGCCATGTTTCACAATCATCTCCAAGCCTTCTAGAAGACTGTGGGCTTGTCGGCACTGCGCTGGCAGATGGGATGGAAGAGTTGGAGAAACATGCCAGTGCTTATGGCTTTTTTTCAGGCAAAGCATCAATGTCGTTTTGCAAAGCTGTGATCGTCGGCAACAACGACAACATAACGGTGTCCGATCAGCAAGGTTGCTGCCATATTTAGGTCCACGACTCTGTATTCGTCAAGACATCCCTGATAACGTCCTGCGCGGGACGCCGTCTTCGTACATCGCGCACAGTAGCCAAGGAGGCTGAGCAAGCTTCCTGGACTCCTGGAGTACGACTGCAGCGCTAGGAACGGCTCCACGTTGGCAGTCCGATGCCGTCTCTAGACATAATTGGGCATAATTAGGCCAGTAAGATGCATCGGGCTCCAGAGGGCTGCAGACTGCATCAAGATCCGTATGTAGGTTCTAATAGTCCGTACATAGAACCTGCAAAGATAAACTCGCCATCGACAGTGGTTTGGTGCTGCGACAGCAACACTGAGGGTTGCAGGTGTAACATCATAAATTAAATAAAAAACGGGTCTCGAAAGGAGACGACGAGAAGGAAAAACCAGGGCAAGCCAGGATGACAAGTGCGCAAGCGACATCAGGCCAGAGAAGGGAGTACGAACACATAGTTGTGGGGCGTAAAATACCTTAGCGGCCT
This sequence comes from Coniochaeta prunicola, assembly GCA_007388105.1. Classification (NCBI taxonomy): domain Eukaryota; kingdom Fungi; phylum Ascomycota; class Sordariomycetes; order Coniochaetales; family Coniochaetaceae; genus Coniochaeta; species Coniochaeta prunicola. The sequence continues at coordinate 118,293 of SMOB01000283.1, read as the reverse complement.
TTGTGTGGTGCCCCTGATCAAAAGGTAAGGTCCGCGCTAAGACGTTTTAGGCTGACACCCCCGGCCGAGCAGACGGGGCGAGCGGCTACAGTGCACAGGGCACCTTTCCACCTCCATCATCCCCAGCCCAGTCCCAGGAAGCAAGCAAGCAACAGGGACGGAGCGAGAGTTCGATGTCGAGGACTTCCATCAAATCCACACTCTTGTCGCTCCGTCATCCAGCTCCACAGACCGTCCGTTAAAGACCGTCAGAGACTTAAGTCCCCATCGGCCGAGTCTGACATCTTTCAATACATCGCCCCTTCTTTAGCGCCATCGCTTCATTCACGTCGTTGTTTGTTGCTCCACCGAAGCTGCAATTTGGCATCTCTGGCTTGTGTTGGAGTTCTACCCTCGCCGAGACAGCTTTGCACGACTCCGAAACACGTCCCTCCCTTATGTCTAGATAGACTCCCTCGTTGCCGTCTTCTCTACTCCGTTCACCGATCCTCAAAGGGGGCGATTACCGTTTGATTATTTCACCGTCGCTACGTGCTCGAAGGGTTTGGCGGTGTTGTTCTGTAAGCCTATTCAGGCCCGCCCTGTGAGAGGAGCTCTCCAGACGACGCGGCCATGAACTTCGATTCGGGAACAGCGTACGCTGAGTCGGATGCCGACGATGAGTACGAGAGGGAATTCCACGACAGCTCTCCCATCGATCACACCGATGCCGAACAGTCTCCCATCGAATCCGATCCACCGTCCAACGAGCCTACGCCCACCACCTACGGCTATCGCACCAGTGCCGACCGGCTGCCCGAGACAATCATATCGGAATGGACCGCAGACGAATGTGCCGATTTTATCGCTACCATTGGACTGCAACAATACTCGGACAAATTTATAGGTTTGTGGTTCCTGTCGCGGCGTCTTGTCACTGTTGATCAGTTACCCTAACTAGATGCTAGAGAATGAAATTGTCGGCGAGGCTCTTGTGGCGCTTCTGCATGATGATCTCAAGTCCATGGGAATCAGCAGCGTCGGCCATCGCCTGACCATACTTAAGAGTGTTTACGACGTGAAGATTGCCCAGGATGTGCCCATAGAGAGCGACCACTACATACCCTTGTGTAAGTGCCTTGCTCTCAGCCTGTTGCGCGCCGCCTGCGTAGCTAACGTTATTCGATAGCTGCCGAGACTGAGGCGCAATCGGCCTATGCGACAACCAAGGACATCAAACATCTAGTGGAACAGCTACGCCTGAGAGACGAGCGCATGAGCCTGGTCGAGCAGGATCTTCGGAGGTTAGCCGATGACTTCAGGAGGTTGCGCGAAGATATGCTTCCCGCTCTAAGGCTTGCCAAAGATGCCCAACAGCCGCTTCCGAACGTCAACAACGGGAACCAGACCTACAGCTACGATACGATCATCTCACCGCCAGCGCCCACGCCGTCAACGACCGGCCCGTCTAGTGCTGCTCTGAAGCGGCAATACTCGACTAAAAAAATCATGGTGGCCGGACCGACCCAAAAGGCTACTTCTCCAACGCATGCTAGTCATGATCGCTCAATAATAGAACAGACACTGGACCCGGCCAACGCGGCTGAGAGGGCCGTCCTCTCATCCTCGCATCTGGCGGCCATGAACGGAAATGGTCAAACTGTCTCGTCACCGTCGTATTCCCCCAATATCCCCTCGCCGACGTCACCACCAACAACACTTGGCGGCACAACGCTAGCCTCCCGGTCATACCGCTCCGACCAGCCAACACCGTCTACCCGGTCAACGTTTGGTGACGACCAATACGCGTCACGAGAGAAACCCGTGGCGCCGCGAAGAGGCCAAACTCCGGCACCAGATACACCAAGCAGTAGCAATGCCTCGGTGGAAATATTCAAGTCGTTCAGGGTGAGCATGGACGACCCGTGCTACAAAGTTCTTCCAGCAGCACTGAAGAAGTATCAAATCAACGCACCTTGGGACCAATACGCGTTGTATATCGTATATGGTGACCAGGAGAGATGTCTCGCCCTGGACGAGAAGCCCCTTATCCTGTTTAAGCAACTGGACAAGGAAGGAAAGAAGCCAATGTTTATGCTGCGGAAGACGAATAACGCACAGGTCGACCTCACCTCCGACGTACCAGGCAGCGCTGGGCTCAATGCGGCGGCTAGAGGAGCTGCGATGGGATACGATCCACCAGGTGGTATCATATAGGAGCCGAACTATCATGGACTGGGAATCTCGAAGCGGCAGGGGTTGATATTATGTCCCGGGAAGCTTGCTCTAGAACCAGAACAGCTTGTCCACGAAACAAATCTCCATGCATGGCGAGCTGGTCAAAAGTCTACGCCAGAAAAGCTACCTCCGGAAGTGGCAACTCCGCAATCTCCTCATTTTACCACATGCAAACTCACTTCTGAGCTTCCTCGACTCACTCTGAATAACGGCACTTTACAGAACGACCCTTCGGAAACGCTGAGTTCGGGAAGCTCATTTCTTGAACCTTCTCGTCTGTCGTCAGAGAGGCTGGATTCGAGAGGATTATTCAAAGACATCAACTAAGTCCCAAAACGCACGTCTCGGATCGTCAGCTTTTAAGTCCGAGAAGGTATAAAGCAAAATCTCCGCGGACCGGACCTAGCACGTCAAGCTCCTTGGGGTCCGTTCCCGAATTTACTCTGCTTAGTACAACGACCTACACCCAGGAGCAGTCTTTATGCAGCCCGGAAAGGTATTCTTCAGTATCTCGCCGGAACTTTACTAACCCGGAGTCTCCGATACCGAGGATTGTCACTCCCGAACCAGTGCTTCTCAGTTCGAAAAGGTACATCCCGGAACCACGTCGTGTAGCCACGGAACGTACTGGTGCCGGGATGAGGTCTCCTGCTAACATGCCGGAATTTCGGCGTCCTACTACTAAAGAGCCCGATCCAAACGAGACGCGTCCGGGAGATGGGCAGGACAAGTCGTGCACCCCATTCCTGAGTGGGCCCTACTAGGGGCAAAAGGGGTAAAGGAAATGTATCTTTGCATAGCGATGGCGGCTTTTTTTGTGCTTTGGGTGGGATCTTGCGTGGTTATCGTCAAGGCGTGAGAACCCCGGTAGAAAGCACGGCTACGATGTAGGTTGGAGCGATCAATCAATCAACGTGCTTACACTGGATGTAGGCTGCTGGTACATTGCGCTCAAGGGAGGGGAGGGACTCTTTGCTTAGTGGAGCATCGTTATCGGGATTGCTCCCCTTGATGGATTTCTTTCTTGGCTTCTTTTGTTTCCAGAAGTCTTCCTGGATGGGTATTGTGAGGTTTAGGAGTATGTGGTCCTGACTACAATGGGCTCGACCTGCTGTGGTGTGTTGGAGTATTTCTCCCAAGGGAAATTTTGGCAGAAAATCAGGAGGTGCCTTTGCCTGAATCGGGCCAGCCTATACGTAGGAGTCTTGGTGTACAAGCGTTAGGGACGGTGGACAAACACTTCTAGTATGTCACTGACTCAGCGAATGGCCATGTCATATTTCTGGTGTATATGAAAATACTACTTACTACCTGTGGTGAAAGCCATTTTCGTCTGTAGTAGTTGGAAGTCGCTACGTCTTGCGCAAGACATACTAATTGCCACTGCCCCCCTGCGTTGCGGCCGAGGGCTAAGAAGGTAATCTTTGGAACTTGGAATGCCCCGATCTGATACAAAACAGAGAGATCCGGGTCTGCAAGCTTCCTTAGCTCGTCATCCGGACCGTAGAACGGCATTGCTCCCCCAACGAACAGATGGCCAAAGCTGACACGGGAAGGATCGACTGTACAGCTTCCCGGTTCCGTCTCGCCCCATCTAGATTAGACTCCATGCTGTCCCGCGACGCATTCTCGGCGTCTGCAAAGACACTCGTGCCTTCAAAAGTGGGTGTGGAATATTCCATGACAGGGGCTCACTTTCGGGAAGCAATGCGATGCATCTGAAACAAGAGCGCATTTACACGACTTGTTGGTATTTGTATTTGAATTGTATAGTACTGAGTTGCAGCAGCGAGACGTGACAGGGGGATGAGAAGCATGGCCGTCCAACATTGTCCTAGGATGAAGCCTCAGGAAAACCTGCCATCTCGTGCTCGATAAACTGTGATATTCCTTACTTCTTCGGAAAGGTAGTTGGACATGACATTTGAAGCGGCTGCGGTGGAGAGGAGCAGGGACGCTGGAGTCGGCCCAAGCAACTGAGATTCTGGATGGCATGGGCATGATATGAGCTTCCCAGAGAAAGAAAGCCGGTATTCTCGGTAAAACGCCGTTACAAACTTTGCTTGGACAGCTTTACCCATCTGTTCACATACAACATCCACCACGAACCGCATCTCTTAACGCCCCCACCGACCGCCTCCCCTACCAGTAGTACTCTTATTCCTAGCCTCGTCCAGGACACCCTTGAAATCACGATACAAGCTTTCAATGACCCGCTGCCCATCCCACTTAGCGATAATGGCATCGACCATCTTGTTCCTTTGCTTGCGCTTCATCTTCGTCCGGGCGGCGATCTGTGCAGCGGTCATATAGCCGTCGTTTTCCAGTCTATCGCAGACCCAGTCAAGCAGGTTGTGCTTCCAATGAATTAGCGTATGAGCAGTCTCGGCGTTGCTCTTGCACACAGCGCCGACGGACCACTGCCTTGTCTCGGGCGGCAGCTCGTTTCCGTCCTCGTCTCTATCCTTCTTCGGCGGCGGCGTGGGCTTAGCTTCCTGCTCTGAAGCGTCTGAGTCGGATGATTCCTCAGACGATTCATCCTCGTCCTCAGACTCGACGTCCTCAAGGAAGTGAGCATCGCCGTGGTTCTTTCGGTAGTACGCCGCCCCTTCAAAGAGTATTGTCCACGTAGCAGGATGGCCAGACCGTCCACAAGCCTCGCAGGTGCCAAATAACCGGTCTAAATCGCCGCGCGGGAGCTCGACGGACACAAACTTTGGTCGAGCGTCCAGAGCCCGCCGGAAGTCCGGCTTCCACGCTGAAGAAGCAAACTTGGAGCTTGCCAAAGCTCGAACCTCATCATCTAGCTTCTTCCATCCCAGCATGTAGAGCTCATTGTGCTTCTCGTCAAAGTTTGGCTCAAATTTGAAGCGGACGAGCCACTCGACCACATCGCGAAAGTGTTCCTTTAGTGGTTTGCGTGCGTGCCGCGTGAATTCCAGAGGCATGTCAAGAAGGTCGGCTGGAACACCCAGAGTCCCTTCGTCGTCTTTCTCGATGAAATCGGCCATCTCCTTATCCACTTCGTCATCGCCAGCAGATTCAACAGTCTGGTCTTCAGCTTCTGGCTCCTTGTTCTTCTTCCCCTTCTTACTTCTACCCTTTGCTGGCGGCTCTGGCTGTAGCACCCCTTCTTCATCATCCTCAAATTCTTCGAGGGCCACATGATCCGAGTCAGTATCATACAGAGCATGATGCTCTTGCTCTTCGTCTTCAGATGTCCTGATATCATCCAATGTGATATCTTCACCAGCCCGACGTCGACGCAACAACTCACGCTGCCTGTCCTTTTCTCTACGGGCGTTGTTCTTTGGCAGCCGCTTGATAGGACTGGACCTTGCTTGCGGGGAAGATCTAGGGCTGCTTAAACCAGCACCTTCCTTTCTGGCCAGCCGTCGCCGCTTGGTTGAATGGATGACAACATCGTCATCCTCTTCCTCATCTTCAGAAAGTGCACGCTTACTGCGCTTAGCAGGCTCAGGATGCTTAGAGGCCAAAGAGGTTAGGGTCGGTAGCTCCTCATTTTCCTCGTCACTGTCATCTTGTAGAATAGGTCGCCTACTAGGCCGTGTACGAGCGTGCGTAGACACTTTCGGCGTAACTATGGGCGCATCGTCGCTATCGTCATCCTCATCAACCGCAGCAGTGGGCTGCGAGGAATGTCGGAGGGCTCTACGGCTGAAAGGCTCAAAGGCTCTTGGGGCAGCACTTGGCGTGTCGCCGCTGCTCTCATCATCAACCACAACAGCCGAACGTGGAGACGATCCTAAGTTTAAATGAGTCTGTCTTTTCTCAGCCGCTTTGCCGGGAGTCGCCTGCTTCCGCGGAGTTGCCTTTGGTTTGGATCCTTCGTCTTCGTCATCTAGACTGCTGGCTTCGTCAGCTGAGGTCGAGCTGTCATCGAGACTAAACTTCTTCCTGCCGCTCGACGGAGGCATGAAAGACGACGTAGGCGGCGGCGGAGCTCGGGTTTTTGGACTGTCTCGGGCCTTGGCTGTGTAAAACCATGACTGCGATCCATCTCCCGATGGGGTGTGAGGCTTTTTGGGAGTATGATGAGAAGGAGCTTTGGGGCTCTGGGCCCTCAGCTTTGACCGGCCTGGGAGTCGTATTAGTTCATCGATCTACGTGCCGAGATAAAGGCGCAGTGAAAATCAGGCTCATAAAAAGGCTTGCGTCAAAAGCCAGACTTCGCGATACGGCTAGTTCGAGTCGGGGTTCATTTGGGATGAGGAATCTCATCGTTGGTCATAAGGTAGGCATGGGAAGACAAGCAACCGATTGATGAGTGAGAGAGATAGCAAGAGAAAAGGTTCGAGGCCGGTAGCGCGCACATCACTGTTTCAGTGAGCGGCCTGGAATGAGTCCCAATAAACTGCAGAAAAGTAAGTAATGGGACGTACCTAAAGTAGCCTCTATTGTTTGTTGCTTCTTTTTGGCCATTACGACTGTCGCCGGTGACGACACTCAGGCTTCGTAATGCTGAAAAGTCGCCCTCGAAAACTATGCACAACAACAACAGGAAGAAAAATATACGCTGTCAATAGGAACGACTTGCATAAATTTAATAAACACTGCGATAATTCATGCACCAGCCAAGTGCTGTACACAATGAAAGATAGTATGCTTGGCGAGTTCTGAATTGAGAGCGAAATAGCAGTTCCTTCCTAGCAGTCGCGTAACACTCGAGAAGACGCGCCGACAGTTTAGATCCCTGCCTGAATATGTGGGGCAACAGTTCTGGTTGGGTCTTCCTACATTTACAAAGTTGAAAGTCATCTATCTCATTAACCATACCAGTGGCAGTCCTCCGGCTTCGACCAGCAGGATGGCATTGGTAAGCTTAGTCTCAGGCTTCAGACACTTAATTCAAAGCCCAGTACTGGTTACGCAAGTCTGTAGTTGGGGCACACCGCTTGATGTAGCAGATGACACCTGCGACAGTGACCTAGTACTCCATCGTGTCTCGAGTTCCGCAGGTCAAAACGCCAAATCATCAGAGCTCCGATGCGTCAAAACACAGTTCTAGTACATGCAGGTTTCTACTGCTTGTTCTGATTCTATCTGCCAAACCCATGCTTTGGGACAAGTCGATAAGCGAGTGAACCTCCCGTCCCAAACTCCAATGCTATGAAATGATTATATGAAGGGGACGATGTCGGCGACAAAAGAGACGGTCGGCCTGACACGGTGTTTTCCAGGTTCCAGTTCATCTTCATGAGTTCCTCCACCAAGTCATACATTATAGGAGTAACACTCGTGACCGCCAGTCCTCTCTGCCGCCGAACAAGGACCCAAAGAATCGAATAGACCTCACAGCGCTGCAAGCTGATCGGCCGCGTCTGGTAGTTGCAACATGGTGCCCTTCCTAGTCTTTGATACAAAACCCCGTTTCCACACAATACGCCAGTTCACACAAGTCGTCTATATCGCCTTCGAACAACAATACGCGGCCGCATGATCTACCGCAACCGCTGTTTTGCGTCTTCCTCGCCTCGTGCGAGGACGTCCGCCAGCTTCCACCTAGGCGGCTTGATGACACCATCGAGACCGTTCGCTTTGCGCCACTCCGCCTCTGTCTCAGGTGTAACACCTTCAGGCAACGGCTCGGCGCCGCCAGCAATACCGGTAGAGTACTTGAGCTGTAGGATGTCACCGACTTCGTCACATGCCGCGAGAAGGCGATCCATGTCGTCTTTGTTGTGAGCGGCAGAGACACAGAATCTTGCGCGAGCGCTAATAAGGGGTGTGGCAGGATATCCGACGACGACGACAGAAATGTTCCGTTTCAGCATTTCATGACTGAAGGCAGGTAGCTTGGCGGGATGGTAGAGAACCACAGGAATAATAGGCGAGTCATCGTGGCCATAAACGATAAACCCAAGACGCTTGAGTCCAAGACGAAGGTAGCGGGAGTTGAAAGCAATTCTCTGCAGACGCTCTTCGCCCTGACCCGGAATCAACTGGCCGTCGATAATTCTGAGCGAGGCGAGAATCTGCATCAGCACTGCCGGCGTCGGCGATTCACCTAGCATTGTTGCGGCATTGGTGGACCTGAGCTTGTCGATAATGTGTTTTTCGGCAGCGACATAACCGCCGTTTGCACCGAATGACTTGGTAAAGGTTCCCATGAGAATATCAATTTCCGACGGATCAACGCCAAAGTAGTCGCAGACACCACGGCCCTTTGGTCCCAAGGCACCGATACTGTGCGCCTCATCAACAAAGAGGTTGAACTTGTACTTCTTCTTCAGTTCCAAGACTCGCGGCAAGTCGCACATGGTTCCCTCCATGGAGTAGAGGCCTTCGATAACGACAAGGATCTTCTTCCAGGGCCGGTGAGTGCGCGGCTGACCTTGAGAGATGGCTAGACGCAGCTTTTTCTCGAGGTCAACCATGTCGTTGTGCTTGAAAGACTGGATCATGGCGCCTGAGAGACGGGCGCCAAAACGGATGGAGGCATGGTTTAACTCGTCAGAGACAATGAGGCATCCTTTCGACACAAGTGCCGGGAATGAGCTAGCGTTGGTGACAAAGCCCATAGAGAACACCATGGCAGCAGGCTTGCCAATGAAATTGGCAATCTCTTGCTCAACTTGGAGGGTAAGATCAGAGGTTCCTGAGTCGGCTCTTGGGCTTACGGAGCTGAGACCGTATCTGCGAACGCAGGTCTCGACGGCATCGGCGCAGGGACCTTCAGACTGAGCAAATCCGAGATAGTTGTAGGAACTCATGTTCAAAGTCTCGGTAAAAGTGCCGGTGAACTCGTATGAGCGGTTGTAGTCAGTCGACTTGCGATCGATGAGCGTAATGAAGCGGCCGGGAACACCAGTAGTCGGCCTTGCGAAACAATCATCGAGACGCATCTTCAGACGGCGGACGTAGAAATTATCGAAATCGTCGTTAAGAGGGGCATATCCATTGTGGGCCTTGAGACTCGCGTAGTGCTTCTTGTTGCCAAATCTCTTGCCGAAGTAATCGCGCGTATGGCCTAGGGCAATGAGGATGAGATAGCTGATATAGGTGGTGAGGATGAAGTAGTAAGGAGGCTCGTCGATAACAGGAGGCTCCAGCTTCTCGCCGTGGCTCTTGCTGACGTATCTGTGATTAGGGCTGCTGATAGGACCGAACTGGGCCTCGATGCGCCGTTGTCTCTCTGACTCGGCCTCGGTCGGGGGTTTGAATAGGGTGGTAGTAGGCTCGTCTGTGTTGGGTTCTCCAGCGGTGACTGTTGAAAGAGAGATGGTGGGCAGTGACATGGTCGGGGATGGCATGTGCGGTGACCCGTGCACGGCGAGGAGTGACTGCTGGGCCGAGAGATAATCCTTGTTCTTGGGAGACGAGGAGAAGAAATGGGTCAGCCGGTTGCCCTTGGACTGGGACAACCGTCGCTCTCCCGTCTTCTCGGACTGAGGCATATTGGCGGAGTTGGCGAACGGGTTCGAAAGCTTGCGAGGCATGTCTACAGCAGGTAGGCAAGACAGACGAATATGACGGTGAGAGTTAACCGCACCACAAAGGCACAAAAACCCTATTCGAGAAGCACACTACCCAATTGCAACTGCGGATCAGTTAGCTTCAAGATCTTGCCGCCAGTAGGCAAATATGGTAACTGAGTGCGCGGCATAATGACTTGAGCGATTCTGAAGAGGTGTTTAGGTTCGCGATGGTTTTTGCCGGTGGCACAGCCCATGGCGTGACCGCTTGAACATTTGCGGCACGAGAGTTTCTATCGAGGGAAAGTGGTAATGCAGACTTAGACTTACAAGATCAATCGACCTGCTGCCAAATGCTCGCTTAAAGCAATCCTACAGGTCCTGTCACAACACCTGGTGCTGTGCTCCGCTTCAACCAGACGTGACGAATCTCGCTTGTCGGTGAGTTGGAGGGTGAAAAGCAAAGCTGTCGATGGTCGAGACGGGCGAATAGGAGCGGTGTTTGCGATCTGCAAGGGGCAACTTTGCGAAAGTCGGAAGGAGCAGCCCAGACCAACAAAACCAAGACCACCAGCACGCTACGAGTCAGGACAGCAGCAGGTGCGAGATTGTGGACGCTGTGCTGCAAAACCAATTCTCTCCGCCCTCAATTCCGCTCCAGGTTGAATGTAAAGGAGAGTAGAACGGCAAAGCCGGGGGAGGGAATATGCAGGCAGAGAGGCAGACGTCGGGGAAAAGAAGGAAGAGGGCGGCACGGGAAAGGGGAGGTCCACCGACAGAGATTTGTATGAACTCGCGACTGCGAGGATCTGCTGTGCGCTTTGCTCACCTGAGAATGAAGGGGGCAAACGAAATTGAGCATCGATCTTTGACCGCGTTCGGTTATCACTAGCTACAGGCAGTTTAGTAGCCCCTAACTGTGTGGAATCCGTGGTATCAGACCACTAAATTAGCGTCCATATCATTATTTCTGGGGTCGAAGCGCAAATTCATTGCTGACTGGACCCTGGTGTCGATGTCATGCCCCTGCTTCCGAGCTGCCCGGTCGTTTCTGCTTATGCCCAAAACGGCTTGGCTGCTTACAAAAATTTCTCTCTGCCGACCAATGGCACGGTCATTTCAAACTCTCCGGCATTGAGGTTGCAATTGCTGCAGACCGATAAGCTTCAATCGATCACCAGTTTCGCTTTGGGGCGATGCAGCTGCCGCAGCTTTGACTTTCATATCAAGCTGGGCTGCATGAGGGACTGCAGTCAGTTGATCGTGATGTCGCGATGCCGAAACTACACCTTATTAAACATGCCAGCTGTTAAGCATTTGCGCTTCTAGGTCTAGACTATAGACGTCACAGCACGGAAACCTCCTGGGACAGTATGCGTTCTCTGATACAGCTTCTCTACAGCCCTAGCATGACGGTATTGTAAAGACAACGCACACGGATTCCGAGTAGATGATTCCATATGGATGAGCGGTGGTAGAGAAATATGGAAAGCCGGGAGATCCAAAGCTGCGGAAGCTTCGGCGACTGTGCATTAGCCTCCCATTCTTACCAGCTGACTACCGTCTGCATGGACAACCATCTTCTAAGTCACGAACGACAATATATGTTCCAATTACGACGATACTCTCCTACTGCCGCGGGTGCGTATTCGAGCTCGGCGTGCATACCATCCCTATCCGCTCCGGCATGCCTGTTCGTCAAATCCAAAGATGCTATGCTGGAACTACCAATTAGAGTTACGAGGCACGCGTCCCGTCGCGACTTTCAACCCACAATGAGAGGATCCACACATAGTAGTATTCCTTTCGTCCCAGTGTTAAAGAACATCAGCATTCGCCACCTCGACGGGTACCTGCCTTAAGTCCCGTGACAGCGGAGCCTGTCCGGCTCATCAACTAGTGTAAGTAATTATCTTAGCTATCAAACCGAGATGCCTTTGTGGCTTGAAACTCCTGGAAAGCCTCGGCCTCCGGACACCGGCTTGCTTCGGGATTACCACAACACGGTCGGCAACTTTGCCCCTTACTCGGACCAGGTCAATCATTCGTGTCCAGTCAAGCTTCAAGTCCGGTCACCCTAATAGACGTGATCATTCCGTTGCGATTTTGACTTCCAGGTCTCAGCACAACAACAACAAGAAAGTGGCAATGACGACAGGCAAGACGTACATCGAGCCGGCTCCGGTCGAGCTTTGGAGGCACCTGGATCCTGCATCGACTGAAATGTGGAGGTTTCTCGAACATGTCAATGCGACCTATAACCTCAACCTTAACGATTATCCGGCCCTGTATAAGTGGTCGGTTGACAATGTCGCCGATTTCTGGAAGGAATGCTGGCACTTCATTGGGATCAGGGCATCTCAACCGTTTTCAGAGGTTGGTATTTTCAGATACGTTTCTCGCGACCGACCGACCTCTTTTTGCCATCTCAAGTGTGAGTGCACAGCAGCCACTGGCCCATCCTTTCCTCCCTCTGCCGGACTAGATATATGCATTTCGAGTTTTTCGATGGACACCACCACGAGCAGAAACGGCGCGACCTTGCCATGTGAAATTGGAGACTCTTCGTACCCCATGCATAGGCCAGGATACCTTGGAGACCATAAAAAGGCCGTGATTTACTTGGCACAGAGTTTGGACAGAAAGGATTGTGTCGCTGCGGACCGAGATGAATTCGTTTTGTTCTATTACCTGGGTTCTATACCATGTCGGTTAAGCAATCTTTTACTGAACAAACCATAGGTGCTGCCAGTGGACAGCCCCATGTTTCCGCGTCCTGACTTTTACGCCGGAGCCCGTCTCAACTTCGCAGAGAACCTCTTATTTCCAGCAAATGCCGCCATTGATGAGTCCGCCTCCGCCGTGCTGACTGTCACAGAGCGGGAGGGCCACGTCCAAGAGACGTCATGGACACAGCTGCGTGATCAAGTCCGACGTTGCTCCAATGCTCTGAGGGCAGCCGGCATGGAGAAGGGTAGTGTAGTGGCCTGCTTCACGTCAAACCACGTGCAAACGTTGGTAGCGATGCTCTCGGCCGCAACAATTGGCGCCCTGTGGACCGGTATCAGTCCGGACAACGGCGTCAGTGCTGTGTTGGATCGCCTCGTGCAGATCAGACCTCAGATACTCTTTGCCGACAACGGAACGCTATATAACGGCAAAGAGTGGTCAAGCACGAGCAAGACACTCGAGATCGTCGAAGAGCTCCAAAAGCACGGCCTCGAACTCGTTATTGTCATCGAGGCCATAGAAAACATAGATTCGGCCATCACGGACCTCAAAGGCAAGCAAGTGACGGTGTGGGAGTACAACGACTTCCTCGCAAGTACACCAGACCAGCCGCTATCATTCGAGCAACTCCCAGCCTCCCATCCGCTCTACGTCCTCTACTCAAGCGGCACAACAGGCATTCCGAAGGCCATTGTCCATTCCGCCGGGGGTACCCTGATCCAGCACAAAAAGGAGCACTACCTGCACTGCTCCCTCAACCCAACATCCCGTCTCTTGTACTATACCACCACATCCTGGATGATGTGGCATTGGTCCGTGTCGGCCCTCGCCAGCGGGGCCTCCATAGTCCTGTACTCAGGTTCGCCCTTCAAACCGCACGGCTTCATATCCATCCCCAAACTCCTTTCTGCACTGCGGGTGACACACTTTGGCACCTCGGCGGCGTACCTCACCATACTCGAGGCCAACAATATCTACCCGATCAAAGACACGTCTCTAGACCTCTCCGCCCTGGAAGCAATCTACTCCACCGCCTCGCCCCTCCCGCCCTCAACCTTCGCCTACGTCTATCAAGCCTTTCCCTCGCGAGTCAACCTTGCCTCCATAACAGGCGGCACGGACATCATCTCCCTGTTCGGCGCGCCCTGTCCGCTACTCCCCGTCCGCGCGGGCGAGATCCAGTGCGCTGGCCTGGGTATGGCCATCGACGTGGTGGACTCGGCCTCCGACCCCGACGATCCGAGACCGGTCGTGCCCGCGGGCTCGGCAGGTGACCTTGTCTGCACACGGCCCTTCCCGTGCCAGCCGGTTACTTTCTTCGGGGCCGGGGGAGACGAGAAGTATCGCGCTGCGTACTTTGCGCGATTCCCCGGGCTCTGGCACCACGGCGATTTCGTGAGGATGGACCCGCTAACCGGCGGGCTCGTTATGCTGGGCCGCAGCGACGGTGTCCTGAAGCCTGCGGGAGTTAGGTTCGGAAGCGCGGAGATTTACAATATCTTGACCAAGTTCTTTGCTGCCGAGGTGGAAGATGCGGTCTGCGTGGGTCGGAGGAGAGAGACGGACCGTGACGAGACAGTGTGTCTATTTGTGGTGATGTGTCCCGGCAAGACGTTCAACGACGAGCTGAGGGAGAGGATCAAGGCCGTTGTCAAGAAGGAGCTTAGTCCGCGGCATGTTCCTGGCGTTATTTACGAGGCTGGCGGAGGTGTGCCAAAGACTGGCAATGGAAAGAAGATTGAGGTTGCTGTCAAGCAGATCCTCTCTGGCATGGAGGTCAAGACTAATGCGAGTGTTGCTAATCCGGAAGCGTTGGATTGGTTCAGGGCGTGGGCAAAGACGAATGCGTAGAGCAGTCCTCTGGGACATAGAAATTCATACAGGACGTAGACATAGAAGGCCAAATACGGCACACAGTCCTAGATGGCCGAAGCTGCCATGTCCCCTCCACCTCCTCATGCCACCTCGATATTGTCATCTCTCAGCCATTTGCGACCACTCTACGAAGTCAATTACAAAAGCTGGCGAACGATGTAGTCTCAGCGGCAGTATGAGAGCACACGTTCGCGGTCCACGATCGCGATCTTTTGAAGATGGCTAAGATACCGTATCAGCACCCTACTATGTACAGACACAATTGTTTGGCGCTGTTCGCCCGTCGTATCACATCTTCATAAATTGTCCGCAGAGACCTTGTGAGTTTGACTTCATCGAAATATGCGCTGAAATATATCGGTATACCGTTGCCGTAGCACAATGCCTCATAAGAGTCGGGAAAGGACCTGGTATAGCAATGTGGTGATGGCTTCTTCTAGTTCGAATTGATGGGAGCTTGACCTGCACGTGCGACGTCCGATCTGTAAGTGTTCATGACGCTAGTTCATGCAGAGGTTAGCGCCATTCCCCCCGCACCTAAAAACTGCTGCTGGGTTTGCACTGGCAGCTCCCCCCATAAAACGTGCCTTCGAAGCAGAGAACTTTTGGTGAAGACGTCATGCTGGCAAAGATACCGCAAACATTCGAATCCACAGCCAGCTCAAATTAGACTGCGTTAGCCTCGGTGTTCACAGTAACCTACTAAGCTGGACTCGGACATTCTCCTACCACATGGCGAAGCAATAACATCAGCCTGTCGACCATTTACCAGCCTGTACCTATCATTATTTTTCTGGCTGGTGTGCTGGGTGTCTCAGTCGCACCGGGGAAAAGCAACTGAGACAGTTGGACTTGACCGTCGGACTTCCGAGAGCAACACAAGATGGCCAACGCCGCATCAGAGACCGAGCCTCTGCTCAACACCTCGTCCTCCGGTCCACAACAACCGCCGCCGAACGAACACCGTCCAAAACCGCCCCGGACTGTGACTTTCAACCCCAATCCGGTGTCCAAGACGATCGAGCCGGAACCACGCCGTCCCCGATCGACAGCCGGCCAATCCTCCTCTTTACAGCACCACAACAATGCGCCGCCTTCTCCCGGAGGCTTTTCAGCAATTGGCACGGGCGGCCTCGGCGGCGGACCTCCAATGCTCGCAGCGCTAAACAACAAGCTTCGCCGGCGAAACAGCCACGGCGCTCCTTCCGCAAATATCGGTACAGGACTACCCCAGGGTTCCGGAAAGGCCAAGATAGGACCACAGAGAACCACTCGAGACGCGCAGAAGCTGAAGCTTCTTCCTAACCCGGAATTCGGCGATGAGGGTCCTGACGAGGAGAGTGGTAGGGACGTCTACTCGCAGTACACCCGCATCAAGGACCCAACTGCGCGCAGGGATGCTGCCAGGTTAGGAAAGGCCGACAGGGAGAGGTTACCCAGAGTCACGGCGTACTGTACGGCGAATCGGTACGAAATGGAAGGGCTGATGCGCTTCTTGAAGGGACGTGGCAAGGCGAGGAACGCGAATCCAAAGTTGATTGACGAGTGCATATATACGCCCTATAGCTACAAGAGTAAACAGGCCGGCGACGGCGCTGTGGGACGGCAACAGCAGCAGTCCCAAGAAGGACAGCGGACGGATGGACCGCCGAGCCCGGATAGGAACTACGAGAGGCGGCATTCCACCGGCGAAGTCGATGCGGACGGCCGGCTTACCAGGGGAGATCTGATTGACTTGAGAAGCGACACTCAACACAACCCGGATTTAGGCGACAGCGGGACATTTCATGACGATCAAGGCAACGTCGTCGTGGGTCACCATGGGCTGGGCTACGATAGTGCCATAGCCGACGAGCCCTTGGCAGACTTCGACATCGAGGTACACACGCCCGAGGTCTTTCTCTTCGATTACGGCGTCGTCGTGATATGGGGCATGACGCTGGTGCAGGAGCAGAAGTTCCTGAAGGAGATAGCCAAGTTCGAGACGGAGAAGCTCGCACCGGATGATGTCGAGACGGAGTTCTTCAACTTTTATTACACGCGGGAGTACCAGGCGCGGATATACAACGATTTCATTACGTTGCGGGACAAGAACAACTACATGACCAAGCTGGCTATTTCACATGCCTTGGCGCAGAGTGTGAAGGTACGTAATTCCTCTCTGGCTTCAGTTCCCGTGACAGTGACAGTTTCCTCACAATCTCGAACAGACATCCCTCTTCGAAGAGTTGATAGCATCAACTATCGACACCTGCAAGGACATACCGACGCAGATCGCGCTGACGGGCAAGATCGCGCTGAGCCGCACGCAGATCAACATGCAGATAGGCGAGCTGTTCATCTTGCGTATTAACATACACCTCAACGGCTCCATCCTGGACGTACCCGAGCTCTTCTGGGTCGAGCCCCAGCTGGAGCCTGTCTACCAAGCTGTCCGGGGATACCTTGAGATGGACCAGCGAGTTAATCTCTTGACTGGTCGGCTGGAGGTCATTGCCGACTTACTTGCTGTGCTCAAGGACCAACTCAGCCACGGTCACGGCGAGAAGCTGGAATGGATTGGTGAGTTCCCCTTCGTTATACTATTCGTAGAGATG
This sequence comes from Coniochaeta prunicola, assembly GCA_007388105.1. Classification (NCBI taxonomy): domain Eukaryota; kingdom Fungi; phylum Ascomycota; class Sordariomycetes; order Coniochaetales; family Coniochaetaceae; genus Coniochaeta; species Coniochaeta prunicola. The sequence continues at coordinate 101,438 of SMOB01000283.1, read as the reverse complement.
CTTGCTCTGTTTTAAAGGATGCCAATGGACTGACTTTGCGCGCTCTTACAGTGATTGTGCTCATTGCCGCCGAGATCCTGGTGGCTATTGTCAATATCATTGTCGACTTGTACGCGGGCGAATGAAAAGGGGCGTTCATGGTCTCGGATTGTAAAGGCGTGTTTACTGGTCAAAATTTGGGCACCACTAGCATTCGTTCTCATCTTGCGGAGTTTTTCTTAACTTTCGAGAAGCGACGGGAGTATCAGGCATTTTGTGCGGTTATTACATACTTCTACAGGTGGTTACCACACGAAACATACCCTGCTTCATGACGGCTGGAGCATATTATCATCCGTCGGTAACGATTTCTTGCTGTGAACCGTGTACCACCTACGACCACATATAATTCTCTCCTCCGAAAGCAGCAGACAGTAGGCTACCGAATGAACAGAGCAGAGATCAACGTGTGAAGGGAGCCAAACTCAGTGCGAAACGTAATGATTGTAGAACGACGAAATGCATTAGCCCCCAGTACCAACAATACTGGGCCGTTTTCCCTGCCAACCTTGATGTCTACCCTTGTGCCCGAAGCCACTCTTCTCTTAGACATACTCTCCCGACTCCATAACGCCTATTAACTTCTATGAGTACATTCGATCCGCCATCAGCAGAGAATCCATCAGCGTGATGCCCCTCTCGTGCGTCTCGATCCACGTTGCTGAGGATCTTGCTGATTCGACACCCGCGCCACAACTCGCTTGAATTCCTCGGAGCCGATCTCGACCAAGTCCGAATCGCGGTCCGAATCACGGCTCTCAGCAGGGTTACCGGCAAGGGGTCGGCCCTACTCATCCTGCTTCTCCCCCTGTGTCTCCTGATCAGAGTCGTAGTTGCCCATCTCGACATCCTCGTCCTGCGCGGGCGTATCCTCGGCCGCCGCCGCCTCAGCGTCACCACCGCCATCGCCCTCATCCCGCGCGGCAGGCTTGGCCGAGGACGACGACCTGTCGCCGCGGCTGCGAGGTGCAGCGTCTGCCTCCTTCTTCGCGCTGAGTTTTTCCCGCTCTTTATCGGCCAGGTCCTGGTAGGTGGTCCGCTCCTCTTCGGAGAGGTTCTTCCAGCCCTTGGCCAGCTCCTCCTCGACAGTCGCGGCGCGTCCTTCTCTATCTTCCTCGTCGTCGTTGTCATCCGCCTTCTGGAGCAGGGCCGGCCTCTTCTCCTCGCAGTAGAGCTCGAACGCGCTGGGCGACTTCTTGCCCTGTTTCCCGTTCGCGCCGTTGGTCGGCTTGGCAAGGTCGCCATGGGAGTGTGAGTGCGAGAACGCGTCTGATGAAGGCGACTGCGTGCCGCGCAGCAGGTTCTGGCTGTTGAGCAGACTCGACGGGCCCAGCGCGGCGGAGGAGGACGATGGACCGCCGGCGGGGGGTGGCGTCTCTATATTGGCGAGGAGGGAGCCCTTGCGGTGGCCGCGCTTGGTCCGGAGGGGTTTCTCCTTGGGCTGCGGCTCGGGCAGGACGGTTGGTCAGCTTGTACTTTTTGTGTGCTCTCATCTTTCCGGTGTCTTCTGGAAAGTTTTCACATGAGATCATATGGGGTTGGAGATCGAAGAGAATGGGAGGCCTACTGTAGGTGGGGGACTGGGACTGCCCTCCGAGTCCTCGACGTTGGTGCTTGTCCGCCGGGCGAGCTGCTCAAGGAGGAATGCGCGCTCAAGACGCATCTTCTCGACCTGGCGCTTCATACGGTTTAGGCGCAGGTGTGCGGCATCGTTGGCGTTCTCGACTTCTTTGGTGCGGTGCTTAAGCTGGACGCATTTCCGGCGATACGCTTCCTCGACTGTCGGCGGAAGCGGCGGGGGAATACTGGCTGAGACGGGCGAGGAAACGTGGTCAGCTGACGAGGCCATCTCTAGATGTGAAAGAGCCGACGCTTGTGGGAGAGCAGAGAGAGTAGGCGCGTAACGTAAGGGAGCAAAAGGTTGGGGTTGATTCGGGACTGGAAATCGGTGGTTGCGATGATGATGGATTGAAGATTGACAGCTTTCGCGAGGTTTTTGTTACTTACATGGCGCCATGGCTGCTATTTACCCCTTTTGGGTTTGGCGTCACCTAGGGATGCAGCTCTCGGATTGGGGGTTGTTGTCGTTTCGTTGTGATGATCGATCATCATCAATCCGACGTTGACATGGATCCGTAGGGGTACGTACTGCCAAAAGTAGCGGCAACTTAAGGGTTAAGGTTGCTTTGCAACGAGGCTGATAATCCGCTGTGGCGCTAAGCGGACTGGCCCACCGGTACGTACCACTCTATCTTGGGGTTGTCAAAGTCGATGTTAGGGGAGGTTGCACAGTAACAGCACGAACATGACAATCTTCGTTCTGATTTCCGAGCTTCTGAGCACTGAGGGTTTCAACTGAATCCATAGAGATACTGATGGTTGACTGCTAGACACCAGTTCGTTCCCCTTGAAGAGTACCCGCATCTTCCAACAGACAGGCAGGTCTACAGTCTACTCGCTGCATGAGGCGAGTGATAAGTTGCATGTTGTCAACTTAAAAGATTTACATCCAAAGTATGTGCTTATTACAAGGTCTATAGTTTTGCGGCTCCGGTCACAAGTCCACAAGTCTATTAGAAGATGCTAGCTGCCTCGAAAACGGAAGAAGATGCTGGGCAGAAGAACCGACGACGCTAAGTTGTACATAATAGACAGGCAGGAACACATTGCTGCTCTATCCTGCAATAAGAACCCATAAAAGGAAAACTAGAAGGAGTTATTAGTCTCATGTTCAATCATGGCCTGCGAAAACAAGCTTTGCGACGACTTACATATCATCAAGACTCCGAACATCTTTGCTATCAGCATCCGGTTCCCTGACACTCGGCTCCAGTACTTAAGGAGCTCTCTTTGTGCGCCTTCAACATTGTCTGTCACCGCCTCTACGTTTTCATCGATCCGACTAGACACAGTTAGTCATCTGCCCAGCTACAAGCCACCTTCGCTGCAACGCACCTTATTTGCTCTCCCTGCTCGTGCACCATCTGTGCAAGCTGCGAGAACATACCCCCCAATTCATTCATGGTTCTTTCGATCATCTCGATAGCCTCACCGCGCTGCCGTATGTATGGATTGTGTACCTGCGCCTCCTCCATCATCAGCAGCTGCGTTTCTGACGAAGCCGGTTCTAACGATAGCGTATCTTGTTGCGCCGCCCGGCTCGAGGAAGAGTTGTTATTGTACAGCGGCGAATCGCTCCGGGACGGATCCAGGAGGTTTTGAGAGTATTGTGACACGTTAGACACGAACTTCTCCGTCCGCGCCTTAGATGATAGCATGTTGTCCATTCTCGTCCGTAGAACGCCTTTAAGGCTGTCGGTCATGTTTTCGAGACGTCCGCTAAGCATGACGACCACGTTTTTACCATGTTCTCCCTCTTGGTCGACTGCTGCATGCGGTCCTTTGATCCATGCTTTTGGGTGTTCTTTCCGCGAAACCTCTCGTAGTTGAGCCAGGGCTTGTGTAAGTCCGGCGAGATCTTGTTTGATCACCTAAGCCCGCATTAGCTGCGCATTCGTTTGGATTAAGATCAAAGCAGCAAGTCGTAAGGGTGTACGTACGAAGGTTAGCTCTTCGATCTCCACAGGTCTGTCGTCGAACAATGTCTTCTTCTTTGCCAGTTGTGCCAGTCGCTCCAGCTTTGCCATAGTATTCGCCTTAGAACGTGTTAGCCATGCTTTCCCCTAACTCATCGTTCCCACGGCGCAGCGCTTGGCGCGCTTACAATCCCCTTGCTGATCACGGCGGCCTGTTGCGCAAACGCACTGCGTTGCCTTATCCCGCCATGTACAACGGCCTCTTGTGGCGTGCTGAAGTGTTGTCGTTGCGCCCGCGCCTTCTGATTTAGCTGCCTCTTGGTGACATCGGAGAGGATAGCGCGGAACTCTGACGTCCGGTCTTGAATCGAGACCGGCGCCATGGTGGAGGGACACTAATCGGAAGAACGGAGAAGTCGGAAGTAACGCTATCGCAAAGCCGATATATGATCCACGTAATAACAGTCGACCTTCACTTGCGTATGGCTCTCTTATTGTAACGCATGCGATGGAAGAAGCGATCGTGGTTTATCGTTCGTTGAATCCTCCCGAGTTGCCAGTTTCAAGTTTCCAGTCCATGAGGCTGAAGGGGGCGACGTTCACAAGGGGCTCCCGGCCTGCCATCAAATTGCCAGTCGGTCGCTCCTGATTGGCTGGATGGCGCTGTGGCTACCTGTGGCTGAAGCTCTTCCCCTCAAGGCTGCAGCAAGGCACAATGATTTCAGCTGTTTTGCAGGTGGCAGCTATTTTTTCTTGGGAGCTCCTACATTCAGGCCCACCATTCCAGTACCAACGTACATCTATCACATCAACGCTGAATCACTCTTAAATTCCTACCAAGCAGGCCAAAGAGGAGCACAGTCGACAACATGTCTCTAAGCATACCGAACGCGCCGAACTCCGGTTTGTTCAAGCAAGGCTACAACACGTAAGTTCCCCTTCATACCACCCCTCCTTCTCTATAGCCTCCGAGGCTTGCATTCGTCCGTCACCCTATCTAACATGTCCTTCCTAGCTACGACTCCGAAGATGGTGCTGTTCTGCGGAACATCGACGCCTGTCGCGCCATCTCATCTACTGTTCAGACCTCCCTCGGTCCCTATGGCCGGAATAAGATTGTCATCAATCACCTCCAAAAGATGATCCTGACCTCCGACGCCGCCACCATCCTCCGCGAGCTCGACGTCGTCCACCCCGCCGCCAAGCTCCTGGTCATGGCGAGCCAACAGCAAGAAGCCGAGGTTGGCGATGCTACAAATCTGGTCATCATACTCGCAGGCGAATTGTTGAAGAAGGCTGAGGACCTGCTGCGCATGGGCCTCAAGACCAGCGATATCGTAACGGGCTACGAGCGGGCACAGAAGATTGCGCTCGACACTCTAGAGGAGCTCGAGGTAGACAAGGTGGAGGACATTCGGTCTCAGGAGGAACTGAGCAAGGCTATCCGGACCGTGGTTGGGAGTAAGCAGAACGGCAACGAGGAGTTCCTCGCCGATCTTGTGGCGGAGGCGGTGCTGGCTGTCCTGCCCAAGAACCCGGCCAACTTCAACGTGGACAACATCCGGGTGGTCAAGATCATGGGCGGCAGCCTCGAACAGAGCAGAGTGGTCAAGGGAATGGTGTTCCCTAAGGAGCCCAACGGTACGGTCAAGAAAGCTAGGAAGGCAAAGGTTGGCGTGTTCTCGTGCCCGATCGACATCAGTGTGACTGAGACGAAGGGCACCGTGCTCTTGCATAACGCAAAGGAGATGATGGATTTTACCAAGGGGGAGGAGACACAGTTGGAGGCTGCTATCAAGGAGCTTCACGACGTAGGTATCCGGGTTGTCGTCGCCGGGTCTACGGTTGGCGAGCTTGCTATGCACTACCTGAACAGATATGACATTCTGGTCATCAAGATCCTCAGCAAGTTTGAGCTGAGGAGAATCTGCCGTGTGGTCGGTGCGACTCCCCTCGCCAGGTTGGGTGCGCCCATGCCCGAAGAGATGGGCAGCATCGACTTTGTCGAGACACGAGAGATTGGTGGTGACAGAGTTACTGTTTTCAGACAGGAGAACGAAGCCACACGGACAGCTACGCTTGTCCTCCGTGGAGCTACACAGAACCACCTTGATGATGTTGAGCGGGCTGTTGACGATGGTGTCAACGTCGTGAAGGCTATTACAAAGGACCCCCGTCTGGTGCCCGGCGCTGGCGCAACTGAGTTACAGCTGGTGGAGAGGATACAGGCTGTTGGTGAGAAGACGCAGGGTCTTGCTCAGTACTCTATCAAGAAGTTCGGTGAGGCCTTCGAGGTTGTTCCCCGGACTCTTGCAGAGAGTGCCGGTCTCGATGCGACCGAGGTGCTCAGTCGGTTGTATGCTGCACACAACAAGAAGGATTCTTGGACTACCGGTGTTGATATCGAGGTATGTGATGGCCCAGCGCCCTTTTTATGGAGATGACACTAACTTTGCTCCCAGAACGAAGAGAATACCGGCATTCTCGATGCCAGGAAGGAAGGTATCCTGGATCTACTTGTCACCAAGCAATGGGCCATCAAGCTCGCGACCGAGGCTGCCCGGACAGTCCTGTCTGTTGACCAGATCATCGTTGCCCGGCAAGCGGGCGGTCCTAAGCCGCCTGGTCCCAACCCCAACTGGGACGAGGATTAAGTGTATCGAGGTTGTTCCCGCTGTTCGTCATCATGATCATAGAGGCCGGAGTTACTGTGGCAAGATGGTTATAAAGGTGTACAAACTTCTTGACCAATATAATGCACGTAAACATCTTGCTCGCGTTGCGCTTTGACTTGACGTGACTGAGGCTGTGCTTTATTGACTGCCATGTGACCACCGATCATGACGCAACTGGGGAGGTTACCAAGCTCCTTTCTTCTTGACCGTTTGCCCACCTTATCTCGTCCTTCCTATTCCCCAGTTAACATTCCAACTATGCCAGCACGGGTTCAGGGGTGGCGATAATATAACCCTAGCGTGAGCATATGATGCAGGGACCGGCGATCTTACGAACCACGTCAAGGACGATATATGTCAACAACCCGCTGGTAGCACTTAACGTCGCCACTTCTACTGTAGTATTGATCGTAGCGATCGGATATATCCAGGCCATGACGTGACATGATGCGTGCCCCGGTTTGATCTGCTTAGACGGCGGCAAGCGGTAGCGGGCAGGCGCGAGCCAAGAGTACTACGCAGTATAGCCGGCGCGCAGTTGTACTACAGCCGTAGGCAGGTAGGTGCTACCTTTTTCAGACCTGTCACGGCCCGCTGTAGCACCACGCGGCCCGGGACACACTGCCAGAGCGGATGGGCCATATAACTCTCGGTGGACGTGTGGAGTGTGACACACAGACAGGTCGCTATTTCGGTGGCTTGCTTGGATCTCGCTCGCAATGCCTAATATGCCCGTCCAAGGAAACCGAGGTGACCGCCACCTCTGGGGAGCTTGACATTCCCACTCTTGATTGAGATCGTGAGTAACCTGACAGTGCAAGATGGTGTCCCAGGTTGAAACGGGATGTATGGCGGGTGTAGGTGGACAGGCAGCAAGGTACAACCTTTGGAACGTATCTGTGCGACAGGACGACGCTTGGGGAGCCATCCTTTACCTGTGACTCCCCGTTCACGTCCACTTCGCACTTGCTTGGACGAATCTATGAGATCAGTAACCTGGCTTAAGAGTTTGTACTCCATGTGATACTCATCTCCCCGAGACCTGAGAAGCTTGTGCTCTTCATTGACAGTGTGATATATCCTGAGCATAAGTTCTTCACGGGTACATGATACTCCGCCGGTTCAGTAGTTTTCTTCGCCTCCTAGTACAGCACAACACGGACTGATCATCCCTCAAGCTCATCTTCAACAGAGTCTTCGGGCACAACCAAGGATGCTTTAGAGGTGTGGTCATGAAGTGTCCAACATGTCCGTGCCCGCACCATGGTTTGCATCAATGTTCGGCTCGATGAGAGGGAGGGTATCCCACGGCATGGCCTTGTTTTCTGATTTGCCGCCGGTATCTTGATGTCGGTACCCGTGGACAGGGTGGTGGAGTGCGGTAGGACTTGACACGGACAGTAGCCTTGTAGGACGGGACCTGATTTGTCTAAGCACAACAGAAGCCGGCTATGGAAGAAGGGGACCGAGCAAAACTTACGAACAGAATCTAAGATGGACCTCCAACCACACGAACCCTGCGCATTTTTGGTAACCGAGTCCATGGGAAACTAACTTGAATTGCTAAGATTCCTTTGGCCGTCCTATTTCTCGGTGCAACTTATGTGTTGTTCATAACATAAACGTCATATAATAAGCGGCCATCTGCCAGCGTCACGCCAGATGTACTGTGCTACAGTAGGTATATTCAGAAAGCTGTTATACTGTGGTATGCTAACTTAGCGTTGCATTGTGTTGAATGTTTCTTTAGGGACCTGAAAATCAGTGGTATGGCCATGCTGGGCAGAGTGTGCAGGGCATTTCCTTGCCGCTCATCAAGACATCAGTGCCTAAAGTTGAGAGCTCAGCCGATCGGCATCCAGGCGCAGATCTGCTCGAGACCAGACCGCACGCACGGCGCACGGATATACGTAAGGTATCCATGGATGTTCATGAACCGGCTTTATTGCCTTCTGGTATGATCGCCAACGCACGTTTGCCCGTCGCTTTGACTGAATTTTCATCTGGGCCCTCAATCGCGGATGACTCAAATGCTGGTGGTAATTTCCGACACGACGATGATTGCCAGCTTCAACTTGGAGGACCACAGCGGTCATTCCGGACCTGTCCCCTGCCCTCCAGCAACGTCCTTTGCCCAACAAGGTCCTTTTGTCATATAAGTCTACAGAGTACACTGGTCAAGGCCCGCCGGGTCTATCCGTAGTAAGCTGACACTGCTGCGGGATGTGGGGTGCATTCTACTCTTGTCCAGAGAAATCAGAATGCCAGTTTCCAGGTCCATGGCGCTGGATTAGCGACAGATGGGAGGACAGAAAAACAGTATGGTTTTCTACCTTGCTTGTACTCTCCATGGTAGTAGTTAAGCTTGAAAGGGCAGGCCGTGTCGAGAGACCTGTGGAGGCTTTTAGTTGGGCATAACGCTTGTCCTGAATATGCATCCTTCGACGGAAGTCGTATATCGCTCAAGAAAGCTCACTGCGAATACTAACGAGACTAGTAACCTGCGTACATGTCAATTGACGAGGACAGGGCCTACCAGGACTAACGTCTTTCGTCGAATGAAGGTAGATGGCCAGGATCTCTTCCTTGCCATGTGCTTCACGTGCTTCATCGAGCGTATCGCCGAGGACTACCAAAGTGGAAAATGGAAGGAAGACCGAAGCTTCCAATGCATCGAAGGGTGCCTTCTTTGCAGCGCACTTGTTTAGTTTGTGCTTAGCGGCGCTTGTGCTGAAGATGAAAGGTCGTCGGAAATAGAGCCTCGGTGAGCTCAGACCGGAGACCAACCTAACTAATGTTGGCTCGCTTGCACCAGCAGTCAACTTGAAGTCATTCTGGAAGTCGCGTAATCGGCCGCAGTTCCGATGTGAAAAGACAAGCACTGCTCCTTCCTCTTTTGAGCTCATGTCAAAGGCCGGTCCTTCCCTGCTCGCCCAAATTGGAGCCTGTAATCAGAACCTGGAAATGACCTTCTCTCTAGCGCGTAAGATGGCCTCCAGCGTTAGGTAGATTCCGCTGGGGAACAGTCAAGCGCTCTTGCGCTCCCGCACGTGTACAATTGCGACATGATGGGCATATCCGGGGATGGTATGCTTTTACCTCTGCTGATCACTGCTCTCTTGGGCAACTTTGCCTCGTGGTCGACAGGCCTTCTCAGCTTGGCTCGTAGATCCGCTATCCCCCGATCTGCACTCATTCTACAAAACCACCGACGACTGGTTGTTATACTGTGTTAACTTTGTCCTGTGTTGAACGGAGCTATCTTCAGTGACGGCCCATCCACACTACACGCAGCTCCGGCAAGCAGAAAATCCAGGGTTAAGGTATGCACTGTCTCCCGCGGGCTACCATATGCAACATGAGAAAGTATTGACGCCACAGATAGCGGGTGGCCCCGCAGGCGCCGAGGACGTATTCCACCGTACCTTATCTGCTATGCATGAAGTTAGTGACTGCCCGTCTTCGACACTGGCGATACGTAACAGCTATCGCTTCTTCCAAGAAGGAGGCACGAGCAAGCGCACAAGGCCTGAAATGACCTTCATCTCAAACTCACGATAGTACTCAGTGCCATTGAGGCCCCAGCTGAGATCCTTTCGGGCAGAGGCCATGATTGCAAGGTACAGTGGTAGAACAAGCTAGTGAAATACGTGTTTGAAACGACGATACTGTAGCAGATGTACGCCGCCATCTCGTGGCAACGTGAGATCCTGAGATAGCGGTTGAGATCCAGGGACCCTGAACTCATAAGCCACTAATGAGCGCAAGAATGCACTGCGTGGGGCTCTTGTTGCAGGATTGCAGCGGCCCTTGGATCTTGGAGCGGCCTTTGCTGGGCGAGTGCAAGTGTGATATCGCATCTTTGAGCTTGTAACATATGCGTAAGGTAGACAGCAGAGCCCATTGGTCGCTATTCTAGGGGACTGGCGTACTCGCTCGATGATATACCCAGCTCGCCCCTTTTCATTGCGTCTTAGATGCTGGCAGACTTCATCACGGCAAATCGAGTCTCACTGAATTGTGCTTGCGAACTGGCAAGTGCATCAATGTCCCTGGATGTACACATTTGCATTTGCCTGCGGTTTAGGTGAAAAGGGACGTCGAACGGATGACCTTGACGATCTCGATCTGAGTTTCGCAAAGAACAGCGAATATGTCAATGAGGGACGTGCAGCGCTGGGCCGCCCAAGAGACCGTCAAAGACCGAAATGCAATTTGCATCATCATGGGATAGCCTTGTTGCAGAAGCTAAGGAAGATTAAGCTACGCTCTGGATGGATTTATTTTCCGAGCGAGCAGGTACTTTCGGCGAAATCTCCATGCAAGAGATGGAGATGCGCGGAATCCGCTGGCTCTAACCCAACTAAAGGTACAGAAGACTCCACCGGGAGAAAGTCATCTCGGTAACCTTCGATTGCTTAAGTTGGTGCATCCAAGCAGTGCCACGTGCTGAGTTCTCCGGAATCAAGGCTTAGGCTTCAAAGTCCCAGAGCAGGGTGGAGAAGTCTTGTCCTCAATCCTCCTCAGCTGTGATAGATAGTAGAGAGTTCCGGTGTCCAAAGGTTGTTCTGCCTGGTCGCCCGCGTGCCGTTCCATTCCCGTTCCCAGACCACAAAATGGCGAATTCTGACCTCACCTTGCCTTGGCCCGTTCGGGTCGCGGTTCGTGGGGTGTGAGCCAGGATGCAGCCATCTGGACAATGTGCCGTCAATGGGTGTCATCTGCGCCAATAGGATTGAGTCCGTGAGAGTGGCACGGACGCCTTCGATCAGTCTTCCCTCCACTACTGTGTCAAGTTACCGACCTTATTGGACATAACGAATGATGAAGCCACCAAAAAATTAGGTGCAGTTGGCAATTGGAACGGTTCGACTTAGACAGATGTCGACCTGTTTCTGAACTTGGCCGTCGTCTCTGTTCCTCGGCGCGTTTCTCCCTGACCCCGACTATTTTGCTGTTCCAAGCCACGCTTCCGGTAGCCGGAAGGATTGCCGTTGGACAAGCCGTACAAACGTACGACCATGGTGGCACAATTGCAACGTTTTGCCAGGGGTCTGACTAGGATACTAGCTTCCAGCCCACTTGCAAAGTGCGATTGACAGGAGAAGAATACCAGAGTGGTAGCACTGTAGTAGGACGAGGAGGAGAAGGTATCCCTCGCTTACACTTTGCAGTCCGCCAGGCTAGAAGTAGAAGAAGTAGCGATCAGACAGAACCCGTACCCGGCCCTCTTGGCCAGCTAGGCCCGGGGAACGCATGGTACCTCTCTTCCATCTGAGTAAGGCCCCAGAAGAACGCTTGGTGGGTCCATTGGTGATGGTCGGCGCCGCAGACCGGTTGCCATAACCCCTGAGTTCGATACCTGAACTACTACCTTAGTATGAGCCGGTCCTCATCGAGAAAGAAGACCAACCCCTGCCATTGTAACCCGGGACACAATTCGGTCCTGAAAGATCGTCATGACCGCCACCGTAATTGCAACAGCAAGAGACCCGACCGGACAAGGTGACCAGCCATCTAGCTCCTCAAGAAGCCACACAGTCTTATGCTGCCCAAGAGACTCCCTTGTTTGGCTGATGGACTTGGATTTGCAGTGGGGAAACTCCCTGTGACGCTAGTTCTGCAGGACGTCGACCACTTATCCACGGGAAAGCTGCAGCGGTGGCCCTCGTCTTTTTCGCTTAAATGTCTGTGCCATCTGCGACGAACCATGATCTAACCCAGAATAGGTCCTCCAGTCTAGCATCTTCCCAGAAACCAGAGAGCAGGAGAAGCAATAAAAGTCCCCTTGCTTCGCACCCCGTACCCCGGCCCGGTTTTCTGTTTCTTCTGGTCAGTTGTTCGCAGTATCGCGATCCAAACCCAAGAGAAGGGGCTTCTGCCGCCCATCTTCTGTATTCCTTCGTTTTGCTTTTCGAAAAGTCTAGACGTCTGTTCTAAGACATACGACGGGTCTGCTTCGAGCGCACTCCCTCCCCGCCCCCCACCGATCATTTCGCATGTGCAGTGGCGGTACCTGCAGCCTGGAGACCTTTGCCCATCTTGCAACGCGAATGGCTGGAGTCTAGAAGGAAAAAGGAAGGACACCACACTCTTGGACTCTGGAAATCCCACGACTTTATCTGCGCCAACTCCATTTCCGTCCCGACATACGCCTCAATTCCAACGATCCTGTAAAAGTCGCCTTTCGTCCTCGAATCTCACGCATAACCCACACCGTCTACCATAGATTCATCTGTCATATTTTACCTGGAATTGCCCATTCTGTGGTATATCGAATTGTTCCTGTTCGTACTGGTTGGCTAAGACAGAAAAGTCGCGGCCCGCAGCGAGGCACTAGTCTTGAACCCTTAAAGTTCGGAACGAACCCGCGCCCAGCTCCGACTTCATTCCTCAATCAAGCGCGGCACGACACAGGCTCTGATCCGGAGTCGATTGTACTAGACTTTGGTCGTCGACGCCTTTTGGTGCATATTCTGATTCTGCCTGCTTGCGCACGGCAGCCGTGCCCTACCCGTTCCCGTGTACTTGGCTTTCGCATTATTGCTACGTCCTGTCTGAAACACCCCCCCCCCTCCAAAGGGTTGCCCTGAGCTTGTGCCACGGCACCAATACTTGACCACCGGACACGGAAAGAAAAAGAAGAAGAGCAGGAACTACCGTAAAGAGTTACAGCATTGGCCCCGTTCTAGGAGATCTCCCCAGAAAAGCTCAGACAATATCACGGACTTGACCTGCACGACTTTCACGATACGACCACCTCTTCCTTGCGCCGCTCACTCTAAGTATCTTAACACCAACTGCGACATCGCATCCACATGTTCAGGCGATCCCAAAACAAATCTTACGGTCTTCCCAAGGAGCAAAAGAAGCGTACTCCAGACGCTCAACTCGAATTACTGCGAGAACTTGGTCTTGTGAATTCCAGTTCGAGGTCAGTGAGATCCGGAGCCAGTGGCCGGGGGAAGGATTACGACCGGCCGGCCCATTCTAGCGGTGCGATCAGGTCGTTCACAGGAGCAATCTTTCCCGAGAAGAGTGAGTTGTGCCCGTCCTGCCTATGAGGACTGATTTTCGCCCATCTATGACTGGTCGAGATTCGAAGTGACTGTGCTACTTGTCACATTTATCATCAGTGTTGGCGCAGTGATCCCTAATGGAAAGTTTCCTAGGACTTCTAGACTGACAATTTCTCTGCAGACTCGTCTATCTCCACCGGCTCCCTGCGCGGCCCGCTTCAACGCTCGTTCCCATCGCACCGCTCTTCTGCTTCTGTTAGCTCGGTCCGGTCCCGAGAGAGCGCAAGCAGCGCATCAAGAGCAACAGTGACAGGCGTCATGAGTGACCGGAGAGGTAATCGAAGGGAGCGGACCTTCGTTGGCAGCGAGTGCGCTGTCTGTGAGGAGCCTCTCGAGCACACCCTTCGAGGCGAGCGAATACTGCAGTTTTCGTGCTCGCACGTGTCCCATGAGGCATGTTTCTATGAGTTCATCCGCGAGATGGACGGACAGTACTGTCCCACATGCAATGCACCGCTCCACCTAGACACCAGCAGGGGCGGCAACGTTCTGGATATTGGTGAGACACAAGAGGGCCTTGGCACATCTATTTCAAGACACAGCTACTAACATTTCTCCCTAGAGAAAATCAGCAGTATGGTACGCTCAGTATCCGTAAACGACTCGAGGTCTCAAGGGACGCCGACGCCGACTCCGATGCAAGGATGGGACGACCAGACTGTGCGACCACCAAGCCGAGGATCCAATGCCAGAACGAGCGATGGTTACCAGCCAAGGACAGGTGACAGCTATCAAGCCAGACCTGATATCGGGTATCAAACCAGGTCTAGCGACGGGTTCCAACCGAGGTCTGCAAGTGTTCCTGCCAATGGAAGGGAGAGCGCTGCTCGTGGCAGTCTGCGAGACAGCCGAGAGGCACCGTCGGACAGGTACACGCAATCCAGGCATGCGCGAACTGACAGCGAGGCGACAGGCGTGGCATCGTCAGGCGGTTATCCGGAAACGACACAAAGCGGCCCGCCACGTCGCCACGACTATGACGTGCAGGCAATGGAGACCTCGCTGGCCAGTCCTCGGGCAGTAACGCGAAACCCAATCCCTGCTCCAACTGTCACTGTCAAGTCCGAGTTTCCGACTATCACGAGGTCACGGCAGCAACAGACACTCACTTGTCTGGTCACTATCGAGGTCCCTGATATTAAATGGCGACCTGATCCGGAAGACCTCCATACAGGTCCTCCCGTGCCGTTGCCAGCAGCACCGCCACCGAAACAGGAGCAGAACTTCGCTCGGCCTCCGTCGCCGGCGCGAAGTGCCCCCCGATTTTACCCGTATGAATCCGATGAGGTCTTGCAACAGGTGACGGAAACCCTCCGGGCACGTGTAGATAACTGGCACGGGCTTGATTTCGGCCGGTAAGTCCTCATTTTGTCGGGTGTGCTCTAATTCCGACGCCGGTAATGCTAATACTCATTCGTACAGATTTGGAAAGCTTCGCTTGTATGGCACACTGCGTGTTGGCAAGGACAAGGTGTCTTGGCAGGAGCTCGAGTGTTTCCTGTTCGCCGAGATGCTCATCTGCGTCAAAGAGAAGAAGATTGCTGCCCCCCCGCCGTCGCAATGGGACGACGATATGATACCTCGCAAGACCTCTCGATGCACTCTCAAGGGCTCTATCCTCATCAAGAAGCATCTCAACGATGTCTCTGAGACAGGAAGCATCGACGAGAATATTCTCACCCTGAGCCTTTCCGTCGCAGAGTTGCCCCAATTTCATCTTCGGTTCGAGAACCGGAACCAACTAAAGTTATGGCAGCAGGCACTTCTTGACCTCAACGCGGTAGAGGGTTCGCCGATTCGGAGCCCCGACTATGACAGGGGCGAGTTCTCCGAGACAGATGAAGAGGATTGGCAGAGAACACCGTCCTCTCAACGGCCGCAGCGCGTCTCGTCGCTCGCTTCGTCTTGGGGCGGTGCCAAATCAGCAACAACGGCTCCAACAGAATATACGAACTTCGCTCGGAGTCCTGCACTACCTCCATCGGTTCATGTGCCTGTGGACGTTGTGGTCGTTGTGCCAATATCCGCATCTATGCAGGGTGTAAAGATCAACCTTGTCCGAGATGCCTTGCGCTTCATGGTCTCCGCGCTTGGTGAGAGGGATCGGATGGGTCTCGTTACCTTTGGTTCTTCCGGTGGCGGTGTGCCGATCGTAGGCATGACTACCAAGGCTTGGCCTGGCTGGGCCAACGTACTCAACTCCATCAAGCCCGTCGGACAGAAGAGCCATAGGGCAGATGTAGTCGAGGGTGCTAATGTCGCTATGGATCTGCTTATGGGCAGGAAATACAACAATCCTATCGCTACCATAATGCTCATCAGTGACGCGTCGACATCGGATGCGGATAGCGTGGACTTCGTCGTCTCCCGCGCAGAAGCAGCAAAGTAAGTTGCGCAGATGTTTCATCATGCACGTTTGACAAGGATACTAACGAAAGTTGTCTAGGATCGCGATACACTCCTTTGGCCTCGGAATGACACACAAACCAGATACGATGATTGAGCTTTCGACTCGTACTAAAGCATCATACACGTACGTTAAAGATTGGATGATGCTCCGTGAATGCCTTGCCGGCTGTCTTGGCTCCATGCAATCGTTGTCACATCAAAATGTCAAGCTTAGGCTCAAGCTACCAGAGGGGTCTCCGGCCAAGTTCCACAAAATCAGTGGCGCACTGCAGATCACTAAGCGTGCAACGGGTCGTGATGCGGAAGCAGCCTTGGGAGATCTTCGTTTCGGCGACAAGCGCGACATTCTCGTTCAGCTCGTAATCTTGCCGGACAATACCACGCAAGAACAGCTACCACAAGATCCATGGGAGACAATTGTCTCGGGGCTGGAAGCTCTTGGGGGTCCAATGGATCAGGATGAACAGCGAGTCGTGTCCGTGGAGGAAGTCCCGCTCATCCAGGCTGATATTACCTGGGGCGATATTCTAAGGGACGGAACTACACAGCATACCAGACCGTCTCTCCTTGCCATCACCATGCTTCCAGCATCGGCAAACCAGAAGAGTAAATCCTGGGGTAACTCGCCGCCTATTCCACCTCATCCAAGCATTGTACAGCGGAGGATGGAGCTGCTCACGTCGGACATGCTTACGCGAGCATTGACTCTCGTGAGCAGGGGCCAGCATGATCGAGCTCATACGCTCTTGAACGAGACCAGGTCTATACTTAAAGGACTCGGCAAAGGCGGACTGCCACCAGTGCCGCCACTCCCCTCGGGCAAATCTCAGCCCTCAACGCCGCATCCTGGGAATGAGGGCCACTCACCCACGGCAACTGGCACGCCGGACCGTAAGCATACGCCTTCGCCGACGCAATCAGCCACCTCGTCCGCCCTCAATGGCTTCCCTACACCTGGTATCACCCGCACCAGGTCCAATGACGGCTTTACTCTCGGCTCCATGGGCACCGCAGCCGGTATCGACGCAGCCACCGTCTCTGCTTTGGACGCGGAATTGGAGTCCAGTCTCGAGTGGATCAATCACCCAGCGGTCTTTGGGCGTGACAGCCGCAAGGCCGTACTGCAAGCAATTGGCGTCATCAGCTCACAGCGCGCCTTCACTTTCCGGACACCCATAGAGCGGCTTTGGGCCGGCCGTGTGGGCGGTGTGAAGCGGCTGACCGAGAAAAGCCGCGAGTGGCGCGAAGAAGGGGGCGGTGAGGGCATAATCGAGGAAGCCTAGAGGACGACTCTAGTTCATATGCCGGACACCTTGTCCAGTCAAACCAAGTTCGATGTTCGCCATCGGTACGCAAGTACAGTCAACGTCTTCACTTATTTCCTTAATCGTCATCTTCATGATCCATTTTAGACGCTAAAGACGAGCAACGACTCGCGGCAGGAATCATCATGATGAACGCGCTCAATGCCCAAAAAGTCTAAACCTTCTTTTCGGTCGTTATCACAACAGGCATTCGGCGATGTTCGATTGCTATATCCAGCAATCCGGCGAATGATGTGTTCGGACTTATATTTTACACGAAAGATACCATTCTGCTTTCACATCGGTCATCATGTCATTGCAGCGTAGCGCACCGACAGCCTGGTATTGCTTTCAGTTTCAGACTCTTGTTTTGTGGCGGATCTTGCTGATGTGCTCGGATCGATTCGCAAGACTACAGCCAGGCGGTGCAAGCTTCCCTTTGCTCATCTCATTTCATGTTGGTCGAATCAATGTAAAACGCCAGATAGGGGTGGGTAGGGAGGGAATGTATGTGATGGATGGTGGGTCGGAATCCAGAGGCAGGACTGCTCGTATCGGTCGTCTGTATGTACAGTACTGAGCTGGTCAAGCTAGGCGGACAGAACGATGTGTGGGGACATGATGTAGAGGACGTCACCCGTAGCTAGCTCATGATTCGAGGAAAATGCGATCCCGACGAGGCTCTCTGCTATGCATTCTTGGCGATGAATATGTCAACTTAGTGACCACTCCATCTTCATCAAGCAATGCCAGCTATGGATCAATGGACAGAATCCAGCCGCAGCCTTACCCTGACACAGAAGAGTGCCGATCTATGTGCTTGACGGGTTACAGTAGAGACACCTCGGGCGTCGCTTCTGGTTGATATGGACACCGTGCATGGTCGTGAGTCGCACATTTAATCTAGTACGTTGTCATTGATACGAGCAAGGCAAAGGGGAAGTGTACGGAGGTATGGCTTAGTTCCACGTATCAGCCCCTATAATGAAGAGATATGATGACTGCCGAGGGGATAGTATAGCTAGGATGACGGAGCTCTGGCCCTCGTACCTTTCCGGCAATGAGACGAAGATACCGTTGAGGAAAGTTCTGACATGCAAGCCGTCGATATTACACAGATAAAATACTTGACCATAGCCTCGCGTTCAGGGTTGTCATGCTGGTATGATCTTAGTCTCAAAGTGAAAGCCCGCACCATCTAGCCTATCGATGTAGCCCTGCCCCAGACAAGCGGGCGTATAAATTCCTCCGTCTAGGCCAAGACTGTCCTCGAGAATCGTCGAGGCCGCCTGGGCAAGCAACAGTCCAGATACTGCGGGAAATGTGAGTCAGCGTGCTTCTTGCCGGTAACGGCCTTGCTCTCGCGAGAGAAAACGTACAGTAATACATGCTCCCATTGTACCAACACCTGCTAAAAGCCCTCTCCGCGACAGGACCCTCAGTATCAGGCTCACCGATGCCGCGGTACTCAATCTCATCCTTCTTCGCCGCTTCGACGTCCGGACCTTCGCCGGGCTTGTAAACGAACCGTTTGGCTAGCGCTTTGAGCGGAGGGGTGATAATGATCAGAAAGAGCAGCGAGAGCCCATAGTGAATCAGTATCCCTTGAAACCAGTTGCGCGGCTTCATAAACTCGCGATAAGTGAAGTTCGGGCCGTAAGCCTGGTCCTTCGTCCTCGGGATGGTGTGGAGCAGGCCCCAGGTCCGCTCGACAATAGCGGCGTCGGTCCGACCTGCGAGGGAAGTTGTCTGGAGGCCTAGGGTCGGGACATTGACGAGACCGGTCAGGCGGGCAACAAGGCTGCGTGGAGGCTGGCGACAGCTGGGGTTGCTGACTGGCGAGAGGGCGAAGGGGACGTGCGAAGCGCGGATTTCTCTTGCGGTGAAGTGGTCAAGTAGACCAAGGGCTGAAGCGATGGTGCCTCCCGAGGGAGCAGCGCTGGGGGTTGTGGTTAGCGTCTCCGACATTGTTTGATGGCGAGGATGAGTAGAGGTACTTGATCCTTAACGACACTGTCACGTCCCCGACTGGCACATTGAACCTGGACCGAACGGCTGAAGCGAGAGACCAGGTGATGAGGTCGGGTGGGCTTGACTCGATACCGCATTGCGGGAGCATGAGCGCGCCGCTGGCCTTGGCGGTGGCTTCGTACTTCTTGATCATCCTGGCCACGAAGGGCACCTCGCCGGTGACATCAATGTAGTGTGTCCCATTCTCAGCACAGGCCTTGAAGGCATACTCGCCGTACTTGCCAAATGGGCCGACGGTGCTAATAAGGATGAAGGTTTTCTTGGCCAGCGCATCTAGATCTCTTTGGTTGAGACTGCACAATTCAATCTGTGGCTGCCGGCGATCTGGGTTTAATGCCTTGCATTCGGCAACCACCTGGCTCAGCTTCTCCCCGGAGCGACCTGCGACCGCCCACTTGAGGTCGGTCGGAAGGTGGGTCGTGATGCTCTCAGAGGTTAACTTGCCCGTGTAACCTGTCGCTCCAAAGACAACGATGTCATACAAGCGGTCATGTTTTCGATCTGGCATAGTGATCTGAGGTTAGGATAAAAGAGATGGGATGGTGAGACTGTCGCAGGAGTACTGGTTATGTGCCAAATAGAGTCAACAGGTCAAGAGCCATGATTGCGTCTAGTATCATGCTATTTTATAAGTGCCAGGACAAAGCCAGAAAAAGTGATCGTCCTCCACATTCTCCGGCCTAACTTGATCTCCATACACAGCCGACATCTAAAACATCGATCTTGCGCCCTCAACAATTTGAGGTCACGGAGGCGATGCCAATAAGGTAGAGTGAGGTCACCAAAAAAAGCAACTTGTGGCTCGGAACTAGCAGAAATGGCAAAGACGTCCGGTCGTGCGTCGGTGCTGGTCCGGTTGAGATCTCCAGCTCCGTGATGTAGCGGAAGACGGTCTGTGCTGATCTCGCCTTCAGTTACAGATCAGGCTTAGCCTTCGGAGTGGGGCAGTTTCGTCCCGTGTTACCTTCCGGTGTACTGTGGTACCTTAATTCTCTGCCCCAGCAAAAATGATAAAATGTGGCAGCTGTCGGCTCTGGTCACAGCTGTCGACAGCCTAACCCCGCCGGGTCATCGCACAACCACGAAATTTTGGCGAAATTGTTCCAGCCCGAGAAATCCACTTTGAGAAAGATCTTGCTCGATATCTCGAAGTCTTCCACCCCATCCCAGCCATCGAGACAGGTCACGTCTTGAGAAACCACCGAACCTCGTCAGACTCGACAACTCCCACAACACGAAATGGCTGCACGGACAAAGAAGGTCGGCGTGACGTGAGTTGATGCCCATTCCCTCCTTAATGAACCTCAAAGATGCTAACTGGTTCCTCTCCAGCGGCAAGTATGGTACCAGGTAAGAAACACCTCTCTACAGTCTCGACTCCAGAACCCCAAACCGAAGACAATTATTCGAATGCCGTCTCAACGAGTCGACTGTTACTGCCGGCTCTCGACAACGTTTGCGAAGGCCATGTGATGGGCGAAAAGACTACGTGGACGATGATTGCAAGAGCCAAGCTCAGATAAAACTCAGTTGAACATATCGACCTCTGGAAGGGCAGGATCCTAGACCGGGCGCCTTGGGCTGGGGTTCCTCGAGGAGAATGCCTTAAACTGGGAAACCCGTTGTCATAGTCGAAGAGCGCGGTTGGCGTACCGA
The DNA here is from genome assembly GCA_007388105.1 of Coniochaeta prunicola. NCBI lineage: Eukaryota > Fungi > Ascomycota > Sordariomycetes > Coniochaetales > Coniochaetaceae > Coniochaeta > Coniochaeta prunicola. The sequence continues at coordinate 80,709 of SMOB01000283.1, read as the reverse complement.
AAGATACGGCATCCATCGGGCCTAAATCACTCCACACGACGCAACGACATCGAATCTGCACGTCCTGGACTTATAGCTGTCGGATAGGGGGCTAATCTCTAAAATTACAGATACGGTGCCTCGCTGAGGAAGATGGTCAAGAAGATGGAGACCTCCCAGCACGCCAAGTACACGTGCGCTTTCTGCGGCAAGGACAACGTCAAGAGACAAGCTGTTGGCATCTGGCACTGCAAGAGCTGCAGGAAGACTACTGCTGGTGGTGCTTACACCGTTTCGTATGTTCAACCTTACTCCTTATCCATATGACGAGTGGCATACTGACTACATCTAGCACACCCGCGGCCGCTGCCATGCGCTCGACTCTCCGCCGCTTGAGGGAGATTGCTGAGGTTTAAAGGCTTGCATGATTTGGGGCTGTGTATTGCTTTTCGGGTTTCGGTGTACCGGGAAAAAGGGTTCTTCAGATAACATCATGACATTGATCGTTTGGAGGGCAAATACCTGACAGGTCATCATCCAATGAGAAAACATTGACCAAAATGCGACTTTCAGATATGCAGTTGCAGGGTGCTGTGGCCTGGGTCCGGGCTGTACTGACGGAACCAGGCGAGGCTTAGTGAAGCGCAAGCAGGGCGTCACCAATCATTCATCGTTGGCCTTTTGACCGTGGATACACTGACAACCAGCAGAGGTATCAGGCTACGGAGTCGAGCAGCGCTCACCAATAGATCTTCATATCGTACAGAGCAGTCGAGTGTGCAGGTCGATTTTCCCTTTAGTCTCAAACCACCTCGCTCAGCCTCGGTCAGCTTCTGCTACACGGGGATGCATGTGGTTGGCTGATTTGCTCGATTGCCTCACTCTTCCAGACTACGCATCTAACACTGTCAACCAAACCTTGGCTGGTGAAGTTGAGCTACTAAGGCTGCGTAGCCGAAAGCTCGAGGCCGAGGAAGCGGAACAAGGCTCCGAAGTTACCCTCGCCAACGATGCATCTGCTCCGCATTCCCTACAAAACCAATAGCTGGCAGATCTGAGACACTACATTGAGCTTGGCGAGAACACCACAGCCCGCCCAACAGGCATCGCCGCCCTATTGGGACCTTTTGCCGCCATGTCTTGCTGCTGTTCACCTCGAGAGATTTCTGAATTCACATTTCCCCCCTAGTCTACGTCCAAGTTCACGTAATCGTGATGCGTTTTGCCGGGCACCACGTGCGTGACTCAACGTGTACCGCCTCATCAAGTCTCTATCTCCAGTGGTCACGGTCCCACGGTTCAGTCAGCTGCGGGCAGATACAAGGTACCTTGGCTCACGGAAGCAGGGGGTGAATGTGCAGTGTGACGCCAGTTGGTGTAGGTTGTAAAGAGACTGGTGTGTCAGACACTCGAGGTGACTCGGTCAGGCATGAGTTACCTACGCAGTAGGTAGAGGTTCGTTCCAGCCAGCTGAGCTCACCTGAGAGGACCGAAATGTCAGGACGAATGGGGGTTCGTCACGATGCTGCTGAGCTAGACGGACTTGGAACAGCGTGGGACGGAAGGAGCAAACAGCAGGTGTTTCCCTGGACATGCTCTGTCAGCTGACTTCCCGGGGCCCGCTTCACTTTGTCTGGCGAAGGTTCCTGCGCTAAACTCGCAAGCTGGAAGAAACCGCTTTCTTCTCACTCTCCCAATTCTCCATTCCCCGGGTTCCAGTTTGCCTCTATCGTTCCTATCAGCCAGAGCCAACGATCCACGTCTTCACTACGAAGTGCCAAAGTTTGCCGACAGTTCCGTCCACTTAATCTTTCTCTTTTGATGGTTGAGTCCTTCATCTGTTGTGCACTGCAGAGAGTCTATGAACAAGTATCGCCTCCTATTCTATCTGGAACTTTGACTGCGATTTATACTTCATAATTGCCACCAGAAAAGCTGCAGATAGACGCCATCCTGCGAAGCTTATCGGCAGCTCAGCTCTCTTCCAACCTACCGATAAACCAGCAGCAAGCACTGACAGCCACACTGAAATCCACCAACTCCAAAATTCCAGGCCTAAGCTTGTCCCCTAAAATCCTGTCCAACACGACCCTTCACTCCTCACACCCACACCTCGTACCGACAAGGGAGCAGCACTTGGTAGCTGGCCACCCACACTATCGCTCACCTCCACCACCACGTCTCCGTCATTGTCACCATCATCGCCTAGCAACCTCAATACGTCTTCGCATTTCGATTCCAGTCTGGATTTATGATTTTCGACTTCATCTCCCATCGTCCGACTTTTCATATCGCCATTCACAATGGCTGATCAATGCATTGTTTGTCTCGAAAACCTAGAGACAGAGTCATCAGCGACCCCACAATTACCCACAGAGGTTGATGCACCACCAGAGCCAGCGGTGGCGGCTATCGAGGCGTCAAAGGCGAACGGCACCAGCAGTGACAACGGTCAGACCTCAAACCACCAGAACCACGACCCTGTGGCTCTCATTCAGATCTGTGGCCATGTACTGCATGACTCTTGTTTGCGAGAATGGACAGAAAAGGCGAACAGTTGCCCCATCTGTCGTCAAGCTTTCCATTTAGTCCATGTCTATGACAAAGTAGGAGGTGAGTTCGGCCTTAATCTAGAATGCTATTTTCGAGGAGATTTGCTAACAAGCGTCGCTGCAGGAACCCTTTTGTCATCCTACAAGGTCGAAGACAAGAAACAGGTTGCGGAATTCGACCAGCAAGCTTGGTTGGACGAAAACCCAGAGCAAGAGGAGGAGCCTACACCATGCCCCGTCTGCAACCGCGCAGACGAAGAGGAGATCCTCCTGTTGTGTGACAGCTGCGACACTCCGTATCATACACACTGCATCGGCCTGGATGCTGTTCCACGGGGTTCGTGGTTCTGCATGGAATGCGTGGATGCTCTAGGACCGGAACTTACAGGGCAACCTCCCCCAGCAAGCGCAAGGGACACTTTACGAGGCAATGGCCGCCGGTCCGACTTCTTCCCCCGCACCCAGGCGAGCATGCGCCGGGCACGGCACCGAGCTCGTTCAGATGACTGGCAAGGCGCTTGGGGCCAGGTCTCAGCTCGTGTGTTTGATGGTGCGGGTATTGATCTTGACTTCCACGACGAGGATGACGCACTGGAGGACTATCGGCGACTGCAGCAACTTCATGAGCGAGAGCGGAGAGAACACCAGCGCTGGCAGCAGCGGCTGAACATCGCCAGCCGATTGGGGGCTCGAGATGTCTTTGAAAACAGCATCCAGAACGTATTCGGGCAGCGCAGGAGTCCGACACCGCGAGTCCAGGCTCCTGTGGAACAGACTCCGGAAGAAAGAGGAGCTTGGCGCGCCTTGGAGAAGGCTAGGGAACGCGAGGAGGCCGCCTCGAACAGCAGTCGAAAACGAAAGTCAAGATCCGTCACAGCTTCTCCGAGTGAGCCTCGTCCAGAACCAGAGCAGGAGCGGAAACTGAAAAGGCCGCGCACTAGGAGGTTGCCGACCCAGAACGGCGAGCCGTCATCCTCAAAGTCGACAGCATCTGCCTCGAATCCTCAGGCAGAGAGCCGCACCTCAGCATCGAATGCCAGGTCACCTCCTTCCAATCACGCCGCACCCTCCTTTCTCTCCTCCTTGCTCAAGGAGGTCGAGATGAGCACGCCTTCGGACGACGAAAGTATTCGAAATATTTGGGGACACATTCCAGGTGCTCATGACGCTTCATCGCCCGCTCCGTCTCCTCCAGCGTCTGGTTATAGCAGTCCCAGGGCGTTATCGACAACGCCGCCACCACATCGAAACGTCCGTCCGACATCCCCCACGCTGAGTCTAAGCTCACACATTGAGCCGGTATATCCTCCGGCAAAGTTCTCACCTACTCGCTCCTCGCCGGAGAACAGTGATTCGGAGACATCGAATCAACGCATCAGTCGGCTAGAACTGCGTCAGCCTCGGCCCCGGCGGTCAGAGCCGGTCCAACTTCCTCGGTCACAAGACGTCTCACCATCGCGGACACCCTTACCGCTGGAGACCAAGCAAGATATCAACAACATAGTGCGGGAAGCTCTGAGGCCGCATTGGAAATCAAGCCAGCTGACATCGGCACAATACGCCACCATCAATCGGGACGTTTCCCACAAGCTTTACGACGAGGTGACGAATCCGACAGCGATCGATGAGGAAGCTAGAAAGAACTGGGAGAAGATGGCATCGAAAGAAGTTGCGCGAGCGGTGTCAGACCTGAAAGTTTGAGTCCAAACACTTGTTTCGACACCTCATGCTTCACTGCACACAATGATATGATAATGACAGCGACGGCGGCTTCCTCTTTTTATGGGACGGCGTCTCACGGCATTCGGACGGCGAGCAAAGAGACGGATCCTTGATACCCTACACTCGGTACACGCAGCGGACGGCAAGGGAGGAAATAGGGACGGCAGCCGGCCTGAGTTGCAAACAGTTGTCGTAGCGACACTTCACGGTACGGCGCAATGGAGGAGGCTATCTCGTCATGTTGATGAGAGCGAACGTTGTGACGGCGGGAATAATCGTCGCATCGTTCGGTATTGGAATTGCCGGGAGAATCTTTTGGGAATAGATAGTAGAGCAATTTTCGGACGCGACTCGCATTTGGAGTTTGATTGAATGATTAGCATCTGTTGATACCACCGGAAATGAAAATCCCAAAGTCACTATACGATATAATGGATCCAAACTCGAATCGGACTTAAGATGTAAAGGAGCTTCTGGCTCAAACTGATTATCTTCAATTAGCATCACATCACTTGGAAATCCAAAGCGTCCACAGGCTGCGATTTTGAGCCAGGATTCGGCTCTTTCGGCTTCCGCGAGCTCGAGAGAACAGTCGGACGGGCCGCGATTGAGCAGACAGGCTCTACAAGAGCACTGGGAATATGAGCAACAGCTATCTAACCAAACCCGGTAGGAAAGGTTTGCCATGGAAGGCACAAGTCCAGTTAGCGAAAAAAGGTTGCACCTCATTTGATCTCGGCGCGCGTAAATGGTCAAAACGTCCTGGAGGTGGGAACAGGTCTTGATGATAAGGAATGCGGCCTTAAAGGAGAGAAAAGAGAGAAGAGAGAGAACGAGTCGGAGCGACGGCGGTTCTTGTAACGGAAATTCTGGTGCGATTCGATGGCATCACGTGAGATATCATGTGCTCTAGAGCTCTAAATTCCGGGCTGTTCAGCCGCTTCCGAAGGAACAAGTGGATTCACCAGACGGACGGACCCCTGGCAGTCGGTGCACGGGCTTCGGCTTTGAAGAGCATCGAAAAAGTTCACGGGACGTCCCAAACAGCCCAGGAGAAACCGGAGCTTTTTGAGGTCGAGGTCGCGTAGTTGGCCAATCCACACCAGCACAATGACAGCCTCAAGTCGGGGAGGTAGGGCTGTATCAGCTCTTATAAAAGGTGAGCATAGCATTGTTCAAAAGCTTCCAATCCAGAGCAACAGCACAAGAAGCTGGACGTCCCGACTAACTGAAGCATCACAGCCTCACCGAAGATCTGCTCACAATGCTGCGCGCGTCTTCCGCCTCTCCAACAACGGCTCTACTCCTCTGCGACAGCCGCCGCCTCCGATGCCAGCCCGATACAACCGCCAGTCTCAGGCAGCGACATCCAAACCCCTAATCCTGACACAACGCCCGTGATGCACTATCCCCAGCACGCCCCCTCACAATACAGCATTAAGTCCGGTCTGATCCTCACCCGCCCGCCGCTACTGACGCGTACCCTCCACCCCTTCGAAACGGCCTTCTTCCTCTACCAGAAACGTCTCGAGGAGCGCCTATCCGCCCCCTTTCGCAAGGGCTTCTACTTCCGGCACGACACCCCCGCGGAGCTGGACTGGCGCATCAAGGTCCGCGAGCGTCACGGCGTGGCGGGGAGGGACGTCGGACGGTACAACCCCAGGGGACGCATGGGATGGAACGACGAGGTGCTGGTGGGGAGTCCGCTGGGAGCGAGCGAGGAGGCGGTCAAGGAGAGGATCCTGACGGATGCCGAGATGAGGGTTAGCGAGGACGGCGAGGAGATTCCAAAGGAGGATCGGATCAAGGTCGAGAGGCCCGCGCCAAGGCGGACGGAGAGCGACGAGAAGAACGACGTAAGGAAGCTGGATCGCTGTCTCGATCGGACGCTGTACCTAGTTGTACGGAAGGGCGAGGCTGGCTGGCAGTTCCCGGCTGGGGATGTGCTGACTAGCGAGAACCTCCACGAGGTAAGTTTTGCGTGGCTGCTGTTGCTACTGCGAGAGAAAGAGGACGGTCCAAGCTGACACTTATTCGAAACAGACCGCAACCAGGATCCTCGCCGAGTCGGCCGGTGTCAACATGAACATCTGGATTGTCGGACGCGTCCCCGTCGCACACGTTGTCACCAAGCCCGTCTTCAAGAAGGACAACCCTTCCCAACTCGAGAAGAAGGGCGAGAAAATCTTCTTCCTCAAGGGTAGGATCATGGCTGGCCAGGCGGACCTTACCGATAACAAGCACGGCCTGACAGATTTCCGGTGGCTGACGAGGGAAGAGCTGCAGGAGGTACTGCCGAGGGGTTACTACAGCCAGGCGAGGCTGATGATGGCCGAGCGGTGAGATTGTTGGTAGATGGTGTCGGGGGTAGAACTTGTATAATAACACCAAGTGTACACTTTGCATGTATCAAAACAGTCGGGGCAGGCATAGATGCACGGTGGTTGTATTGAACAGCTAGCAATCATTTACTACCACTGAGCTCTTTTCCCTTGCCATCTCATTGTCATCTCCCTACTGTTCCTTACAAGCCTCGAGGCCGTGTTGCGCGTTCCCTGTGTGCGCATCCCTTTGGGTATTCCTTTTTGCACGTCCGTAAACCAGTACCGTTGATCTATCATACAGAGCGGTCGAGGAGACGATCCGCAGAAAGACGTACACGACCGACGAATTGAAACGTGTGACTGCCCGAGAGGTTGGACCTCAGAGCCATCTGCACAAGCGCTTACTGCGGGTAAGGGCTCTTACACTTGTCAAGGTCCAAAACGTCGGCGACACCGACGCGGATCTTATTCCCAAAAACTCGCCAGAACTTAATCTCCCAGTCGGGAATCATGCCGAGCGCAAAGGAGGACATAGAACCGCCCGTAAGGTTCTCCCGCAGAGGCTGCTTGTTCAGGGAGACCGTCAGGTCCGCCGCGCCCTCCGGGACCAACGGTTTCCAGCTGGGAATGCCGATCTCGTCGCAGTCGAGGAGAGTTGCATTTGGGTCCGGCGTCGGGTCCTCGTCGAAGAGCCAGCTCGTGTTGTACTCCATGGTGCCGTACGATGGGACCGGGGGAGCGGGGAACGCAGCGATCAGGGGCGCGAGCTCCGGGTCTGAACCCGTCATTAGCATGTCCAAACGGCGCTGCTTCTCGAAACCATTGTATCTAGAGACCGTGTCAGTCAGCTTGTAGAGGGTGAGGGGCTCAAGGGCTGAATTACTTCTCCCAGGCAGGATCAGAAATACGCATGTCCATTCTCGACCACCACTCGGCAAGCCGGTCCATGGCGGCAGCATGCAATTCCTCGTCCTCCTTGGCGCGGGTCTTTTGTGCTTTTGTAGGCGACTTGTAGGTCACTGCCTTCTCGGCCAAACCCCAGGCAAAACGAAGGAAAACGACAGACGTCATCCAACCTATCCGAACGTTACTAAATGAAACATCCAGAGCATATACGGCTGTGGTAAAATAGCCAAGTTATGGAGCAGAGCCGTGGTTGCGTGACGATAGGGTGGAGGAAACAAGAGCAACTAGGATAGGGGTTGGCCTTGAGAATTAAACTTACTGTCGTAACCTGCTTGATGAGCAGCCACCCCAGGAATCTCGTAGTCGCCGCGAACGAGCTCCGGCATATCCGGATCCCTAAAGATCTTGGGCATGTTCATCTCCTTCGCAAATCGAAAGAGCTCAGTCAAGCTATCTTCTGCCAGCATGCTGTGATTACCGGGGCGGCGGGCCAGGTACTTCGTATCGACTATACGAGGAAATAGTCTATGCATCTCAACGCCGAACTCTTGGATCGTGTTGGGCAACGGACCGTAGAAGGACTGGTAGATGAAGCACAGATCGTAGAGAAAGTTGTGGCCGACGATGATTGGCGGCTCTTTGGTGAGCTTGTTCTGCAGATACTCCAGATGCTCTGTCGTCCGGAGGATGGCGGCTTCACGATCCGGCACTGTGTCGTCTATCAGATACTCGACGGGAAGCGTCTCGACGAAGTCGAAGCCCATCAGGGCTTCCATGACGAAGGTAAATCCTTAGACAGTCAGAAAGTCATACTCGACATAGGGGTACCCTCTCTCACCTTTCTGCCGGGAGACGGCATCCTGTCTTTCGGCCAGCAAAGATGCACTTAGCTGAACAAGGGTTAATGTTAGCGCAGTTCGATCGTTGACCTCTCCCATCAACTCATACCAGGGCGTCTCTAGCTTCATCACGAATGACAACTTGCATGAAGTTCCGATTGTCACGAGGGAAAGCACGACAATCAGGATACTCGTCCTGGACAAACTCATCGATGATCCGTACTTGAAGGCTGTTCAGTCTACCGCCATATGGGTTCGTGATGTTCACAAAGTCGCGCTCTCATTCTGTTAGCTGCCGTCATCGGACACATAATCACTCAAAACGGAAACACATACCTCGCGAGGCTCCGCATTATACCAATCGTTGACTTTACCTTGGACAAACTTGTAGAAATTGACAGCTTGGGGATCCGCCAGGACGACACGATCGGTTGGATCCGTTGCCTCAGTGATTGAGCAAGGGGGCTGTAGAAACATGCTACCAAGTTCTTTCATCTCAGCCTGGCTGAGATACGGCACACCGTCCATGAACGCCTTGTCCATGTTGAAGTCGTGATCAAGGAGGAACAAGACTGAGCTCTGGGAAAATCCCAGATAACGGTCGAGAACCTTGGCCAGTCGAACGTCAACTGGTCGATGGCCCGTAAATGAGGGCGTAATAAGGAAGTTGAAGGTTCGAGCACGGTAGGCTGATGTGATAATTAGTCTCATGATCATATACATCTGCTGAGCCGTGTGGCCTGTTTGTGGTCTTCGCTTGGCTTACCATTGGTCTCCGAGCAATGCGAAATACAAGTCAGACCAAATTGGACGATCTGGAAGCGTTCAGATGCCTCTTTGGCCTGCTCATAGATCAAGTTGATGGCATCTCTTCCAGAAGGCTTGATGTTCTTGGAAGAAATACCAGTCATCTCAAGGTCTACCGAGACATAGGTAGCCTCAGTCATGGTCTCAATTACCTCGACAAGCGACTCCCAGAAGTTCTGCGATGTGATCTCCATATTGGGCGTCATTAGAGTAACAAGACGGTTTGAGAGAAACGAAAATGAGGTGCCAAAACGCTTGATGGCAAGTTGAGATCAGTGTAGCCCTGTGTACGCAGTGATTAGGGTACGCTACTGCTCCCTTCTGGCCCAAGTGGTCGGGATGATGCAGTCCTCAAGGAAGAAAAACAAGGAAAGGAAAGTTGGGCTTGAAACGAGGTGCGTGGAGGAGGGAGCAGGAAACAGAGGAAGTGCTTTGACCGGCCAATGGAGCGGAGCGTTAAAGCGGATGCCTCAAAGTCTGACTTATCGATGCTTCACTCAACTGACAAGATTAGAACTTGTTCTACTTGGTTCCGGCGCAATGCGAGCACTAGGGTCCAGTGTTGCTGTTACGCACGAGACAGACGGCGTGCGGATGAGGTGCATATTAGTCAGTAAGTCGTCAAGCAGGAAAGTGACAACGACTCTCGAATCTCATGGCGAGTACAGACAGACGCCCATAGGTTCACACATGCGAACAGTCTTCTCGGCTAACGCAGTCAACAAGTTGCCTCTGGTGCTGAGCTCGCCAACTTCACTAAGAACTTGGAAGTGAAGGCAAGACCACCCCCGCCGAGAATGAGCCACACAGACAACCGAGCATGACATAGACCTCATAGCTCAGCTTGTCAGGGAAGAAATAACCAACAAATGTGTTGTCTTTGCGAGGTTGTATTCTAGAACCACAGAGCGCCGTGGTCCAAGATACTCGGCACTCTAATGAATGAGAAGCGGCCTTTCTTTTATCAAACGAGACTGACGAACCATCCTTTCTAGGCTTTGCAGTCAGACTTCATCCAAAAGCATGGTCTTTTCGTGCTTCTTCCATGCGATGATTGTAGTAGTGATGGCTCGCTCTGGAAGCCGTGGCATGTTGCGGCGCTCGAGAAGACACAAGCTGGCGTTCTTGTCTGCTTTGGCGTCAAGCCTTGGAGAAGGAACCTTCATCTTTTCAGACACCACATGAGGCAATTCTCAGGTATCCTCAAACTCGGCATCTTCTTCCATGTCCTCTTTGTCTCGCTCGATGCTTGGAACACCCCTGGAAGAACACCTGGTATGATATGAAGGCCTTGTGAGCCAAAGAAAAGCAGGAGCCACGAATGAGGAAGGTTCCTCCCGGGGCCTCCTGTCTGTGGACGTCAGCATAGCTTCCAGCTGTGAACATGGGAAGTAGGACTTCACGCGGACGGCAATTCAACAAATATTGTCCCAACGACAGGCCTAACAACAACCACAGCGGTGCCAGGGAAAGAAAAGTGATAAGCTCAACATGAGGAGCCTAGAGAGAGATATCTTTCTAAGGAGTCCTCGTTATCATTCAACTGTCTTCATCTTGAAGGGATTTTGGGCAAAGTATGCCCTGAGCCTTGTGCCGGCGTTTAATGTTAGTTGTGACTTCAGATCGCTTCACATTCGGAGTGAAGGGGTGAAGTTGAATTAGGGATACGCTAACGGCTAAACACCGTGTGAATAGTAAACCTTCGTGGATAAAGCTATTCGCACTGTGAATTCCTTCCTGTTCGACCTGCACGCACCGTACTCGTTAACTTCCTTTCCTCTGTTTGTTTTTTCTTCCATACTGGCATGGACAAGAGGCCTCTACTCGCCTCTTGGAAATGACAAATTGGGAAGGTTGGGCAAAATATATGGGAATGAGGACGCGCCGACTATGAGATGAACGACATACACTTTTCGCCTTTATCACCGGGGCATACTGCAGACTTTAGGACACCAATATAGTCATGAAGAGGCGATGCTGCCCAATCGGAAACTTTCAGTATCTACCATTGGCTCTGGTCTGTCCACGATTCAGCATTGATAGCGGCCGGAACCTGCGTCAATGCAGGTTGATATATGCACGATATCTTCGAATCTCTGGTGCTCGAGCGGGGGAACTCCACTTGCTACGGTCGCCATTGTATATCAATGAGCTACCTGCATGGTTTCCCTTCGTTCGCGTGTCGATATAAGTTATCCTCTGCCTTCACTAGCTCAGACTGCCGAGGTCGGGTTGAAGCCGCGCAAATCTTGCTGCTAACACGAGAACTTGAACAAATAAACTTCGGGAGATATTTGTAAGTGGAAGATGTACTTCGTATTGTCTGTTTTGCAGGTACAGTACATGGCTAATACCACAGTAAGAAACCCAGAGGCGGACATACACACCTTGAAGTCAAAAAAAAAAAAAAATATGGTGTACAAAAGGAGATGAATAGCTGACGACACAGGAATACGCAAGCCACATCACAATCCTTCGCACCAGATAACGTATCAGATATACTCATGACCCCTAACCCCAAACCCAACAGTGGCACGCCTCGCCAGACCGGGCCGCGGTGCAAACGGGTTGAGCGGATCAACACCGTCCCTGTCATACCACCGATCACCCTCGCCGTCCGCCCGCCTGAGATAGGCCCTCGTGCGCTCGGCCATATCCCTCTCGCGGTCTATCGCCATCTCCTCGTCCCTCAGCCTCGCCTCTTCGATCCTCCGCCGCTCGCTCCGGAGTATGACATCGTCATAGTAATCATCCGCGACGTACCGTCCCTCGTCACGGTACCGGCCCCTGCCACCCACGCCCTCGTCCTCGAGCCTGAACCGCTCGAGCGTCTCAACCACGTCCTCGTCCAGCGCCACGTCTCCGGGCCGCACCAGCCTCACGCTAGGCCTATGCGGCAAGGCGCCGCGCGACCGCAGCGCGGGCATCCTCGCGCCGAGCGGCGGCGACGGCGGCAGCGGCGGGCCGAGCTCCTCCTCCAGCAGCAGTGCGTCTGCCGGGAGGCTGCGCCGCGGGTGCTGCACCACGCGCGGCACCGGCCGGAGGGCGTCCGCCCGGTCGCGCAGGTCGTCTCGCTCGTCGGCCCGGCCGAGGAGGTAGGCGTTGGCTTTGATCTCCTCGAGGTCCACGCCCAGCCTCGTCGGCGGCGGCGGCGGAGGGGCGAGCGGTGGGAGCGGCCGGCGGACGGCGGGGAACATCTCGTCCGAGATGCGGTGCTCGTCGTGGCGGCGCTGCTTGTGCGGCGTTATGGTGCGGGAGGGGATGCCGAAGTGCGCGGGCTCCTCGATGTAGCGGCTGGAGCGGCGCTGTTTGGTGGGCGAGGACCGGCGCTTTTTGTCGCGGCCGTGCGAGTGAGAGGAGCGCGAGGAGTTGGGCGTCACGATGCTGTCTGACTCGGAGTGTGAGTCCGAGTCGGATAACGCTGAGTCCTGAGAGCTAGTGGGAGAGCGCGGCTGGCGGTGTGGATGTGGGGCCGGAGACTTCCTGCGAGGCATGTTGTTGCCGTTGGGTTTGTTGGTTACGACCTGGACCTGTGGTTTGTTCCCGTTTTGCTTGTTGTTCGGGTTCACGTTGGCATTTTTCATGTTTGGGTTGCCCATTCCTATCGGCCTGCCCCCCGGTTGAAGGCCCATACCCATACCCATGGGCATGTTGCCGTTTGGTTGCGGACCGTGGATTTGCATGCCTTGTCGGTTGTGCTGCACCTGTTGAGGCGCAAACGTATACTGCGGATGAGGTGGCTCCAGATGTCTGGCGTTGTCAGCCTCCCTTTGGAGAACCATGGCGATGGCGTCGACTTCAGGTTTCGGGCACCGCTTATAGTAGGCGGTGATGGATACCGTCTCCTGAACCCTCTTTTTTGGTTCTCGCACTGTCGACCTCCGTCTCCCAAGGAGGTCGACGAACTCGATAGTCTCTCTTCTTCCCCTAGTCTCGGAATATCTCCTATGTTTCTCGGCATGTTTCCTATCTCCGTATCTCCGTATCTCGCCTCTATCTCTGCTTTTATTGCGCACCTTCTTATCTCTCAACTTTCGGTCAATCTGCACCAGTACATAGTGATAGCGCGGGTCCGCCTCATTCATCTCCAGCCCCTCAAGCACCTTCTCCAACTGCCTCTGCTGCGCATCCGTGAGGCTACGCTTCTTCTCGCTCAAAGACTTGTGGATGTCGTGAAGCATCTTAATTTGTCGCACCGCCTCCCTCTTGGAGATGCCGCGGACCTCGGTCCTGACAACGTTAGCCCAGGTGGGCTTGACGTCCTCACCCTCGCTGTCGTAGTCATTGGGTTGGTCGGCGCGCTCGAATCGAAAGATGACGTAGTCGGACAGCTCCTCACGAGCCTCTGCCTCGGTCAATCGGCCCGGCTCCTTGCGGATGTCGGAGATCTGGACGGCCGGGCCTTCGAGCAGGGGCCGGGGGACGAGATTGCGCGGTGGTTGCGGCGGGACCATGTTCATGGCCACCATGGCTTGGCGCTCTTGGGCAAGGGTTGGTAGCTGCTGTTGCCCCTGGTTTGGCTGCATCATCATGCGATTTTGCTGCATTTGTGCGTTCTGTCCGTTCTGTTGACGCTGTCCCGGATCGACATTCATGACGATGGGGCGGACAGCCCCTAGGTTTGGACCGCCGTGGTGCATGGGTAGTAGTGGTGGGATGGGCCGTCCGCCTGGAGGACCGCCTCCACCCTGGCGCGGAGGGCCGTTGGACCTGTTGATCTGGATCACACCGTGGTCTTCCATGGTGTGGCGGAGGATGCCTGGAGACGTGAAAGAGTGCTCGTTCACAGATTGCGCAGCCGCCTGTTACGGACAGTTGTGCGGATAACTGGCTGACAGTGATACCGGAGATGTTCTTCGCGGAGACCATGCAGTTTTCAGGGTAGGATACGAGTCAATGTGTCAATTGAGTTGACTAGGATTATATGGGCATCAAGGTGCACATCTGACTTCCCCATATGAGTTCCGAGGATTATAGAAAGTGAGGCGACAGGATGTGCCAGAGGGTGGGAAGACAACTTATTATTATGTCTGGAAGTGGGGGAGGGAAGGGGCAGCAGTGTGCGTCTTGTCCAGACTCTCACCAAGCCACCACCGGTTATGGGATGTGATGGTGATATGTGCCGGGCCCAGATTTGTCCGGCAGGTGTGGTGGTGTTGGTGGTGTACTTGCGGTATGGGTGAAGAAGGTATATCACCCGAAGGTCCTCCGGTCTTACAGCCGGATGAGATCACAAGGGAGAGTTGCTTGGCACGCTTATCATTTGTTCCTAAAGAATGTGTCTATGTATTCGGGCAACCTGCATCGACATGAGGCTCGACGATATTCATGTTCTCTCCCTCCTCGGTTGTCTCACTTTCTTAGCCATCAGGTATTGGCTTATCTGGGATCGCCAGCTGTGTTACGGGAGCACGCACCACGAGTAGGCAGACAACGTTGCCCCGCTTTGGTGGCTCGGTGAACGTGGACGAAGGCGAGCAAGCAAAGAGCCGGGTGGTGTGTGGGAGCTGCGTGTAAGTGTGTGTGTGTGTGCGTCTGCCCATCTATGTGTAACTCCAAGGCCCTTGTTCCTCGTCAGGTTTTCGAAGTAACCATGTTCGACTTCTTCCCCGTTCAGTCCGGAGGGATGTGGTGTGAAGGGTGCACTCTGAGTAAGTGATTGGACGTCAGATAGTCTTGGAAGGATTCCCAGCTAGCTCATCGTCCTCAGCCGAGTTGAGGGAACACACCCTATCTTATCAGAAAACCCAGGATATCCCAGGCTCCCTGGTTGAATGGCGGCACATGGAGAGGGTGAGACGGTGTGAAGAAGCGGACGGAAAGACGGTCAGACACGGGAAGCGGCCCACTTCTCCAGGTGAGGGTAAGGTAAGAGCCTAATTTGGCAAGTGGGGAAGGGTTCCGCGTATTGTCCCTAGAGGTAGTCAGCTCAGCTTGTCGACCGAAGACCGACAGCATTTCTATTTTTATGAGCTTCATAATCATCACTCTGGCAGTGAGGCATTCTCTCACCCATAACCCGCAACGGTAGTCAGTTCGCCGAGGTTGGTCTTTGTCCTCTTCGATACCACTCTTTAGCCGCAACCATTGAAACTTGCTAGTGACGCAGAGTCGCAGCCCTCGGACGAGAAGGAACACGTCCATCGATGATCACGGGCACTCCAATGACGAATCACGACCTACTGCCGAACAGCTACTGGGCGAACCATCAACCTGGATATGGTCCGCCACGACGGCAAAGGCAACCATCAGCATGCAATATTCCTGGCTCTAGCCGGGCGAGAACGCATGAAATGCAGCTTCTGACGCATCTGCAGCCTCGTCTTCCTCGATTCGTGGAAGTCGGTGTCTTGCATATCGCCCAATGCACGTTCCAACCTACTTGAATGACGGGATGAACAAACCAATCCAGAGCCTCGCACTGCCTCCCGTGGTCGTCAACTAAGCTGCTGAAGCTTGATTGTCGGTTGTGCTGCCGGCCAATCCTAGCCAACACTACCTCACCGTAAGTTCGGGTTTGGGTGTGTAATTTGACTCGATCGACGTCCTATGGACTCGTGTAAAGTTGTCTACTCGACTCGACGATCGTTCCTCGCCACGATCTTGCGGCTCTGTAGTGCCGGCGATGAACAGAGTTCGTCGCTTGACAGCAGCGGCGGAGAATTTCTTCCACCCATCTGCCGGTCCCGCGAATGCCGTGCGTCTGATGATCTGAAGCCATTCCTCATTGCGACGTGTCACTACTTTGCTGTGGTGCTTCACTTTCCCCTTGGCTCAGTCTCAGTCAACGAATACTTTGCCTCTATCATTGAACAGGCGTCGTGAGTCTGAACGACAATCACGCGTCCGTCGTGCGGTTTGATTGTCTTAACGGCAGCCTCCGAAGTGGATTTGCCTCATTCGAGAATGGCGAATGCAGCGGGAAGTTCCCTGCATATACGCAGTAGACGTTTCCTTGGGTGTTAGGCAAGTGTCGATCTACCGACGAACTGTTTATTGGAAGGGATATTTCTCAGCCACGATCGCTAAAACCGTCCTACTTCTGTAGCAGCGGGCCACTCCTAATCTGATGGAAGTGCATTTCCATAGAAATCATCAATAGATGGGCAGCAAGATGGTACATTGACGTTATCAGATGTACCCAGTGGCGATTCCCTGTGCATATTCGGCGCGACCCTGCCGCGGATCGCTTCCGAAACTGCCTCTCCACATATTCCGGGCACGGCTGACGGGTGCTGCATGTCGCACAGCGTTCGCGGCAGGCTCTTGCCGTCTCTGTGTCTACCACACTACGCAAGCTTTGCAGTGCATTACAAGACACTCAGAGCCTTGGGCATCGAAACATGCCTCTGCATGAATTGTATGTCATCGCGAGGCTCCCCATCGTTGAAGTGACCTCGAATGGCTCTTCAAAGTGGGTTAGGCATGGGCGGTCTGGCCTGATGGACCCAAAGTCTCCTGTGGTGCGACACTGCCGGGGGGAAGACGGCAAAGCCCCCGTACGGACCGGGCAAAGCATTGTTGTCGCAGAGCGTTATACATGCATAGTGGGCATGCTGGAAGTGGATATAACATCTGACCGGTAGGGTGACCGGTATGATGTAGCGGACACCCTTACAAATTGGCGGTCAGGCCCAACTGTCACCTCCTTTGACACTTCGCGACGATCCTCATTCGTGAAATTCTCCCTTCATGTCGTGGGCGTCAAGAGCCTCAATGAGCCTCCAGGTAACGGAGGGGAGAACTTAGAGCAAAGGTGGATTACGTTGCGGATAAGGTCCGAGGCGCAAGTTCCGAGATCAAGGGGAGAATCCTTGATTCGGGGGCTCAGGAAGTTGCAGTGTCTACTCTGCTGCACTCGGGCCGTTGTCCGAAGGGGAGGATATCGGATCTCTTCCGGTCCATTTCCGGCCCGATCCCGGAGAGCAACCGGTGATCAAGTCATCTGAGGCTATCCGTTCTGAATACCAACCGAAGCTCGTGGCTTTCTGCAGGCACCCGGATTATTGAAGTTTACGGAACCATGAAAGTTGGACCGAGCCGGTGTTACCAGGCCTATTCCGGTTGTCCCTCCGTGAAACTGCAGGCGATTCGGCTCATGGGACGATATCAGATGATCATATATGGGACGTTCCCTTGGAAAGGACGGCATTCGCGACGTTTCCAAACTTGCTTGTGGAAACAAGGCTGACGATAAGGGGTAGTTCCGCAGCATTCGGAACATTCGGTCTGCGGCGGTAGTTCAAGCCCTCAGAACCGGAGTATGCGCGGGCTATGCTCCTGGAACTTGAAATTATACGTGAGCTGATGCCATGGTCACCGTCTTTACACGGGGTGCCACGGGGTGCCCGGGTACAGATTTTTTCATTTTAATCCATGCACCAGTGTCTTTCATCGGCCCAGTTCGAGACTCTCGAGGACTGCACGACGAGGATGGCGTGACGATAATTACAGATTAATATTGTTGTATCTACTTTTAAGTAAGGGAACGTCCGCCGGCATCCAGAGGGCACGCGCCATCTTGGAAGTCATTCCACCATTTCACCATTCTCGATCGAACCACTTCACCCTGCGTGCCATCTTCTTCGACTTCTTCTGTACCCAGGTATGTTTCTTTCCTCTGCTGGCTATGGCAACTTCACGGATCAAAGAGCCGTCTTAACCACATCGACCTTCTGGCAAGTCGGGTTATGGGGCTCTCCAGCGGTGACCCATGCGAGAGCGTCATAGGTGTATCCAGTGCCAACTCCCGTCCAGCAGATATACCAGTTGTTGTATACCGTGGGGGTCGGTGATGACTCGGGGAACTGGCCCTCAACATAGTTTGCGTCGTTGAAGTAGTCTTGGATGGTCAGCTTGCCGTCATCGGTGAAGTGCACCAGCATTACTGGGCTCCCTGTGCCAAGGCCGAAGAGAGGAACGACGACGTTGCTGCCGGGATGGTAATTCAGGCTTGCTAGCTGCGAGGCGTGGTCTGTGCCCGGAAGTCCGCTGACGGGCAGGTTCCAGACGAGCAGTCCCTGACTGGTGTCTGAACCCCCGACGTCGGTGTCGGTCGTGTTGTAGTAGAATGTGGTGCTGGCTCCGCTCGCGGAGGCCCCGAGGCAGATGCCTTCTATCGCGGCGCCGGCGTGGCAGGAATAAAGAGAGAGGCCGTTCAGGGATGCGTTCGCGGCGTTTGCGATCTGGAGGGTGAAGGGCGCACTCTGGTTCGTGTAGGTAGATGTGTCCTGGGCCAAGACGGCCGAAGCTGCCGCGAGCGCGAGCAGGCTTGATGCTGTGAACATGATTATAATTGTGCGAAGACACGAGATAGGATCGGAGAGGACAGTAGGATGAGGTCTTCTATCGTAGACACTTGAAGATATATGATTGATTACGGAGCTAGTTGAGTCTGTCGTGTTAATGGTTCCAAGTGTTAGGGGAAGTTGTCACTTGCACTCTTTATATACTCCCTTGGCAGGCATTGGGAGGATCACCGCCGCATTTAAGATGGCAAGTCGCACTTGCTCGTATGAGGTCAGGCACGGCGCAAGGAACCGCCCAACGGGTACTAAGTGGGTGGAAAGTCTTGGAGAAAGGCAAGATCTGGGGAAGATCGCCACCAGCCTCGCATTATGGTGGATCTCGGACATCACGGACATCCCTGGAATCCTGGTATCCAACAGGCGAGGCAGCAGGATGACGGAGAGGACAAGGGCAGATTCTACGTTCTCGGGTTTGCCGTCTTGCCGGTCGTACACGTGTACCGGGAAATGGCATCTGTCTTTTTACAGACCGCATAGTGGGAAGATGTCTGGTTTGAGGGCAAGTACGTCAAAATGGTAACCAAAGTCTCGTATATGCATGTGGAGACCGCAGATCATCAAGTCCCGGTGACTGCCGGCGATCCCTTGATGAAACCCTCAAATGTGCAATCATACTGCAGTAAGGGTACATTCAGAACCCCTCAAATGCCGTAAGAAGGGTTCGAGGAATGAACGCTGATGATCATGCTGAAGCAGGAAGAGTCTTGTCCACTCAGCTTGTCGGCCTCGTATGTTGTTGAACCGAGCATTTCCTGCCATTTAACAAGGAAATGAGAAGAGTGACGAGACCTCTTGCCCTTGCCTGGCCTTGCAGATTGAGCCTGAAGTTTTCCTCAGTTATAGGTACGGCTATACATGTCAGTGCCTATAAAGTGGACATGCTTTCGTGAAGGCGACATGACGTCGAGCTCTGCTCGTCTAAGCGCAGAATGCATTATCTTCGAAACCCGAATCAAAACACAAAGCCATGAACAGAGGATTAGACGACGATAGACCTATTGTGTGACCCCCTTACTCGTGCGGATATCTACCCACAGAGCACCTTTACCGTGACTGTCGTGCCAGCCACTGGGCTGACAAACGTAACTCTACCTACATTGCTGTTGAGCATGGCATCGGTCACCTGCCTGTAGCACAATTAGCCGGCCGTGTGGAACGACCAGCGGCACTCAGCCCCTCGTTCCTGTTCTATCGTGACCGTGGTACGATGTAATGTGAGCCCTTTACTCTATACAACGCCAACGCCGCGCGGCGAGACCGCTACCGTGCCAGTAACTCGTATCCTAAACAAGCAGCACACCAAGATCCATGACGAGGAGCTGGTTCAGGTAACAATGATCTCTCCATCCTACAGCACAGATGCCCGGGTATAGTAGAAAATGTTACATCAAGCGGATAGACAGACGCCGGCGAGTGGCCTTCGCATGTGCGACATTGTATCACCAGGACTATTCCGAACGCCGACAATATAGAACACGATATCCGAAATGCATAATCCCGACATAAGCGTGCAGAACACGCCAAATAAGCGCCAGACTTCCATCGTCAATGAGAATTTGCTGTCCAGGAAGACCCCTCGCCAGATCAGACCCCGAGCACGAGCGACGACGCCTCCCCGTTGAACGGACTCCCAGAAACCCACCCTTCCTCGCGAACAAAGTACCACGTATCCGAGACCCTGATGTCGTCGCTATCGCTCCTCAACCGCGCCGTCGCGTACGAGCGCCAGCCGAACCGCTCCAGCGTCTCGAGGACAGCCAGCAGCAGCCGCTCGGCCTTGACCGCCTTCTCGCCCGAGGCCGACCACGGGTACCCCTTGAGCTTGAACTCGAACGAGTCGTGGTTCCACTCGCCCGACTGGAAGTAGTCGAGCGCCGCGATGGACTGCTTGAGGTTCTGCACCAGCACCCCCACCTCATCGTGGTCGCGTTCCCGTGACGCCGGAGCCGCCGCCCTGCTCTCGTCGACGACGTCGTCTCGCCAGACCACCGGTCCGTCCGAGATCACCCGCAGCCTGTCGCCGCCGGTAGGCGCTATGACGAGCCACTCGACCGGCGGCGGGACCGCGACGTCATCACCACCGGCACTGCCCGAACCCTTCTTGCCGCCCGCCTCCCGCCGCTGCCGGAACACGAGCGAGTCCTTGCACCTGGGCTGCCGGCTGTGGCTCAGGGGCGTGACGAGCACCCAGCCCCTCCGGTACAGGAAGGCGAGCACGTCGCGGACCAGCCGGCGGACGCCGACGCCCGTCTTGGCGCCGCCCAGCATGCCGAAGGGCGTGCCTTTGAGTTTGTACTCGTAGCCGCCTTGCTGGTCGTAGGCCTTCTCGGCCTGGATGCCGGGCGGCCAGGAGGCGCGTATCTGGTCGGCGATGGAGTGGGTGACGGAGGGCGGGAACTGGATCAGCCGGAGCTTGTCTGTCCAGTTGAAGGATATGGTTGCGAAGCTGGATTGGGAGGATGGTAGAGCTGTCATTGTTGTTGCGTGTGATGAGAAATTCTTCCGGCGCGATGATGGATGAATAAAGAGTAAGTGATACAGCCCTCTTCGACTGGCTGATCATGCAAATCTGGTCTACGAAGCTGGGTAAGGTTTAGAGATAGGATTCTCTGGACCTCCGTTGCGCCGAAACCTTCTATTATATGACCGGCATGGAGGGGCGTTCACACGATGGTGGACCTCACAACAGGATAGGCTGGCAGAAAGCATCTCTGTTGTGGCAGCCCCTTCCAAGTGCTTGCATGAAGTTGGTTGAGATGGATAGAAGGAGCTGATGGCAGGGTAGGTAAGTACATATGTGTGGCTAGGTAGGTCGTTTCGGTGTCCGTTCACGGCGTAGCTGGACGTCAACGTATTTCGTATTTGTGCCGCCCAACGCCGACGAAAGCCACATTGTATCTGATTGGCTGCCTGCACTTCACCACGTGTCGAGGCATTCAGACGAGTTCATGGTGAACAATTGTCGCATCTAAAGAGTTATGGGTATTCTCTTCTCCGATGAGTCTCGAAGCAACACCTAATTCTCGGTATCACTTGTCTCCCATTCCCTCACCGCATCTCCGCCCTCAACAAATCTGTGCCACCTTCTGGCAAACTCCCTTATGCCTCCCTCGCCAGCCATGCTAGCGTCTACAACCTCCTTCGGCAGCTTGTGCGCCGAGTATGTCGGCGCGCTGAAGTTATACGCCGCCGGATCATCTTTCTCAACTAGTCTAACCTCAGGCACGTAGTCGGCCTCCTCATCCTCCTCGTCATCATCTGTGCTCGTCATGTCGTCCTCTGCATCCCCTGCATCAGGCCCGTCCCTATCACCGACAGTCCCCAAGACCGGTTTGGGCACGCGGATGTCCAGAAGCTCACCCCATCCGAAAAGTAGCGTGTCCGTGTGCGGTGCCCAGGGGTTAATGTCTATCAGCCTTGCCCGGCCGAGTCGACTGCTCCGGCCGTCGTCACTGTCATCATCATTGTAGTCGGCCTCTGGTATGTACACGTCAAAGGCGAAGCTCGCCTCGGGAAAGGTAAACCTCAACTTCCGGTTGAAGAGCTCTTGTATACGCGCAGATATCTCGTCTCTGATGTCGAGGAGGAACGCATAGTGGTTCAGGTCGCGCTGCGTGATGCCGACTAGCGTCCGGTCCTTCACGAAACACCTGAACTCGAGAGATGGCAAGGGCGAGAAGAAGGATCGGAGTACGAGGACGGGAGTGAAAGAAAGTTTGGAGTCGCTATGGCTCGACGAGGATGCTGGTGGCGGAGGGGGAGTGCAGCTGTCGAAGGGGTGCTCGAGGTCGTGGCTGACGAAGCTAGAGGACTTGAGAAGGAGGTAGATATCGTTTGGCGAAGTGCACTTCATCGTGTTCTGATGTTGAGATATCCAGGCCGCGTCTTTAGGGGCGGACCAGTTCAGCTTGGGCGCCACGGCGCCGCCGAGCTCGCGGATCTTATCTTTGATCGACTGGTGCAGCTCTGGGAATCGCTGGTTCGGCGGGAGACCTATGGATCCGTCTTCGTCTTCGGACTCGGACTCGTTGTCCTGAGGCCGCGCCGGCGCTCGACTTGGTACTGTTGGTTCCCAGTCATCGTCTTCTGTGGTAGCACCATTTACGTCGTCATCGTCTGCCAGTATGATGCGGTCCTCGCGGAGATACTGGATGAACTCGGGAGAGAGG
Organism: Coniochaeta prunicola; assembly: GCA_007388105.1. NCBI lineage: Eukaryota > Fungi > Ascomycota > Sordariomycetes > Coniochaetales > Coniochaetaceae > Coniochaeta > Coniochaeta prunicola. The sequence continues at coordinate 58,103 of SMOB01000283.1, read as the reverse complement.
GGAATGATTCGAGATCGTATACATGATGTGCGGTATTTGGGGAACCAGGCGTCATACGAGCAATGTAAGATGTGCTCCCTGGAAACTGGGGGAAACTGGATCGGTGTCTCTTGTGTATTTGAGCCCTCTGGGAGGGAAAGGTTCTCGAAGGCCGGCATTTCTTGCTGCAGACCGAATAGACGTAGTTCAGACTAGCAATGCAAAAGGGAGAATATACTTTAAAGAAGGCAATTCTCGCAGCGTGGTGGTAAAATAAGAATTGGCGTGTCGCTTCTGCTGCGTATGTACGCTTCGGATGGCGACGGCTGGTGACTCGAACTCACTGTTTGGTTCGAGGGGCAAGCTGCAGATGTCATTATGAGTCAACCCCACCATAACTTTTCTATTCTGCCGCCGAGTAGCAGCCAAGCGGCGCATGCCTACCTTGCTCACCGCCTTCCCTTTCCATGCATCTTTCAGCAACACCCTTGTAGACATCACAAACACTCCTCTCTACGCAACGTATCTGTCACATATCTCTGTCACAATGTCAGATAACGTTGGTCTGTCCACACCGCGAGGGAGCGGCACCTCGGGCTATGTGCAGAAGAATCTAGCGGCTATGAGGCCGCGTGACAGAGGCGCCCCGTACTCATCCGACCTGGACAACCTGCGAGAATACAAGCAGCGGCAGCCCGACAAGGGCATACTGGAACACGACCGGAAGCGCGAAGTTGAGGTCAAGGTGTTTGAGCTCCGTGATAAGCTCGAGGAGGAAGGGTACGTGTCATTCCCGGTTCTCTTTCTTTTTACTATCTACGAGCAGCAGCTAACACAGACCGCAGAGTGGACGAAGAAGAAATCGACGAACGATGCGACGAACTAAGGAAGAAGCTGCTAGCAGATATGGCGAATCCGGGTATTGGAAAGGCAGCGCCGAGGAAAGGCTTCAAAATGCACCAGGTGCATGAGCTTGCGGACCAAAAGATCAAGGAGAGCGAGAGATTACGGCAAGCACTAAAGATTGGCAAGAACTACGAGGAAGGAAGTCATTGGAAGAGAAAGGAGGAGAGGCTGAAGAAGGCGCAGGAAGCAGAGGCGAAGGCCGAGAAGGAAAGGGAGGCTGATCGGGATGCGCGAGACTGAATGAAGCCTGTCTGGGTCTTGCATTTCATTTTATTGGGACTGTTAAACGGAGCTCTGGAATGGCACGATGGCGTTGTAGGGCGTTGGGTTTGCGGTACTTCTTGAGGGGTGCAATGCTCATGGTGTTGGATTGGATCCTTCCTGTAGCTGGTTTGGCACTTTCGGTCACTGTGCGGGTATCGATTTGGCCATGATACGAATGGCGAGAGGTCCGGTTACAAAGACGCGTGTACCTGTCGTCCCTGACGCTTTCCCAAAGTAGCATCGCAACTCGCATGACGCCTCGTCAGCATTGTGACCCTGCAGGTACCTACGAATGAACCTTTGATAACGTTGACCTGGAATAGTAGGTACCTGAACTTGCAATCTGACTTAGGTATCTCACAGCAGTGACCGATGTCCATAGCCTCAACCACCTTCCTGCTTGCGTCCAATGGAGCTGAACTCATAATCGTCTCCTCGTGTTCGTCTGCCACCCATCAAGGAACTAGGTGATATCTATAGTGACTCTAACTCGCATCTTCAAGGTGCTCGACGAGACCACCGTATATGGGCCAGTATGCCCAAGACCACTGCGTGTTCTTTGACAGAGTCGGTTATCTCAAGGGTTGACGATTGGCATGGCCGGATGTTTGATTCGTCATAGCTTGGAGTGATGTCGATAATGATACCTGGCGGCTGAGACTCTTAATGGCGACTGGATCCTTTGTCAATTTGGAGCCGGCCTTCCGCTAGGTGTGCCAACCCGCGCCATTTGTTGGCTTGGCCAGGACCCGCTGTAATCAATAGCTCTGTCGGCTGACTCTCAGTTCTGGCTCAATGGTAGTGTGGCTTGCAGAACGGGCCCCAGCTCGCCTGTACTTGCTCGTCATCACTAGCTGGAGGTGTGAGAAAGGTCTGAATAATGCCACGTCAAAATTGTGAATTTAATGAGCCACCAATGAGCCTTTGTGGGACGGCTACTGTGCTCGACAACTTCCGTCATAATTTTACCACTCTTCGCAACGCACCTGCGTGGACGACGGCGTCGCTTGTCCGAACCTCTCGGGACTGAATCGATCGCTCCATCAATCGGACATTTTACTTTAGTACATCGGCTTGGCATTTGCCCGTATAGTCTGTGGATCTTAGGATAACAGCGGAGGAGCGCATGCACCTGGGATCGGTAAAGGGGTCGAAATCTCGCTTATGCAAACCGTTTCTCTGCCGGGTGCCCGGAATCGCGCGCTTGCTAGCGATCATTGGCAACTTCGACAAGGAAGTGCTTACTGCGGCACTTGGTGGTGGAGATGATCTGATCATTTTTGACCTTTCCATTTTCCTTGCCAAATTCATGTACAGATGTCTCCCGCCTTCCTCACGCGTACCTGCGTCAACCAGGCTTACCACACTACCGCAGTCGGTATCTCGGGGGTGGAGTGTCAAAGTCACTCATCGTCTTGGTGCCGATATCTGCCGCGTGGAGTTGTGAGCTCGTGTTGATCTGTCACAATGATACTTTACACAGTAGTAGTAACATATCCACTTTCCTGATTGTGCGCTGCTACCCAAATGGAAGACTAGCACCGTGGGCTGCGTGGCACTGAGACATCGAGAACCAAGACTCGGTGGCCGTCGCTAAGGTACGCATTGGCCAGCTCTATTGGCTCTGAGCTGGGCTCGGACGTCCTGGACTGCTTCGTAGGCCTCGCTTCAACGCTTCGAGGTTGTTTTACCTCCCTCGAGATCTCAATACGCAACAGATCTGGCTGCAGGCGACGACATCAAGGCTGTGGACGGAAGAGGAAGCCCATGTCCAATAAACCGTTAGACCGCAGGTGCATCCATCGACACGCATAAGCTCGCCACTATCTGTTGACGAGTGCGCAACAAAGTCGATCCAGCAGATTCTGCCCTTAGTCTAGGAGATATATGTGCAGCCAGGGCATCGTCGTCTTCCCAACGCAATCAAGCGACTTAAACCGCAAAGTGGTGTTGAACAAATCACATCCGTCTCCGGTACTATGCTTCCCCCCTGTTCAGAGATGCGTACCTGCCAAGACCTTCAACTCCTGGAAAGGACAGGTCCACCCTTGGATGACGAGGATGGAAGTCCAGGCCCGTTAGCCTGTGCTAATATTTGGCCCACCTTTGCCCATTTTGGTCATTCGATGGCACCCAGCTCAGTGAGGACGTCGATAAACAGGCGCTTTTTATTGGCCCACCGTCCCCCCATCCGGGTACTACTCCGGGCCTGGCCTAGAAGCTCCCAAGCCACCAATGCACGCCCCGGCTAGCGTCTCCCACTGTCGTGTTGGCGCTCTCGTGGTTCCCCAGCACTAACACAGCAGATCAACTCATTAAAGGCAGTGATCATCTCGAATTCCCGGCGCGCGGCTCTGCACCTGTTCACTCCTGCTACCTCACCTCTGCCCTGTAACGATTGGAGCATCTACAAATCGCCAGAAAGCGACAGATAATCCATAGGAGCGAAGACCAGATATTCCCGCCATCTAATATCTGTTCCTCTTAATATTAAGAATTTTCGCTCCCTCTCTATCTATATCTCTCAACCCAACTTTACCTAATATCTGGGCTCCCCCGCACCTCTGTAGCCAGAAACAGAAACGGCATTGTCGTCCATATTCATATAACTTCTCAATCCATCTCCACCCCGACATCCCATTGGCGACTGCTTCTCCTCACCTGCCGCCGAAGGTCATTTATCCGCCACGGCCTATATTGAACTCATTGGGCCAAAGTTTCGATCCACGTCGACGGGAAACCGGAGTCCACCCCCGGTCAAACTGCATTCCCGTTCGCTGCAGACGACACAAAAACCTGTTAATCGCCTGGTCTGGACTCGGCCAGGGCTAGGTGGCCGTTATAACACGCCGACTTGGCCAGAACACCAAACCGAAGAATTCCACTGCTTTCGACTGCTCTCAGATCACCATCGACTCAGGACAAGAGGTCGTTGTTTACGAAGAACGGGAAGGGAAAGGGTCATCTAACCACAGCAAACCGGCCCTTTCGGTTTCGAGTCACTCGTTTTACGGCGCATCGTCGCACAGCGTAATGTTTCACGCACTATAATCCCGCCAAGCCGTGTCTTTTAAAGGCGTCGATCATGTCTCTCGTTTCAGGTCCTGTAGCTTTACGCTCGTCTGCGTCTTCCAGAAATCACTCAACCGCACATCATCACAAACCACGGTCACAATGGTGGACCGGCTTATTCTTATTACTCGCCTGCCTCGTGTGCAGGGTAACAGCCACGCCGCCAGACGCAGCACCGCCTGTCGAGACCCTGGCGATCGACACCCGTGTGCCGACCATGGTGCACGGAAAGTGGGTGATGGTATCGCAGGAGGAGCTTAAACGCCGGGATCTGGAGGCCAGAGATGGCGGCACTTCAACGGCACCCGCAACTACCACAACGCTTAAGATAGCCGTGTCTACATCCGCGACGCCGAGCCCTCTGCCTAGTCCGCTCGATGGCAGCATATCGTCAAACTTCTCCAAGAGCAGCACTGGGACCAACCCCTGCCCGGCGTTTCTTAACTCCTTCCTCACGAACCCGACTTTCAAGCAGTGCTATCCATTCTCACTGCTATTGCAGGTAAGCTCTGCCACTTTGGCATTGACGTACCACCCCTTTACTGACCACAGACCGTAGGGGTCTACATCCTTCTTCGAGGCAGAAAAGTCTCTCGTCAGCATCACTCAGGTCTTGGATGCATCTTGCTCGGCAAACGTCACATTCTGCAGCTCATATCTGAAAACCTTGGCCAAGAATCTCACCGACTCGTCCAACTGCGGGACGGACTTTGAGCTCGGCAACTCGGTGGTGGTGCAGTCCTATATCGCCATGGTCTCTTACCAGACTCTCTACGGCGCAACGTGCCTGAAAGATCCCAAGACCGCAGCGTACTGTTTCGCCAACGCAGTCACGAATCTCACCACGCCGTCGAACGTCTTCATCTACTATCTGCCTCTGAACATCTCCCTTCCGGGAAGCTCGATACCGTCGTGCAGCTGGTGCCTCGAGCAAACCATGGATCTCTACCAGTCTGCTGCCGCGAACCGGGCATTACCCATAGCGAACACATACGTCTCGGCAGCACAGCAGGTCAACACCATTTGCGGGCCTGATTTCGTGAACTCGAGCCTTCCAAACGCGATCGTAGTGAGCAGTGGCCACCGGTCCCTGACACCCTGGCCTCAATGGATGCTTGGGCTGCTACCATTGCTGGTGGCCATACAGTGGTTATTATGAGATAACCTTGCAAGTTGTGAACTTGTTGGTTTTGCACCACATTTTCACCTTGACCATTCTCTACTTCACCCGTCGGACATACACACTTGAGCGTTTGATACCCATTTTGGCTTTGTTTTTCTTCTACACTTCTCTTCTAATGCATCCTATTTACCTCACAAACTTTATTACCCTTTCACCTCGGCACCCTGCGTACATAGTAGTGGGCCACATTTGTATTTAGGTTCGGCTGGGAGCAAGGAGGTTCACTCGGAATTTTGGAAGATAAAAGTTCACGGCGGCACCCCGTGGTTTGGCTATAACGGACAAGGGGCCTATTCGCCCGGATGGAGGGCGTTTGATAGGCTTCAGGACATATTGGTTTCGGTATATACGGTGTCCTCGGCGACTGAGGACTGGAAAGGTGCTTGAGGCGTCCGTGGAGGACCTAATCTTCGAGCGCACAAGGCTTGTTCTTCTTGTATATATAATGATGCTTGCGATGAGCTATGGACGCAGTGTTTTATAATGGCATCTGTAATTCAAGACGCTTGTCTAGTGCAGTTTCATCATGAAGAGAATCTAACTGGCAGGGAAGAATTGAGTAACGACTCCATTGCCCGAACTCCTGCCTGACCCGTCTATGAAGCTATCCCAGCCGCCGACAGATATCAATCAGCACAAGATAAATACCAATACATCATATCAAAACATGCCCTGCTCTGGCCAATATCAAGACCTCTTCTGGCCCAACTCCTCAGCCCCGAAGTCATCCCAATCGTCCCAGCCCTCAAGGCCGGATCCACCGATCTGGCGTCCAACCCAGATGCCAACGGCCGTAATAGCACTGGCAAGCAAGAACCAGCCTTCGAACCAGCGATCCACAAACGCGGGCTCCAGCGCGCTCTCCAGAGCGTCGCCGACGGATTGGCCGACCTCGCGTGGAAGATTGCTACGCAGCAGGAGGGCGGAGCTGATGACATACGTGGCCGCTATCTGCCCGATGATGAGGGCGAGATTGGCCTGCGCCTGGCGGAGCAGGGCCGGCGCCCAGCGCGCAAAGAGGTGGAAGGTCTGCAGGACCGAATTGGCCGAGGCGGCCAGGATTACGCCCGAGAGGAGGAAGGATATCTGCCGCGCCCAGGCGATCTGGTCGAGCTTCGGGTCCCAGTGCCGGGCGAGGAGACCGAGGAAGCGGTTGATCGGGTCGGAGGAGGAGAACGACGACTGGGGTTGGTAGGCGCGCCGTAGAGTCGTTAGGGTAGTGGCCAGGATGCGGTAGATGCAGTAAACGCTGAACACGTAGCCCGGCAGAGACAGTATCCGGCCCAGCGCGGTCCCGTCTCGCGCGTGAGCAGCCTGCCGGTTGCGGAGCAGGGAGAGTGACGACGATAGGGTTGACTCCATCGCCTCCAAGCCAGAAATCTCCACCTGCAGGGCCTTGATCTCAGCCGCATCACCACTGCCACCCATGCCCTTCAGCGAACCGATCATCTTACCCACAAACCCAGTCGACCCTGACGACGCCGCGGCCGCATCGGACGCGGCAGCCACCTTCCTCTGTAGTGCCCTCAACCGATGCCGCTTCGTGATCAGCATCTCGCTCGTCGCATCCAACCCGGCCTGCTTCCTCGCAATATCCGCGTCCGTGACCGGCCGCCGCTTATAAACCCTGTTGTCGACGAACGTATGCCACGGACTCGACACGCTCGCGAACCCAGACAGCAGCGCCATGAGCGAGATGCCAATAACACCTATGCGCTCAAGGCACGCCCTCGACAGACCGCCCTCTCCTCCCAGCCCAGACCACAAATCCCCAACTCCAGCCGTCTTGTCCCTGCTCACCCTCCCCGTAGCTCCATGCCCCAGCGTAGCCGCCGTATTATCCACCACGCCCTCCCCCTCCCCCTCCCCACCCCTTCCAGCAAACGCATACCCACTTCCTTTCTCGCCAGTCAACATCCCCCCAATGGCCCAGAAAGCCGCCAACCACCCACCAAACACCAACAGCTGCACCCCCCACGCAAACCTCCTCTTCCCCTTCCCCTTCGCCCCGCCCTTCCAACCCGCCATCCCAAACGCATCAACCAGACTCCTCACCTCCAGCGCCGGCACCACCACCACCAGCAAGAACAGCAGACTCCCCACCGTAACCCGCAGCGCCGCCGCCCGCGCCGCGGGCGTCACCACCTCCACGATCTCCGCCAGTATCAGCTCCGCCAGCACGACCGCCAGCGCGACCGTGGCGCCGAACGCCCCCGCGGCCGCGACCTCGCGGGGCCGACGCCTGCGCGCGCGGGCCCCGTGCTGCGCGTGCGCCTGCCTGAGCGAGGCCGGCGCGCTGGCGGGGAGGAAGTGGTCTTCGCCGTCGTCGATCTCGACGCCGTCCCGGGGAGACTGCTGCTGCTGCTGGAAGTGCGAGAGGTGGGGGAACAGGCGCGTCGCGGCCGCGAGGAAGACGCCGGCGAAGGTGAGGAGGAAGGGGGAGAGGGAGAGGAGGGTCGAGGCTGTTGAGGGCGGGGGCCCGCAGAGGGTGGTGTCGTCGGAGCAGCTCATGGTGCTGATGGGGATGGTCGTGGTAGTGGTTGTCGTAGTTGTTGCCCGAGGCCGAGTCGGCGGGGGTTGGCCTGCATTCTACGGTAGATGGGCCTCTGTGAAAGATTGGCTGAGGTAAGAATCCGCTATTGTCGTCGTTGTGCGTTCGCCCATCAGACTTCGAAAATTGAAAACATATCTGCACTTTATGTTCAGAGCAGTCGTGGCATTTGCCCTGTGTTGCGTTAGTCTTTTGAGACAGAGACAGCCGGCAGAGGTGGGATGTAGGACAGCATCCCTGTCTTTTGGAAAAGTGGAGTCTCAGCAGCTTCCTCCTGGTACTATTCAGGCAGTATTCGAGATCTGTTCAAGTCTAGATTCTGCAACACAAGACAAGCACTTTGATTCATGGAACTGTGGACGCAGGTAGAGGATCGTTCAGTTGTGTAATACGCTGCCAATCGGATGACTGTTGTGGCTACCTCGACCTCTACCTCTACCTATTGATACAACAGGTCTACGAGCAATCCGGTTCCTCGTTTCCATTCATGGCCTCATGATACTCCCCGACTCCGACGTTAGTGAAAAAGGAACCTCCGTGGACACCTTATGCGCCCATGAACGGTAAAAGTGAAAACCCGCCGCTCTACAAGAAAGAAAGAAGCGCCCCGGGTCAGGGGTTTACTGCGCCACCAGGCTGCTCCGCATTCCGGCATCTGAATATCCATGGTTTCGGGCGTGCGTTCAGACGCTATAGACCATATGCGACTGCGAAGATGCCCAGACCTCTCGCGACCAGGTGAAGAATCGCTCGAGGGTGCATATCAAACCCAGAGGCGGCACACCACACCCCTCGTAAGAATGCCACCTAACCAAGGGGTATAAGCCAGCAGCAGAGCCAGTGTCCTCCAGTTCAGCCATGCTTTGGGACGAACAATTCCTGCAGATCCTGCGAGTGCAATGACTGCCCTCGTCATGTGGCCTGGCAAGGCACGCCTTGGTCCTGTTTATGGCCATGGCTCGCCTCTACTAGTGTTATCACGGCCAGACCGTTCAAGTGGACCTTCGCCTATCAGCGCCGCCGGAGCCTTGGCTGGAAGCTTCGTCCTCTTCGTCCTCATCCTCCTCGGTTATCTTGCCGCCCGACTTAAGCAACGCTGCGGCCTCGCCAACTTCCATACGGTGAAGGCGTTCCTTTTGCGCCTTCATCGCCAGTTGCTCGCGTTCGCGCTGAGCCTTCAGTGCTTGTGGTCCACTCACGACGTCGAATTGTTCTTCTTCGTCCTCGCCACCGCTGTCTTCATCTCCACTGTCGTCATTGGCCCGCAATGGCGGCGGTGTGGACGACCGCCTCTCCAAAGGCGGCGGTACTCCCGACACCTCTGCCGCCGTGGACACAGACGACCCGAGGACTGACGAAGCTGAGCTCCGCGGGTTCTGAGCAAATGGCGTCTGCAGTGGCTTGATGGTAGGGTCAAACGCCGCCGGGAGCCCGAGAGCCGCAGCTACTCTGTGGGCTTCTTCCTCCGGCGGGATTTGGGTCTCTGTCTCATACAGCCCGCTGGTCCCCTTATCGGCTTCGTGTATTCCCTCGTTGGAGGAAAGCATGCTGATGTAGCTCTGGCGACTGGGGTCGTGGCTTCTCTTCTCCTTCTTCTTCTTCCGCTTGTCATCTGGACGAACCACCACGACCGGCACAGGACTGTACTGAAGACAGTACTTGGAGAACGAATTCCGGTTGTTGACCAAACCTTGAATGCCTCCCAAAGACCGGCCCCGCGTCCCTACGATGAGCATCGATGGTTGGTACATTTGGATCTGCGACGCGCAAATCACGTTAGCCTCAGGTAACAGACGGTGCTTGTCACAAAGCCCCTTGCAGGTATGTGGTTAGACGTACGAGTTGCTGAAAGGTCGCATGAAGCTTTCCAACGGAATACTCCAGTATTATGCTTATCGCTCGGTTTTGCGTGTTCTTGTCCGTAATCGTCTGCATCATCTTCTTCGCCTCCTCCTGATAGCTCTTGTCCGCGCCGCGTAGCGGGGTCTCGATGACCCTGACGCACACGACCTCATCTCCATCGTCCACAAGGTTCTCCAAAAGCCACACAAGCGCATAGTCGGAGTATGCATGTTCGTCTACGCCGACCATAAATGTGCGCGATCTCCGCCTAGGATGGTAGCCCTGGTGTCGGACATTGAGGGTAAAGGATGACGTGTTGAACTTTGTCGCTTCACCGGCTGGCAGGTTGTCGAAACCCACATGTCGCTTGAACCTGGGTGCAGGAGGAGGAGTCTCTGTTAGCTCGGTCATGACATCTAGTTGGCTCAATTTCAGGCGCACACCAGGAATAGCAATGAGCACCGTTGGGGGGGGAGAAATTGAAGTTTGGGTCGGAAAGAGGGATTGGGAACAGCACGAAAAGAAAGTCAGATCAATGCGTCAATATGGAACCATTGCGGGGATTTCGGGCACCCAGACAGTCAGGCAGCTTGGCGGCGAAGATGCGTCGATGAGCGACACGACGGGCGACAAGGGGGTCTAGTGGGCAAATGTCCGATCCAGCTATCGTAGTAGAGCTCTTGCTAGTTGCACCAATGAATGCCCAGAGAGAGGCGCAGCAGGGTCCAAGAAGAGGGCCTAGGTCTCGACCTGCTGGAATCCAAAGCATGTGCACCACGCTCACTCATGATGGCGAGGGCGGAGCGTAATCGATGTGGGACAGCGGGGGTTGTTAGCGGGGTGTTGATTTAAGCTTGACGAATGAGGTCATGGGCCCTCTCGTCTAGAGCGGCAGCTTTCCCCATACTCTGAGCATGCGGCCAGGATGGACGCTGTAAGATCCTCGGCTGCATATCACAGTAGGGCGAATTGAGATAGAGACGACACCCCGTCAGAAGAACTGTCCGGCGCTGGTACGCTCCACCAAGCGAGCGGTCTGATTCGACCGTTTAGGACCGGCTCATGCGACTGCTTGCCTCGAACGGCAAAGGGTCTGGTAGAAGCTCTGCTCGCTGCTCGGCTCGTCCCTGTAGCGTTGGTGGCTCCCTGCCCCTCCGTGACGTCGCACTGTCGTAGGAAGGCCTAGATCACCTTCCAAACAAGGAGCTCGCAACATCGCCGGTGACTGTCGCAGCAATTGCTGAGCTGCAATTCTGGCGTGGGAGATCGAAGTCGACTCTCTTGAGGGTCGAGCTAGGGACAGGACCTGTCGAGCCGGGCCCTGCATGAGGGAATGAAGTGTGATGTTCGGCTGCAGACGGGCCGCTTGCAGAATCGACATAACGACGAATAGCAATTTCCATCATGCACACTTGTGCTTTGTGCAACATAGATCTGTAGGAAGTTCCTGGCCGTCTGCCAGAACAGACGCAATGCACAAGGGGGTAAACAAGAACTGGTGCGAGGGAAACTTCAAAGCTTACCTTACTGGCTCTGGTGAAGATGCCCGCAGCCGCTGGCCATCCGTCTTCCGTTGAACTCCTTGTGGCAGCCTCGGGTCCTGAGGTGGACGAAAGCTGACCGATGCGACCGAAGACTTTCTCGACAGCGAGTAGTCGGACTGGCCGAGGCTAATGGCATCCGACGCTCTACGCGAGCCAGGTTGGTCGCCCTGAGCGCCTGGAAACAGCGCGGTCGAACCTGGGCTGGTAGAGCTGGCAATACTGCCGCGATGGAGACTGGGTGAGTTCTGATCGAAGATTTGGGCGCTCCTGCTGGTGTTCGTCGGCAAAGACGCGAACTTGACGGCCCCCTGGCTGGCGTCGTTCTTCGTATACCCATTGTCGCGCCTGGCCGAGAAATAATCGCCAGGCTGTGACACCGGCTGCGAGTTCTGGGTTCGAGGCGACACATCGCTATCGGGGGACTTTGCGTTGGACGAAGTCGACGTTGATGCTCTCCTGGGGGGTCTGGCTTGGTCGGCCATGGGTGATGGCGGACAATACGTGATGTTATGCTCTAAGGCCGATGATATCTTTGCTATGCCAGTGCTCATATGGCCTCAAGATGAGGTCGGCAGAGGCAAAGTCCTAATGTTACTGCATCGAGGTTGGAGGGTAAGTGTTGCAAAGCTTGTGACGGAGCGAAAGCTCCAAGTGGTATGAGGGTCGGGTGACACTAGGCGCAGCGTCGCTCGAGGTCGCGTTGGGTCAGCCCTACGGCGTGCGCAAAATGGACAGTGCCAAGATGCTGCCTGCTATGGGTGGCTTCTATCTGTTTGCGGTTTTGTCCTGGCGGTTTCGCACGTTTTTGGCAGGAGTCGGGAGTGTTTAAAGTGTCCCAAGTGTCCTCTTGGGGCTGAAGGACAAATAGTCGAAGAACTAATGGGCAGCTCAAGGGACGGGCTGACAGTTGGCTGCAACGATAAAAAGTGTGTTCTAGCCCCGAGCCAAGGATGGACTGGGAGATAAGAACCCTTTATGATTGGCGTGATGTGAGACACTTTCGCTTTTTGACTCTTTTGTCCTGGCCGGGTCGATGTTGCGTGTTGTGGAATATACGGTGTACCTAGCGAACCTGATGGACGTGACAGCTTGACGGTGTGATATCAACCACTCGGGACAGCACGTGAAAATGTTCGCGATTGTTTGTCGGGGAAGGACCAAACGCTCGAGCCCAAGATAAGACAGAGTCTCACGAAATAAGAAAGTTCAGATCTGCTCCAAATTGCGTCACACCCTGCGGAGGAAGGCGAGAGGGGGATATGGCTGGGTTATGCTGGACTACGCTTGTACACGTAAGTAAGGTAGGAAGCAAAGCGTGTCGAGAAACCTCAAGGTTATTAAATTCACCACCTTGGACCTGTACAGTATATACGAAGGGCCAGGACAAGCTTTTGTGACGAGGCTCACAACAACGCAAACAGAACATGACGCGAGGGATGCAAGGGAAAGTGCGGTAATTGAGAATTGGCGATCCACTGCCAAGGCGGACAAACCGTGGCATCTTCTTGATCTTCCATGCCAAAGTCTGGCGCCAGTCGTAACGTACATGTACACCGTGCACCAGGTCTCTACGGAGTCTTTTTCGGGCTGCCCAATATCTGGTCTCGACTTTTGCTCTTGTCTCGTCACTTTTCACCTCGCACAGGCTCGGAATAGAGAGGCCGTAGTGGTGGTGGTATTTGCGTGCATTGGAGCAGTCTAAAACGTGAGTCAATGCAAGCAGCACGCAGTGAGAATTGGTGGTGTCCACCAGCCCCCAGTCACTCTGGTAGGCAGAGCTCTGGGTATTCCCACTGTATGCGGTGCTCTTGGCGACTTGGCAGCGTCGTGCTCCGCGCATATCGTCAAATATCGCCAACAAATCACCACATGCCGGAAGCCTGGTACTGCTATCCGCTGCCGTCAGCTCCTATCATACCACAGTACACCTATACTGCTCCGACCCTCTGGCCAGGTAGGTGCTGCTGCCTTGCTTATTTCAAAGTTTAAGTGCGGCAACTCTGGTACCTTGTGCTTTCAGATCAGTCTGATATCTGGCTCAACCAAATTCGGCCCCTCTTCTTTGGCCGGGCGGTGACAAACCATTCGTGGGAAATCCAGAGGATTGCTCGAACCATCCAATTGTTGAATGCAGAAAGCTGAGTTTCCTTGCGCTCTCACGACCGAACGACTATCTTCACCCAGTCTCGGCGTGTCGTCGGAGTTGTAGCCCTTCATCAATCCTGCATGGTCCCCCAAGCTGCAGCTTCTCGCGGCCAAGACGGCCACCTACGGGACGAGTTGTGGGGTTGTCGGTACGGCTATCGTCGAGATCCTTGAGATGGCGGTCAGGGAATCCGAGCTATACTTGTCTAGCATCTGGGCGGCTTCTTGGGAGTATGCCCAGTCATGAAACGGGAGGCCGCCAACTGCAGCTTGCGTTTTCCGGATACGCGAAGCCTTCATGGGACATACGTCGTCTCTCGTAGACTACCTTACTTAGATCCCCTGCTCAGATTCCACATCGCAACCTTACCTTAGTAGTACTGCGGGTATGCCGGTGGGACTGCATCATAGCTTCGGACGGTTGCAGCCGTCCGCATGGAAAGCTTCTAAAGCTCCAATCTCTCCGGTGTGAGCCATGGAGCTTCACCGGTTCACTTTCGACGTGATGCGAGATAAGATTGCAGCATCAGATAAAGCTCAAACAACCTGCGGCCCAGTCACTGTAGCTCCGAGACCGGGCATCTGCCTTTTCCACTTGGCACCTAACTGTGATGTGACAACTCAACGTGCTTACTGACTTTGGAGCAGCCTCATGAGAGAGATGGTGGGCTGTTTCAGTCGAGTCATCCCCAGTCTTTCGCCCTATATTTTCCCCGTAGAGCTGTATCGGCCACACCACCCAACGTTGGTATAGGCTGCATAGCAAGGATCAAGCTGCGTCTCGCATGCAAAGCTACAATCATACAGTCTCTTCCATCTCATCTGCCGTACGAAGATCATTCTCAGAAGGGAACCGTTGTGCCGATAGCTCATTCTCATCTAAGTAGCGGCAGACAGGGGACGCGGGACCATTGACCGACGTGAAATACTGCTTATGAGATGGATGGCGCCATTGATAAAGACCGACGTTACACACGTCTATTGTGGCAGGTATCCGACCTATAACTGGAGTCCTCCATACAAATTTCACCTCTCGCAGATGTATCTGGTCATCAAGGTTCCGGCCCAGCCAGCCGCTCTCAACGCGCCCGTGGGCAGAGAAAACGCACCTGTTGGCCATTTCTAGGTGGTTCTCGTCCTCGTCCATCGTTACCGCCGTTTTTGGTCCAACCCACCACCCTTGAGGAATCTTTGACCGCAGCTCCTTAGACGCCTATGCAATGCAAGCTGACGAAAGGACCTTCCAGTCCTGTGTCCCCTTGAAAACCACAATTACTAACAAGATAAGAGGTCCGACCGCTGGCCCGCGTCAAGTTTGTGCAAGCTATTCTCGCCCTTACGCATACGTCCGCGAGAGGTTACGGAGATACCAGTCTACCAGCTTGCGTCCTACCTTGGCTTCCGAGATATGGATGAGGTCCTGTAAGCTCCTGTTAGCATAACGGTCGCACAAATTGTCAAGCCAGTCTGGAAGATTAAAAATGGTCTGACGTGGGCAATAAGCCATTGGGACAGTCGGTTACTTACACCTTGTAACGCATAGTCGATGTCGCTGACATTCACCAAATCACCCTCCAACAGTGCCTGGTCCGACCAGCGCAGCTGCTTAGAGCGCTGCTTGTTCACCAGGAGCCATGACCGCAGTTCCTCAGACTCAACCTCCAAGAAGCCCGCGAGCTTGTTAAGGTCCATAGTTGTATACAACCGGAGGTACGACTTGAGCGTGGGGCTGAACATGTTGGTCTTGACCTCATCCATGAAGATGGACAGGTGGTGCTCGATAGGGTCGACATTGGCCTCTGGGTGATCGAAATCAGGGGGCACGGGTGAGATGAACTTGGGGCATGCAGTCCGGAAAAGCTCTTCAAAGATGGGCAAGGACTCGGGTCCACCACGTTGGAGCTTCAGGAGCTGGTCACCGTACTTCTCGCGGAGAGCGGTGTGAATGGTGTCATCCAGACGTGTAGGATGGAAAGCCACGCAAATGGCGATGAGCGCGTACATCTGGTCGTTCTTCTTGGTGATCGAGTCGTACTGCGCGTTCTTCTGGAAGTTCTTCGTCCGTGAAACATAGACCAGGATATGGCTGAACATGCGAATGGCGTCGGCGTAGCGGCGCATCATCATGTAGGAGAAACCCACGTAGTAGTACGTGGTGAAATGAGCGGCCATGACGCGGGCGAACATGGCCTTCTTGTTGAGCTCGATATCGTCCAGCGTCTTGAGAGCGAGGCTGAAGTCGCCGAGGAGGGTGTGGACCCTAAGAAGTCCGATGATGGAGAAATATCCAAGCATGCGGTAGAGGCTCTTGGATCCATACTCGCCAGCGACAGCCATCGGGTCTTCGTTCCTCTTCATGGCCGCCAACTGCTCTGTGATTTGAGATCTCTGAATCAGGGAGTATAGAACGTTCAAGACGCTGTAGCAGCCCCATGTGTTGGGGTTGTCGCGCAGAACCTGGATCTCCTCCTCATTGTTGGCTTGCCTCGCAATTCGTGCTCTGTATGAAGAGAAGGAGTTGAACTGGTAGATGAACTCGTCGATGACATCCCACGCCCAGTAGTACTACCAAATATAAAGTCAGTGATGTCCAATCGAGAATCAACAGTCAGACAGCGAATGCTCACAGAAGGAGGCTCCAGATCGACGGGACCCTCAGAGTTGAGAATGAAGTGGAACAAGCTGCAGTAGGAGTCGTAGCTTTGGAACTTGACTTCAAGCGGTGCCGAGAAGTCAAGCGGTTGAGCAGCGGCAGCCAGTCGCGACTGAATGTCGTCGGTCTGTTGGGCCATCGTCAGGGACGTCACGGGCTCCAGCTCCTCCATACCGTCTTCGAATTGAACCTGCTCCCGGTAGTCGGCCACCAAGGCCTCCTCCTCCACATCGCTGTCGTCGTCCATGGCCCTCACGGGCGGAGCGCCATTCTGGAATGTGCTCATTTTTTCGGCTGTGATATACGAGACCTTCGGGATGCTGGTCGTCCTATGGCGTTGTATTCCAAGACAAAGAGGCGCTATCGACGGCGGGGCTCGCTGTTTGTTGAGGTTATCACAAAATCTTTTTTTGCGTGAAGATTGTGGGCTCGGGGCCTCGCTAGTCAGGTATACCGCCTAGGCGAATAACAACGAACGGCTTCTTGCCTCAAGCTCCAGCCGTCCTACACCCAGTTCACGAGGATATTTAATAGAAAGTCACGTCCCAGGTGGAGTTGACTACGTCAGACCCAAGCTGAAAAGCTTATTCTTCAACTGGCGAGCATGAGAATGCCAGATGTGAACAATGCTGCGATTCTTTCGGCAATATTTGCCCCTCCAATCCGTACCGCCTTTGCGGTAGAGACTCCCGGTCCGTAACTGTTGCCCCACTATGAGTCGAATTAATTTCACCCCACTAAGAAAATGCACTCAGCGGGGTGTTAGTCAGTTGTACAAAGTATATGCCCAACTCGGATCTCAACGCAGGTGACGAGAGCAAGTTGGACAGGAAAATAGTGTATTTAAACAAAAGTTTGCCCTTTGGCAGTGACCAAGAGATAGCCGTCTCATTTCACACCATTTCTTCCCTCGAGGACCTAGATATCTGTCACAATGCCGGTGGTCAGCCCTGAAAAGCTTGCCAAGCTGCAGAGCCATGCAGACGATGTCCGAAATGTATAGTCCAACTTCCTCATAATGAATCAAATCTACCATGTACTGACATCTGATGTACAGATTTGCATCCTAGCACACGTTGTATGTGATAGACGACCAGCTACCTTCAGAGTTCACCCTGACCCGCCGCCTGCTGACCCTGTTGCCGCATAGGACCATGGAAAGACGTCTCTCACCGATGCTCTTCTTGCCACTAATGGCATCATCTCCCCAAAGTTGGCCGGCAAGATTCGGTATCTAGATTCCCGGCCTGACGAGCAACTACGAGGCATAACCATGGAGTCTTCAGCTATCTCACTCTACTTCTCTATGCTTCGGAGATCCAGTCCAGACGCCACCCCTGAACCCAAGGAGTACCTCATCAACCTCATAGACTCGCCCGGCCACATCGACTTTAGCAGTGAAGTCTCTACAGCGTCTCGATTATGTGACGGAGCCGTCGTCCTCGTTGACGCTGTTGAGGGTGTGTGCAGTCAGACAGTAACCGTTCTGCGGCAGGCATGGACGGAAAAGCTCAAGCCGCTCTTGGTCATCAATAAGATGGATAGGCTAGTCACAGAGCTACAAATGACGCCTGGGGAGGCATATATACACCTCAGCAAGCTCCTTGAACAGGTCAACGCTGTGCTCGGCAGCTTTTTCCAAGGCGAACGGATGGAGGAGGACCTGAACTGGCGGTCGAGAATGGAGGAGAAGGCCGCTGCTGCTGCTGAAAAAGAGGCCAAGATTGCTGACGAACAGAGCGACTCCGGAGAGCTCCAGTTTCAAGAAAGGGACGATGAAGAGCTATACTTCGCGCCGGAAAAGAACAACGTTATCTTTGGAAGTGCTATCGACGGTTGGGCATTCACTGTGAGGCAGTTTGCCGGCCTTTACGAGAAAAAGCTGGGCATCAAACGGAATCTTCTTGAAAAAGTGCTTTGGGGGAACTTTTATTTTGACCCTAAGACGAAGAAAGTTTTGGGGCCGAAACATTTGAAGGGAAGGTCGCTTAAACCTATCTTCGTCCAGCTTGTGCTGGAGCCTATTTGGACAGCGTATCAGGCGACAACTGGTGGTAACAGTGGAAAAGGGGATCCAGCGCTTCTAGAGAAGATCACCAAATCACTCAACCTCACGATACCGCCACACATTCTGCGGTCTCGCGACCCGAGGTTACTGCTCACGACAGTCTTTTCTTCCTGGCTCCCTCTATCAACTGCGTTGCTAGTATCGGTAGTGGAGTCACTACCCTGCCCGCGAGTAGCCCAAGCGGAGCGGTTACCAGATCTTTTGCAGGAAGTTCCAGGCCTGGAGCATGTCGATCCCAGGGTAAAAGATGCCATGATATCCTTCAAGAAGTCGAAAGACGACCCTGTGGTTGCATACGTCAGCAAGATGGTGTCCATTCCAGAGAGTGAGCTCCCTGAAAACAAACGGAGAGGTCAGCTTACTGGAGAGGAGGCAAGAGAAATGGCTCGGAAGAAGCGTGCTGAAGCTGCCAGAGCTCAAGCTGCTGTAATGGATGGAACGAACGATATTGCAAATGCTATGGCAAACGCTAGTCTGGAAGACGACATCCAACAACCCGAGGAAGAGAAAGTAGACCCTGAGCATCTTGTCGGTTTTGCTCGCATCTACTCGGGCACCCTTTCCGTGGGCGACTCGATCTACGTCCTCCCTCCAAAATTCTCTCCCTCACATCCGCACGCCGCCCCCGAGCCCAAGAAGGTTACCGTCACCGCGTTATATATGCTCATGGGCCGTGCCCTCGAAGCACTAGACTGCGTACCGGCGGGTGTCGTCTTCGGCATTGGGGGGCTCGAAGGCAGCGGCATCCTCAAGTCTGGCACGCTGTGCAGCCAACTCGAGGGATCTGTCAACCTTGCTGGTATTGCGAACCTTGGAGGGAAGCCAATTGTGCGCGTTGCATTGGAGCCCGTCAACCCGGCCGACCTTGACAAAATGATACATGGTCTTCAGCTTCTTGTGCAGAGCGATCCATGTGCCGAATATGAGCAGTTTTCCAGCGGCGAGCATGTGCTTCTCACAGCTGGTGAGCTCCACTTGGAGCGGTGTCTGACCGATCTCAGGGAAAGATTCGCGCGCTGCGAGATACAGGCCGGCGCTCCTATTGTACCGTACCGAGAGACCATTGTGCGTGCCGAAGAGATGAGACCGCCAGCAAATAAGGAGCTAGGACGAGGAGTCGTTGTCGGTGTCACCAGCTCGAAACAGGTTACAGTGACACTGAGAGTACGACCATTACCGGCGGAGGTGACCGAATTTCTGATCAAAAACTCCGGATCTATTAAGCGTCTTTACTCGGAGCACAAAGAGGCGATAGAGATCAACGGACAGGGCGAAGCGGCACCCGAGGACGACGTAGATGTTGATGGAGTCACTCCCGAAAACAAGATTCTATCCGTCGAAGATTTGAAAACACAACTCCGAGCCCAGTTGGAAAAAGTCAAAGACCGAGACCCATGGAAAAATGTGGTGGACCAGATAACGTCCTTCGGACCCAAGCGTACAGGTCCCAACGTCCTGATCGACGCGACGAAAGAGCAATGCTTCGCCAAGGCCTTCGCGCCGGAGAAGGAGCGACGGCGGAACAACGCCGTGCCGGCGGCCGACGAAACGACCATTCACGCAAGCCACTTCTGTGACAAAATCACCTACGGCTTCCAGCTGGCGACAGACCAGGGGCCACTCTGCCACGAGCCGGTACAGGGCATCGCCGTCTTCATCGAGGACGTGGCCATCTCGGCGGGCGAAGACGAGACGGTCTCGGCCAGAGACAGGGTTGGCCGCCTCACCGGCGAAGTCATCAAGACGGTGCAACAGTCCGTGCACAAGGGCTTCCTCGACTGGTCGCCGCGGCTGATGCTTGCAATGTACTCGTGCGAGATCCAAGCGAGCAGTAAGTCTCTTTTAGCGTCCCCCCCACCCTCTCCTACTTTTCCTCTCTCCAAGTCAAACGTAACCACATATTCTAACAAAAACCTACAGCCGAAGTCCTAGGCCGAGTTTATGATGTCCTCACCCGCCGCCGCGGTCGCGTGCTGTCGGAGGCGATGAAAGAGGGCACCCCGTTCTTCAGCATCCAGAGTCTCCTCCCGGCGGCCGAGTCCTTCGGCTTCGCGGACGACATGCGCAAGCGCACCTCGGGCGCCGCCCAGCCGCAGCTCATCTTCGCGGGCTTCGAGATCCTGGACGAGGACCCGTTCTGGGTGCCGTTCACGGAGGAGGAGATGGAGGACCTGGGCGAGCACGGCGACCGTGAGAACGTGGCCAAGAGGTACATGGACAGTGTTAGGCGGCGAAAGGGCCTGTTGGTGCAGGGAAGGACGGTCGCGAGGGATGCGGAGAAGCAGAAGACGCTGAAGAGGTAGTTTGGGTTCGGAAAACAGAGTGTATTATGGACGGAGAATATTACGATCCAGATTAGCTTTGAGATGCACAAGCGACGTATGTTGTCTGCCATGCAACGTAGTATCACCTGAGCTGACTCTTCAATCACAATAATACGTCTAAGAACCTGGACGGATATTTTGAATGTGTGCTTTTATTCGTTTGTCCCTCTACACTGACCTGCAACGGATGCCATACCTCCCGGTCCATCCTACATGAGCGCAAACCCAAACCCGACATCCTCCTGCCAACACAGACAAGGTTGAGTCTGTAGATTCGTGTTTCCGCGCGTAGACGTCCTTGGTTCCCTCTTTCATAACAGTCAAGCAGGAATGAAGGAACAATGGCACAACACTTAGGACGACCTAGGAGTTTCTCCGCAGAGGCACGATCCGGCGTGCGAAGCCGGCCTGGATGCGATTGTCGCCCATCCTCCCCAAAAGTCTATTGTGGAAAGCACACCCGGAAGAGATGATTGCAGTTTTTCTTCGCAGCTGACATGAACCCTCGACCATGATGTAAGAAGAGAAAAAGAGACCAACCCTGAAGAGCCATGAAAAGGGAAAGCGCAAGAAGGAAAAACGGAAAAGTAAAAGCAGAAAATCATTCCGTTTCGCGCCGACACCACATCCTTGCAAAAGGCCACCAGCATATTTTGTGTCGCTCCCGTTTATGAAACAGCCGCATGTTTGGTTGCGTGTCAAAACGTTCCGAAAACATTGCCTGCTGTCATGTCTGAATACCGAGAAAAGATCCCGCCGACAGATATCGAAATTCTGTTGTTATAGTTGATATACCTTGAGATGTGCAAGTAGCAAAGCGAATAGTCGAACCGCTCGAAAAGATGCGAGGATGGCGTGTAGCAGGCGTGCATCGTGAATCGCTAATGAGAAGCCTGGGTGGTGAGTGGCAAGACTGAGTTTGGCTCGTCAGACTTGGGAAGCAGAGGATCAAGGAGACTTTGCACTAGGCTATCACATCTCGAAGCAAGGGAGGTCCGCGCAGTAGGGAGACGCTGAGGTCGTAAGGCTCCATTTATCGAGGTATCTCAACTTGGCGGAGCGGTGAACGGTGTGTTAATGTACATCTAAGAGACGATAGGGCGGCCACCACGTCGGCCCTTTGCCGGAGCTGCGACCGTGGTCCAGCCATCCTCGTCGGTTTTCGGAGTCTCCGGTTCACCAGCAGCAGCGGGGGCTGCTTGGGCTGGAGCGGCACCATTAGCTCGCGGCGGCCGGCCACCGTCGTTGCGTGGTCCGCGGGGAACACCACCGCCACGGGGAGCACGAGGAGCACCCCCACCGCGAGGTCCACCACGCTGCTCAGCAGACGCCGACCTCCAGTTTCCACTCTCAGTAGCCCGTGTCTGTGGTTTCGCGAAATCGTCGCCACGGTGCTCGCCACGAGGACCACGAGGCTCGCGAGGCTCGCGAGTGCGAACGGGCACCTTTTGCTCTCCATTCTGAGCGGGAGAAGGAGCCGGTGAAGCAGCTGCCTCTGTCGAAGCATCCTTTGGCTCATCTGGCTTTTCCGTCTTTGCGACATCAGGAGTCTCCTTTGCAGCTTCCGGTGTGGCTTCCGTGGGAGCAGCCACTGGGGCATTTTGGGCAGCCTCCTTCGCAGCCTGTTCTGCGGCGGCCTTCTCCGCAGCCTCCTTTGCTGCCGCTTCCTTGGCAAGCCTGCGCTCCTCCTTGGCCTTCTCTTCAGCTTCCTTCTTCTCCTTGATGGCTGCAAGACGCTTCTCCTCGATCTCACGCTCGCGGGCTGCGGTATCAATGGGGCGGGCAGCGCCGAAAGGGCTGGCTTTCGAGTCCGTGGCTGCGGAAGCGGGAGAGGTGACAGCAGGCGACTCAGAAACTGTGCGCTTGATCAAATTAAGCTTCGGCCGGCCACCACTAGCGAGCTGAGCAGGAGCGCCACCAGCGGGAGATGAAGGGGCCTCGCTACCGGCTCTGGAGTGCGACTCAGACTTGGGCGGGGCATCCGGGCGCATATGGCTTCGCCACTGGTTATCTTGCTCGGCGGCAGTGGGAGCGCGCTCTGGGCGATCAGAAAAGTCGCGGCGAGGAGGACGTGAACCATCGAGGCGCGGTTCGCGAGGCTCACCGCGAGGCTCACCAGGGCCCCAAGCCGGAGAAGCATGCCGGTTTCTAAAAGACTCAGAGCGGCCATCGTTCGTCCCAGGACGCGATCCATCCCTAGAACGCCCTCCAGTGCGTTCGGGTTGTGCTAGAGGAGACAAGGGGCCTCTCCTTTCCCAGTTGCCAAAGTCGCGGACCTTGCCGTCGTCAGCCATCGGCTCCCGGGGAGCTCGTCGTTCGCTATAATCGGAGCGTCCAGGACGTTCAGAACCTGGAAGAGCTGCAAGGGGACCTTTCCTCTCCCAGCTTGCGTTGCTCAAGTCGCGACCGGAATCGAAACCTCCATCACGGCGTTCCTTGGCTAGGCGATTGTTAGCTCATGACATGTCTGATAATGGCCAGAACAGAAAACTTACGAGGGTCAGCAACCTTGATACGGATGCTGCGGCCCTGGAACGATTGCCCATCGAGAGTCAGAGCCTTCACGAGGCCCTCGCGATCTCCAAACTCAGCATAAGCAAAGCCCTTGGGCCTCTGTTGCTCGCGATCCTCGATAATACGAACACTGACGATATTGCATCCCTCGAAGAACTCGGTGACAGTTTCCTGGGTGGCATCATATGACAAATTGCCGAGATGGAGGGTGTAAGGAGGTTTGTCGGGAATCTGCTGAGGGAGGTTCTCGCGGATACTGGAATATCCTCTATCGTTGCCACCTCCGTAGCCACCTCCGTAGCTGGAGCCACCCTGGCGGGGAGGGAGCGGCTGGGTGCCTTTAGTAGCTTTGGTTAGTGAAAAGTACGGAGTCTCTAGCAGTCGATTACAGCAGTAACACACCAGAAGCTAATGATAAACGTCAATGAAGGTAAACTGGGAGTTCATGGTGCATAAAAACTTACCATAAGTATCCTCAACCTCGTCAGCCCATGAACCACCGTAGCCTATATGATGTGGTTAGTACGGATATTTGAGGACCAGGCCCTGCCGCAGCAGAATACGGATGTCGAGCGGCATGGAAACGAAGCCGGGAGGCAAAGGGAGAGGAGGGGAAACTGACTGTCGGCGCCGATGAATTCACCCAGAGTAAGCTTCTGGGCCTTTTCTTTCTTGGGAGCTAAAGAAGAAAGGAAGATTAGCACAGAGTCTTTGACAAGTGCTGGCTTGGTCTTTGACGGTTGCGGCTGGCTGCTCACCCATGATTGCGGTTATTCGAGGCTACGCGCAGTCGATCCGATGCGCGCAGTTATAGCCGGAGCTTTGTAGCGGCCGGCAACAAGTCGTTTGACGGGACTTGTATTCGATGATCGCAGACAGAATAGCTACCAATCAACAGGAGTGATTGGTAGGGATAGGTGTGATGTGTGTGGACGAAGCGAGTTCCAAACGGCTTCGCGGGGGGGTTGATGATGCAGGTTTTTTGGTTATGGGTCGAAAAAAATGAAGGACGACGGAGTCCGCTGGAAGGGTTGACTTTTTTCAACCATTGACAGAAAAGCGCAGTGCGACGTCCAGTGCTGACTAACCAGTCTGGGACTAGTGTGGTCCAGGCGAGGCCGCTGCCGCTTTCCCGAGCCATTCAAAATCATTCAAAATCATTCAAAAAGTCCATCTTCTGGTTGTGGATTCTCATGAACACTGGAACCATTCCCAAAGTCTACACGCACGTTGATCTGGATCTTAAGACCATATAATAATATTCATTGTGGTCCTAGTCATGCAATCCCAAGAAAATGGGAATATAGTATGGACCAGTGCTACACAAGGCTACATGCTGCACACTCTATAGCCAATTTCAGTGTCTAGGGTATCTACCGAAGATTCGTCTTGCGAGAGGCAGCCCGGAGGTCACTGATAGCATGAAGAGGGTCGTGGGACCTTCATCTGTCGAGGATGCAACCGATGGGACAAATCCAGCTGGGGGATCTACGCCCGTATCTGGCACAGTCCCTACGAATCCACCACCAACCGGCCCGTCTCAGCACGATGGTGACATGAACCAGTCTGCTGCTGGTGGTTCGCCATCAGGGGCCACACCGAGACAAAGAAAACGACCGACACAACTGCCTCCTGGGCTTGAGGCAAGCCTGCCGGTTCTTGCGTCGAGCATTACTGTTGGTGCAGGTGCCGGTAAGCTTCTATGCTGGAAATATCGTGGCGGGAATGAGTCAAACCATGCTCTAACAGTTTTGTAGCTGCCGGAGGAGCGCTAGTCGGTGCTGTGAGCGCTATTGTTCGCTCCGAGAGGATCATTTCATTCTCGACAGTCACGGCTATACAATGGTTTACCCTCGGATCCTCATACTATGGTCAGTTCACTCCCTGATGGGTTTTTCTTGATAAGTAGAAACCCAAAGAAAAGGCAGCCTGCTAACAGGTAATAGGTGCAAGACATCTGGCCTTCAAGGCTTACGGAGGCCATGAAGACATGACGGCATTTGACAAGGTCAAGGCAAGCGGATTGGCTGGTGGATTTGCTGGTATGATGGGCGGTCTACTACGTAAGTATCGGTGCTTCCCTGGGATCCTTTCGTCATAATACCTGACTCCTTTGCAAAGGTGGACCAAGAAATGTTATTCCTGGTCTCGTCGTGTGGTCCCTGGTTGGTGCTGGCGGCCAGGCAGTTGGAGGCGTCTTGTCAGGGCGCAACTTCGGGACCAAGTATCTTGCTTCCAAATGGAGTCCCGTAACACCACTCACGGACCGGCAGTACGAGAAGATGCTAGAGGAGAAACTCCTCAAAATTGACGCCGAGATAGCCATCATTAGCGACAACATCCAAGAGATACGAAACAGGAACTAGTCCGCTTTCTCGGATTGGACTGTCCTGAAGGAACGGCGGAATCACGATGGAGACCATGGCACAGGCCGAGCTCAGACTTGAGCTCTTTTGCAGACAATAGGCCATGACATACATGTACAAATACCCATGACACGAATAGTGTATGTATACCATTCTTGCGAACAACCTATAATGGGTTGATTTTTCGATACGGTACTCCATCAGGATTAGAGGTACCTATTCATACTAATGTACAGTGCGGCGGACAAATCTTGGTCAATCCACTCCTCAAAGGCAAATACTTTTTTTTGGTCGCATATCATTGCTGGTTCCCCACCAAGGTCTGACCCTTGATGTTCTGTCGGATGTTCTCCCCCGGAATATTTCCCTGCTCGGCCCCGGTGTCAGGCACCCCCTCCGGACGCTCCCAATCAGCGCCCCTGAACTGGCTGCCTCCGACGCCGGGCGGGTTGCGGCCGACATTCGAACGTGAAGCGTCAGCACCTTGGTCATATGCCTCGGTATATCCTCCCCTGTGTCTG
This sequence comes from Coniochaeta prunicola, assembly GCA_007388105.1. NCBI lineage: Eukaryota > Fungi > Ascomycota > Sordariomycetes > Coniochaetales > Coniochaetaceae > Coniochaeta > Coniochaeta prunicola. The sequence continues at coordinate 32,171 of SMOB01000283.1, read as the reverse complement.
CCCGTGTTTTCGGTGCCTAGTGCTGACCGGGGGATGACATCGTTATCGTTATCGCCTCCCCGGTCCCGCTGGTTCAGCTCGGCCTTCCGCTCCGGGCCTCCAGCGCCTTCGAAATGACGGCCAGTGGTATATCTGCTTCAGCGTCAGCATCTGACTCCTTAGGGGCAGAGAGGGCTTTGTCTGCTTACCTGCCACGGTCGTCAATCTCACCGCCCTCCTCCGGAGGAATACGTCTGTTGTAGCCGGCATTGGTCGTCTGGTCAGGCTCGTAGGATACTTGGGCTCCCGGGAAGTTCTTCTCGACTCTGGTGTCGACGCCCGCCTCGTCGATATCTCTGCCACGGGCTGCGCCTGTTTTGGCCTGATAGGTGTTCAGGTCTCTCTCGGCTTGATTGGCAATGTTGCGGAGCTCGTCGTTTGAAGGAGCCATCTTGTGCCTTGGTGACTATTGAAGAGGATGGATTTATATGAATGAGGTCTTGATATGAGGTTCTGTTCAATGCTTTGTCAAAGCGAAGTGTGATATGACCTGTTCGAACGTGCGTGGGTTGTTTTGTGCTGTTGTGTGTGTGTCTGTAATGCAAAGGAAGAGACGGGATGATCGAACCCTTTTCTACCGTAAGGTATGGCTGTGTGCTGATACCTCATCTCGACGTCATCTCTGCCCTTCGACGCAATTGCAAATGCAGATATCAAAGGTATGATTTCATACTCAGCAGCGCAATTGCCAATTCCGATTCGAGTGGAACCCTTCTCCTCCTGAACATCCTTACTCTGTGCAGTCTTGTATCAGAGTTCATAGGGATGATCTCATACGAAGATCCAGTGCCATTCGGTGAATCTTCACTACTTCGTTAGACCCCAATCATTCATGTGAGATTAGAAATGGGACGAAATCTTGAAGAACGTACTGCCGCTCTAACAAGAAAATAACAACACAGCTACTGACATCTCATCACAATGAAATGTTTGTTTGATATTAGTGGTCCAGCTTATGGCCTTACTGTGCAGTTTCGATTAGTGTCTACAGGGCACAAGCCAAGTATTTGTCTAGTAGCTGAAGCCAGCCGGGGACCTTGACGGATAGTCGGCGGCGAGCTGTGGGACAATGTCGTCAACGTCGAATGCTCTAATCGATACACCACTGCTCGAATATCTACGGTGGGGCCTTTTCGAACAAGAGTTATACTGTAGGTCCGTGCAACTCGCTCCGCTCTGGCGGGTCAAGGCCAAGCAGCTGTCGAGAACACCCCCACAGCGGCTGACCCAAAAAGCCGTTAAGCAATCTTGGCCCGGATTCCACTCAGCCATCATCAGCCACACATCAAGCACGCTGTCCGAAATTGGCATCTAGGACATTGTCGCCCTCTGCTTGTTTCCACGCGACGCTCGACTTTGCGCGGCTGTTGTATGTCTCTCTTTTTGGAGATCGGGTTCGTCGCGTAGGGTATCCTATCTCGTTGTCTCGTTCCAGATTATATCTCAACACGGCGCCGATTGTCTTGGCATTCGGAAACTCCCTTGATTGTGGGTATCAGTGTCGCGAAATTGCTACCCTTCCTCGACTATCACCAGACGCTGGATGCAGGACGACCCATTGTGAGACTATATCAACATTGCGCATTCGCCATGGCAGTTCCAGGACAACCACGATACCAAGAATAGCAGACGGGTGAGCGGTAGGCCTCGTGCCGTACTCCTGATACTGTAGGCGCAATCTGGTCGCGAGACCTCGAAGGTTGTTCGACCTGCTTGCTTACACATGGGGAAATAGGCATTGGACACTGCGACAAATATTCCTGCGCCATGGCGCTCCTCAACCCAACCTTCATATTTGGCATCTTCGTCCTCTTATACCTTTCGTCCTTCGTCGTTTTTGCCGCAATCCGAATCCTGACGGGCCTGTCTATTCAGCGCATTGGCTACTTCTCTTTGCGGAGACTAGCCTACACACCTCGTGATGGATTCAAGATCGAAATACGTGGCCTGGGCCTCCATGTCCACCGGCCGACATTTGCCCAGCCGACATGGCTCAGCATTGTTGTCGACGAACTGGTTGTGACTGTGGACATCACGGAACTCGATGGCACCAAAACGGACGTCGATGGGAGGAAACAAGATGAAGGCACACATAAAACGGGTGGGAACGAGGGTGGCGAGTCCGGTGGGCAGCAAGTTCACCCCAAGATACCTACTGTCAGGGTTGAAGGCGAGAGCGACGAAAGTTCGCGGAGTAAGACCTGGGAACGCCTCACCAAGGCAAAAGACCGCTTCAAGCGCCTGCACCGGAAGGTCAACTGGCTCCGAGCGGTTGATATCGTGGCAACAAACTCGACTGTGAACATCGTCAATGTTGGAAGCCTCCAATTCGGAAGTCTCACTGTTGCTGTCGATACAAGACGAAAGATGGTCGACCGCGCGCGCTTCTTTTTCCAGGTGCGAGGAGGCAGAAAGAATCCGGAGCAGCAACAGGCGGAGTGGATAGTTACTCTTAGGAGTGTTCTCTTCACTGCCGATGGTCAGGAATCCCTAGAAGTTCTGGATAGTGCATCATTGAACATCCACGGCTACCTCTACGAGGCTCTGGATGGCCTTCGCGACGCCGCAATCGCATTGAAGCTGGGCCGCCTTCACATCCCGTATGACGATGTGCTGCACAGCGCAACTCGGTACAAGAAAGTCAAGGCGCAAATGAAGCAACCCGCGGTCGGAGTTGATAACCTCGAGGACACCGTTGGCAAGGTTATGCACGAGCTCGAGACTCCTGGCAGTACCGATCACGACCTTATTCAGACTGTCTCAGATTCCAAGGAATTCGTCAGCTCTATGCTCAGGGGTGTTAAAGAGGTTCAGTTTGCCGTCAGCTTCGTTGGTATCACCAAGAAAGTGGAGGCGGTAAAGACATCCGGAACACCAGTTCTACTCAATGCGTCAATGAAGGAAGTTGGCGTTGACCTCCATCGCTTGGATCCAAAGTCAGCAGCCCACAGGATGTATTTCCCTTCAAAAGATATCGCTCATGAGGCCCTCGCTGCGGCACTGTCCATATCAATCGGGCTCGATGATGGCCATGGCAAACCGGAGAGGTTGATGTATATTCCCATGGCGACCACGACTGTACGGACGACGCTGCCGTCCAAGACTGTGGAACTTACCGAAGACATTACTGCCGAGGAACGGAATGCCAATATCCTCTTCGCGAACTCGGTTGTCACATCCCCTTCCATTGACCTAGATCCGCGGCATCTTCCTCTGCTACTTGCGATTTTGCAGCCAACGCCTAGACCTCCGAAGCCACAAAAGCAACCTCGTCACATACTCATTTCGAGGCTTCTGCCTAAAGCGAATATCAAGTTCTCCATGCACGAACCGGTCCTGAGGATAACGCTGCCTCCTGTTCAAAAGACGTCCGACCCCGATGACTTTGATCTCATCATCTCGTCCATCTCGTCTGTCTCTCTCGACATGGAGTCCTTCCACTCGGCTGTTGAGGAGTTGCACTACTCCCTGGCCTCAACAATGAGAGTCCAGACCCACCACCTGTATTACCAGACTTCTGCTGGCGGTCGATACGATCTTCTCCAGACCGAGTCCTTTGACTTGAAGGTGCAGTTGAATGCCTCACCAGACGTCCATGTCGTGGCCACTGGCAACCTTGACACCTTCTCAGTCAAGATGGTTAGGCCGGAGATCAGTGATGGATTACGCCAGATTGTCCGTCAACTGCGACTGAACGTGGAGCCAGACAAACGAGCCGTATCCAAGTCCGCGAAGCATTCCAACTTCCTCAGGGCTATGCCGTCTTGGCTCCTGCATTTCCAAATTCAAGCATCCGACTTTAGCATGGAGGTCGCTGGAGTTGATGAGGATATATCGGACGATACTCGCGGAGTTGCCTTGCAGCTAGAGTCCTGGTCAGCGGAATATCGAGCTCAGAGACTCGACGGGCTTCTCAGACCTACTCGACGTAGGGCATCGAGCCGGTCTGCACTCAGCCCGGACACCGAGCTTCTCAAGGCCGTACCGATGTCGCCGAGGAAACGTTATCAAAACGCTGGCGACGGCCGTCGTGTTGCGATCCACGTTCGTGGCTTCGAAGCATTTATCGTCGAGTCTGCTGAGCGATGGGAAGTTGATCCTTTCGTAAAGATTCCAAGGTTCGAGGTTGCTTTCTCAACCTTGAGCGATAGCCAAGGGCCCGTCTTTCACATCCAGTCGCATGTCCGAACGCTTCTCATACAGTACTCTCTATATCGTCATTACGCGGTTAGCGTAGCGACCTTAATCGTGCGGAAGGCCTTCATAAGGACGAACCGCGAGCCATTCGAAGCCAGAGTCGTCCCGCCGACGTCATCGTCAACACACCGGAAGGACGACAAACTTCTCGCTCCGCTTCTCAATCCACTTCCTGACGTCCTTTCCAGCGACAGTGATCTGTCAGCTAAGGTCGTTCCAGAGCTAATCGCTGTCGATTTCAAGGCCGCTCTAGTCCAAGTAAAAGCAGATATGCCTGCCGATCCACCGCTCATGCTGCAGGTGTATGGCATGGAAGTCGGAAAACACCGTTGGGCGCCTCCATTCATCAACTCTAAGCTCGTACGACTTTACGCAGAGGCTCCAAGGATGTGGAAAGTTTGGGCTCGTATGGTCAGTATAAAGAACGGCCGCCTGGATTATAGACAGTCCCGAAGAAAGCGTCCGGATGGGACTACTCATGACGACAAGATGTTTGACTTTGTCGCGGATGCGATCCGCCTTGCCGTCCCCCATGAAATGGTTTTGAACAAAATAACCGATAATGTCATCAATGTTGTCAAGTCTGTCCAGCAACTACATCATCGCTTCCAGACCGGCACTAACGAGTATATTCTCGACAAGGTCCCCGAACCACCCAAGAATGTGCCCAAGGTATCTCTCCGCACCCGGACACTCTTGTTTGAGCTTGAAGACGGGGCTTTCGAGTGGAAACTTGGCATGATATACCGAGCTGGTAAAGTCGAGCATATGCAACGCCAGGCTCGCGAAGAAGCATTTAGGGTCAAAGTCAAGAAAATTCAAGAGGAAGAGGCAAGAAGAGAACATACGAAGTTCCGGACGCGGTCGGTTGCGCCAAAGTCTCGAGCTCATCATACCTCGAACGTCTTCCACAAGAGGAGCAGTAGCGCGGATGGAAGGGGCCACCACAGTAGCGATGATCAAAACCGCGGTCGAGCACCTAGATACGACCCGGAAGGTGGCTGCAATGGTCTCAGCGCATCAGCACACATATCCATCGCTGAGGCCAGGCATAAGTTGAATGTCCATCACTCCGTCAGCTGGAAAAGGCGCATAGATCACTACTATAAAAAGGCCACCGATGGAATGAAGGAATTCCGCAGTATGTTCTGGGGCAAAGACGATCTCCCGGACGATCTAGAGGACAGTGAGAATATCTTGGAGATCCCTCACCGGCCAGCCCTGATGGCCGCGCTCATCACAGATCTCAATGTGAACATCGACAAACCATCATTTCCGATGCAGGATCTGCCTGAATTTCTGCACAGAGTCGGTAAAGGGATGCCTCGGGATATGCTATACTCGCTTCTAGTGCCCATGCATGTGCAGATCAACATGGGCGAAGCCAAAATCTCCTTGCGAGATTATCCTCTACCGCTGCTGCATGTGCCCAGTCTTACGGCAGGCCAGCCATTAAAACTACCTGCCCTGTCCATGAAGACAGACTTTGTTATCGCTGAGGAGTTTAGAGGTGCGGAATCCACTCGACGGATAAGAGTCAACATCATCCCTGCGCGGAGTGTACAACCAGGGGGCCCGAGTAAAGGAGGTTTTGCCATCGATGTCCGCAGAACCATTGGCCCAGTCAAGTCATACTCAGACATGAGCATTGACATCAATACTTCTCGAGCGACGCGAGTTACATGGGGCCCATCGTACCAGCCAGCGATTCAAGATATGATGATGGCTATCGAGTCTTTTACGAAGCCACAACTGGATCCGTCTGACAGAGTCGGATTCTGGGACAAAATTCGCCTGAACTTCCACTCGAGAGTGCATATCGCCTGGCGAGGCGATGGGGACGTCCATCTTGCTCTGAAAGGTACTCGGGACCCGTACAACGTCATCGGCAACGGCGCTGGATTCCTCATGTGCTGGCGCAATGATGTTAGATGGAATATCCACGCCGACGACGATCCCAAGCGTTTCATGACAGTTGACAGCGGCGAGTACGTGCTCGCTATTCCAGACTATAGTGACCAGGTCCGCGAGGAGCGACGTCGGAACGGTGAAGACGAAAGTATCGCCAGTGAGGACAGCTTCCGATCCGGTGCTATATTCAAGAAAGTTGTGATGAAGTTGTCGGGGAGGGTGCAGTGGCTCGCCGGCCTCGTGTTTGAGAAATCAATTGAGAATGGCAAGCGAAGCTTCGATTTCAAACCACATTACGATGTCATCCTAAGGTCTCCACTGCACGCGAAACCGCTTGACGGTCTTCCTTACGATGCATTCCGAGGATTCCGCAGCCAACATATCCATCTTTCGATCGCTGTTCGCGCGCCAGTCGACAGAGAGTGGACTTCTCCTGATCCAGAGCCATCACACAGCTACAACACCGTCCATCTTACTCCTCGATTCTTCACGCACTTCTTTGCTTGGTGGTCTCTCTTTAGCGGGCCGATGTCACTGCCCATTCGTCAAGGCCCTATATGGCCTGGACGCGAGAAGAACAGCAAGAAGTTTGGAAAGCACCTGGCAACCATAAAGTACAATCTTCTCCTTGCGCCGCTGTTTTTGAGCCACGTCTACAAGCATAAGGAGCTGGAAGATTATGCGCTGGACTCTGTGTCCGCTACAGGTATTAAAGTCCGATTTGACAGCTTCATGTTGGATCTTCACCAGCGGCGCGAGGAGTTCAACACGCGGGATAGGGGCCGGAAGACCAAAGGCCGGACTAGCGGCATGAAGATTCATGCTGGCCAGCTTGACTTGGTTTCTGCGGACATTCGCGCCATCTCGGCTAGCATCCGGGGAACGACAGCCGAAGCAATCAAGAATAACTCAATATCGCCCTTCGTCTCCGCACAGAATGACGAGCCGACCGATCTCTCTCATTTCACGATACCCGACAACGATCTCAGCTGGATCGACATGGATGACTTTGTCGAACTCGACTGGATACTCCCAACGGAACCTAACCCAGACACAAAGATACTTCCACTTGCGTATGCCCCCCGTATCACGTATTTTCGGCAAACAGACATTGGCGGGGTCATTTCTGGGGATCCCGGTCGAGCCAGCCCCTTCGGCGATGAGCCAACGCACTTCTGCATCATGAGCCAAGATGACGACCCGCGTAGGGTCCAGGCAGAACTCATCCGCCAGCGGTTGGAGCAACTTAGCGAGCAAATGGAGATACACGCTCGAATCGTGGGAGAAGCGGAGCTCCGAATGGTCAGAGATGGTCACAAGAGCCCTGAGCTTCGATCGGAATTTGAGGGTCTCCAAAGACACACATCTGTCCTTGAGGACAAGAAGACCTTCATGGAGAGTATGTTGCGTCATATGACGACAACGCCGAACGAAAGCAGCTCTGCCAGTCAGGTTTCGGGCAGTCAACACTCATCGGAGACCTCCGTGCCGTTTAGTGAAGGCGCAACACCAATGCAGAGTGGCGCTGAGTTTGCAAGCAACTTTAGCAACCGGTTCGTGGTGCATAACGTGCAGTTGAAGTGGAACAACACTCTACGCAACATTATCCTACGGTATATACACCAAGTCAGCCAGCGACGTGGTTTTATCTATTACCTATCGCGTCCAGCTGTCAAATTCATCTTGGACATTGTTGAGGAGCAGGCCAAGCTGAAATCAGCGAGAAACAACAATGCTCCAGGCCAAGGCCACGGCTCTGGAGTCCCGCCGTCTCCTGATCCAAGTGCGTCTGATCGGTCAGCCGCAGCTGACGTTGAGGCCACAATCCGCAAAATTCTACAGGACGGGAGGAAGTTTGTCAATGCAGACGAGTCCGATGCTACAGACGTTCCTAATGTCGCCATGGAGAACCTGACCAGCGGTATTGCCGACGAGTACACGCCGCGAAACAGCTATCATGTCCGGCTTATCGCGCCGCAGATCCAGTTGCAGAGCGACAAGAACAAGAAGCACGTCGTACTAACAACCGCCAAGGGTATGGAACTCAAGGTTGTCGAGGTCATGGACAAGGGCAGACTATCGGACACCGTCAGCGGCCTTGTCCAGCGGCGTTTTCTCGTCAACATGGACAGCACCCAGTTCTTCGTCACTCATCAGAAGTGGTTCTCTACCCGGCTGGTGTCGATGTATTCGGGAAGCAATTACGGTACTCCGAGCGGATCGTCCTGGCCCCCTTGGGTCCCCATGGAGGTCATGTTCGACTTCAAGACTGATCCATTTGGCTTCAAGCGTGTGGTCCAGAAAACGTCGGCCATGCTCAGGTATGACAAGTACAACACTCTTCGCCTGAAGTATAACGATGAGGTCAACACCGGCGGCGATGATAGGAACGACCCCACGCAGCTAGACAACCTATGGGTGGAGTTTCCGCAAGCCCGTGCCCTGTGCAACTCTTCCCAGTACTACGCCATATATGTCATCGTCCTCGACCTACTCATGTACAGCGAGCCGTTGGAGAAAACTCGCAACGAGAGGCTCGAGAAGATCATGCTCGCATCTGATTTCAGTGATCTCAGAGGAGCCCCGGAGATGGTCATCCGTCTGCAGGAACGTGTCCGGCAGCTTGAGGAGATCAAGTCTTACTTCCAGGTACATTCCCGGTATCTAGACAACAAAGGCTGGCAGGACCGTCTGCTACTCGAACGCGATCTGGCCGCTTGCGAAGACGAACTGTTCTTCGTAATGAAAGCTATTACCACATCGCAAAGGAAGTACGAGACGGGCAGCAATGCATTATTAAAGTGGAGCATCTCTGCTCGAGACATTGTGTGGCATCTTGTCCGCGATACCAATGAACCTCTTGTGGAACTGCAGCTGAAGGATGTCGAGTATGACCGGACAGACAACTCGGACGGGTCTCACATAAACGTCTTCCAAGTCGGCAAGATCCTTGGCCTCAACTTGTTGCCTGACGCCATATATCCTGTCATGATCGCCCCCTATATGGATATCGAGAAAGGCGTGCCCGATCTGAACAACCAGTCTATGATCAGGGTATACTGGTACATGCTCGAAGCTATCGGCGGCATCCCCGTCATGGCTCACTTTGAGGTGGACCTCTTCCCAATGAAGATCCAACTGGAGCGCGAAGTCGGTAAGAAGATATTTGAGTATATCTTCCCCGGAATCGAAGGCGATGCCGAGAGCCACAAAGACTCGCCCTTCATGATCAAACCCACTCTTCCGGGGGCTGAAGATGATGCGGACGACGAATCATTATCGGGCTCGGCCGACCGTCTCGGACCGAACGATAGGGACAAGGATTCAGGCTTTAGCACCCGGCCTGGCTCACTGGAACTTCGGCTCCGACCTACGCTCACCTCGGAGCCCAAAGCGACTCCGTCCAAGCAAAAGGCGATGAGCATACATGGCGGCGAAGGTCCGCCTTTCCGTTTCTTCCGTACCGGTACTGGGTCGAAGAGCATCGGAGGCCTTATCAAGAAGCCCTCGCGTGAGTCATTGAGCAACAATACGCCCAAGATGGGCGTCGGTCGAACTTCGACCGGCTTCTCTTCAATTCAAAGCACTGCGACGACGAGCACAGACAAGAAGAGTCGGTTTGGGTTGAAGAGAAACAACGATGACAAAGCCAAAGCTCCCGATGACCTGTCCAAGATGATTGACCGCGCGTCCAACTACATGACGTTTGCTTACATCAAGATGCCCTCGGTCGTGCTCTGTCTGAGCTACAAGGGCAAAGGCGACCGCAATATCGAAGACGTGCACGACTTTGTTTTCCGCCTGCCAACGATAGAGTGGCGGAACAAGACGTGGTCGAACCTGGATCTAGCCCTCGCCCTCAAGAGCCGGGTGATCAAGGCGCTCATCTCCCACACAGGAGCCATCATCGGCAACAAGTTCTCCAGGCATCGTCCGACGACGGCGCAGCAGTCCAAGCTGCGCGAGCTGGCAACCAGTTCCGTCCTCCTCGCGACACCACAGCTCTCGCAAGCACAATTCTCGGGCTCTCAAGACGACATGAGCGGCGACGACTCGTCATCCATGTACGGCACCTCGCCCGTGGACTACAGTCGCCCGCCGCCGCCGACGTCTTCGTCTCGCTCGCTCGCCCGCAGCTCTTCGCACCACTCATCGATACCGGTACCCGCGCGCTCAGCCACCAGCCGCAGCTCCAGCGCGGCCAGCTCGTCGCGGGCGTCGAACCGCAGCGGCGTGAGCCACGGCGGCGGCGGCGGCGCCAACGGCGGCAACGTCGTGGTCAACACCCAGGCCGCGGGCGCGGTGCCGGCGTTCCTCATGATGACGCCGCCCACGCCGCAGGACTCGTTCGCCTCCTCGCAGGGGGGTTCGGCGCAGGGAGGAGGCTTCAGGGGGATGGATTTCCTCCGGCCCAATTCCAGCAGCGGGTCGCGGCTGTTCGGCAACGCCGCCGCCGCCAGGGACGGGACCAGCGGCATCCCGCGACCGGGCAGCAGTTCCGCGGGCCGGCCGGACGGCGAACGGAGGAGGTCGGCTGGCGGCGGTGGTGGGGGGTTCTTGCGCGACAAGCTCACGGCGCTGACGCTGAAGCTGAAGGATCGGGAGGGGTCTAGGCTCGGGAGCGGGAGCGGAGACATCACGCCCAGAGTGAAGGAGGAGGCGGAAGATGGGGGCGAGAGCGATGACGAGGGAGAGGGTGGGAATAAGAGCAGTAACGGTGGTGTGAGCGGGGTCGGGAGACGGCTCAGTCGGAGTGCTAGGTCTAAGACGGGGCTGCTGTGAGCGTGATCGTGGGTGGTGGTGTTTCCATGGACAGCATATGTGCTCGAATACCCTTCTACACTGGTCTTTTTGTCATCTGTCGGTTGGCTTTTGTGCATATGGGCGGCATGGCTTGTAGTGATATGGTGGTCGGATCTCTTTTGGAGGTATAGCATCAGCTGGAAGGGGAAACGGGGCGAGTCCAATTGCATGCTATGGTTAAGGTATCTGTATAGATCAGCGTTGGGAGGTGGTTTAGAAGGGAGGAATCCCACGGGAGGCAACCTGGTCTGGGGGCGTCCTTGAGACATTCGCTTGTCGTTTCCTAGCTATAGTTATGTGGTATTGGCGGCGGTGGTCTGAATAAAACACAATTGGTCATCGTTTGAAATTCGGTTTGCCTTCTCATCGTCGTAGAGGTACCTAATTCGAAACTGAAATATCTTCCCTGTGGCATAGGCACTAGATGACAGACGCGGAACTGAAGTTCAGGTAGTGTCCCGTATTTCATCTGACTTGCTAAACCACCTTTTGCCCCGCTGTCCCGGCGATCATCCATCTTACCACCATCTATCTATCTAGCTACCTTACATCAACATGATGGATACTCCGCGACCATCCCACGTGTCTTGATACACGAAGGATTTCTAGTAGAGAAACCAGCTGTTGGTGTCTCTTGCGCTTCAATTCGACCTCAAACAGCCAATCAACACGGCACGAGTCCTTGGCGCTGACGGCGACTAACCACAGCATCGGATCACATATTCGAGGTCCGCTGTCCAGCCTTCCATCAACTAATTTACGGCTGCGGCTGCATGTTTACAAGCCCGAGTTCAAAGACTGCAGTTTTTGAAACATGGCCGCGTTAATGGGGAACCAAGCCGTCGACGATGGACCGAGACCAGCCGCACCCAACAAAAGCAAGCCGCTGCTCAAGTCAGTCCGGGATTTCTTCATCAGCCACGACGGTAAAGTCAGATACGGGCGGTTTCTATTCGTCATGTTAATCTACAGCTGGGTGCTCGTCGTACTCGCACTCAGGACACGGCAATGCAGAGCCGTCTGTCCCCCTCGGGCTACCACGCTGCCAGATCTAGCCCTGCAGCACGTCCTCGACGACGCCTCCCAGGTCTTCGGCATTCCGTCCGCAAAACCGCACAAGCCACAATATCCAAACAACAAGAACCCATCGACATGGATGTCACACTACCCGGACTCGACCCTCCTCACCCATATGACCATCCCCGGCGCCCACGACGCCGCAACCTGGAACTTCTCCCACGCGACGCGCGACTCCCTGCCCCCGGACGCCGGCACCAGAGACCCGGCCTACTTCCGCACCCAGCGCGCCAGCATCTCCGCCGCGCTCGACGCGGGCGTGCGCTTCTTCGACCTGCGCTACGCCGCCGACCCGACGGGCACGACGCTCGTCTTCTGGCACCGCGAGGCGCTGCTCTCGGAGACGGCCCGCGTGGCCGACGTGCTGCTCGCCTTCTACGCCTGGCTCGACGCCCACGCCAGCGAGACGGTGCTGCTCAGCTTCCAGTACGAAGGCGGAACCGTGCCGGGGGCGACCAACGACGCCCGCGTGCAGCAGCAGCTGTTCGACGCGCTGGCCGGCCCCGCGGCGCGCAGGTACGTGCTGCAGGCGCGCGACGAGCTGGGCACGCTCGGCCGCGCCCGCGGCAGGGTCGTGCTGCTGCGGCGCTTCGACCTCGACCGCCTGCCGCCCGCGTACGAGGCCGCGCTGCCGGGCATCCACCTCTCGCCGCGGCTGTGGCCTGATAATCAGCCCGACTTCGAGCTGGTGTATAACCCCGCGAGGGGGCTGGCGGCCTACATCGAGGACTACTACGAGATGGCCGACTTGCCGGTCGGGCTGGACGCGGCCGCCAACATCGCCAAGAAGCTTGATGCGGTGACGGCGCACCTGCGCAAGGCGGCGGAGGAAGAGCCGGAGGGTTTGTTTATCACGTTTGCGTCGGGCGAGCACAACGATAACGTGCCGCCCGTGTTTCCCGAGATTATGGCCATCGGGAATGGTTCGGCTTATACGCCGCTCGGCGGCGTCAATCAGCAGGTGCTGCCCGTTTTGAAGGAGCTGCAGGGTAAGAGGTTGGGTGTTGTGGTTGTTGATTATTGGGACGAGCCTACAGGATTGGTGGATGCCATTCTGGGGCTTTAAAATTTTAGGGATTCGAAATTGAAAGAAGTTCGGGAGGATGCTCGTGAGACCTGAAAATCGAGACCTGAGATTGTCGTCAGGGGCAAGGCGCGGTCTCTGTGCCACACCCTATCTTTTGTGGGTGTGACTGCGCAGTGTGTCCTACAAGGGTAGGAGCCGTGAAAGGGCACGAGGACACTCATTCGTCGTCACCCTCGTCGCTACCGCTAGACCAGCCCTCGTGGTACTCGTCGGCCATCTCGGCAAGGTCATTACTGAGGGTCTCGCGATCTTCGACGCCGATTGACCGCGATACTGTGGTTCGAAGCGCCTTCAGTCTGCCAGATACGGATGCGTCGGTGGTTAGACTTGCTGTGACATCTATTGCATGGTCGAGGCTATGGTCTTGATCATCTCGAAAGATCTTGGGGAAGCTGTCCAGCAGAGGAAAGGCCAGGGAAGACTGGTATCTGAGGTGTCTGTTAGCGCTGCGCAGAGGGGAAATTGGCTACGGGGATGTGTGCACATACCGCTTAGTGATAGGCGCGTTGGGATTGCGGCGCCGTAGTCGCTCTTGTTCCTCCTCCGGATCGAGGGTTGCTTCGTCTTCGGCAGTTGAGCCCCGAACAGTCACAAGTTGGCTGAAAATGCGAGGCTGGTGGAAGCCATTCTGGCGGCGACCGGTGTCTAGCTGGTCCGAGGGCGTGAAATCGAGATCCAGCTGGAGACCCTTCGAATCGTCCTCGTTGTCCTCCCTGTCATCCTCATAAGTCCTCTGGCTTCCCTGCCTTACCCTCGAGTCTCCTGCAGTTGCCGGGGCCTTCTGCTTCGCGATACTCATTTGAAGACTTGCGATGCTTTGCTTCCCGATCTGATTCAGGAGACCGGTCATGCCTGCAAAGGTATCATTGTTCAGTCCATTTCTTAGGCGTGACGGTAGCGTAACGCTTTCGAGTGCAGAGGCGACGAGTGCTGATGTATGCCAGCTCGATGACGAATCCAGTGACACTCCGCTGCTTAGAGGTCGTGGGAGGGTCATCGGAACTATCAGTGACGCATGCTTGTACATCTCTGTAAGAGTCTTCGCCTTGTTTGCCAGCCTCAGAAGACGCTTATCCTGCTCAAAAATGTCAGTTGCCGATCGACCCATCGAGATGAGCAGAACAAACGTACCCTAGGTATCCCCGAGAACGAGTCCTGTAGTCCCCAGACCCAGATATCCGTCTTGCCGTACTCGTCTCTTAGGCGTTCGACGTAATCTGACGAAAAGCCTCCCCAAGCATCGTCAAACGTAGTAAACAGTTGGATTCCCTGCATATGATCCGCCTCTTCGACGAAGGGCCGCAGATCTCTGTCGACAAGATCATGCTCCTTGTCAAGGGAGCTAAACAGATCCTGCCCAGTCGCCCACTTCTCGAACGGCACCAGAGACGAGTTGAGCTCGAATTCGTTCAGTTGAATGATAGAACGGGGATGGAAGTACACGCGGTTGAAGTCGGACCAATAGCGAACGGAACTGGTGGTAAGCTCCGGTGGCTCCAGACCAGCATCTAAACTCTGCTGGTAGCTGCTCTGTTCGATCGGCTGTTGCTTGTGGACCACCGTCGGACCGCCCCAGACGCCCTGGGCCTGTCCTTGGTCGTCGGCCTCGTACAAGGCATTGATCTTACGCAACGAGCCGAACCCTCCCTTGAGATCATAGATGACCGTCCTAGGCATGAACGTGTCTGTGCCATCGACCCCAATCCCCGGTCTCCAGTGGACATCATGATCTACTTGGGACTGCTGGTCGTCTGAGTAGGTGAAGTATGACTCCTAGAACGTATGTTAGACCTCAATGCACAGGGGCATGACCGAGAGGGGTGGTGACTTGCTTGTGTGTTCCAGAAGTGAGTGGCCAGGTAATTACTCTGCTGCCCGAGCTGGACAGTGATTACCTCATGCATCCTTGGACAAGTTCTCGACAAGCACACTTTCGTATTCAATAAGTCTGAAAACAGCTCCCGCTTGCTGGTGCTGGTGGTTCTCAAGGTTACAAATCCAGCGGTACGTACCTCGTTAGGAGCATGAAAATAGTTACAGTCGGTACAAGACAGTAAGCTTTGCTGAAAACAGCACTAAAGGAGCTTCTCCAACTCGCTATCTTATCGCTGCGGCGAGTGCGGGGAGCGCTCAATTGGGGAGTTTTAACTTGTGACGTCGCGATTTATTCAGACATCACATGTTCTCTTATAACCCCATTATACCTTAACCACCTAATAGACCTAAGAGAAATCACTCAAGTCGAAGAACGTAGCAGAGGAAGATAGACGTGAATTGCTGTGACTAGAAAACATCGTCGCTGTCATGGCTACACCAGCGGCCGATCTCAGATCGGCCGTCACCCGAGAGCTCCAAAGCTTCAAGACGCCGCCTCAGAAAGAAGTCGCACCTGTGCCCAAGATCGGAGACAAGGCTCCTGTCTCGGAGAAGCTGAATCTTCCCCATGACAAGCCGACAGTCATCGTGTTCCTCCGCCACTGCGGCTGTCCATGTAAGCAATCCATCCATCCATCGACAGCCCTCCAACGCAGATAGGTGAACTGACAGGGTGACAGTCGCCGAAAAGACCTTCCGCCTCTTCACCAAATTCTCCACCAAACACCCAGAGATCCACTGCATTGCCGTCTCCCACTCCTCCCAGGCCGACACGGACGCCTGGGTCGTCGAGGTGGGCGGCGAGTGGAACGTCGAGGTGGTGGTCGACCCGGAGCGCGACATCTACAGCGCGTGGGGGCTCGGCATCAGCTCGACCTGGCACGCCCTGAACCCGTGGGCGCTGTACTCGGCCTACCGCCTCGGCAAGGACGAGGGCATCTGGAACACGGCGACGCAGAGCGGCACGCGGTGGCAGACGAGCGGGTGCTTCGCCGTCGACGCCGCGGGCTTCGTGCGGTTCGCGCAGGTGGCCAGGGCGGCGGACTATGTGCCCGACTTCCGGGGCGAGGTCCTCAAGGCGCTGGAGCTGGGGAAGAAGGGGCTGCCCTAGTATGAGGTCCTGCTGGAGGATGAGGATTGACCGGGTTGGACATGTGGGCGTCTTGGCTTGTGAGAAGGTGTTTTGGCTGGGAGATGGTGTGGCGCAACCTTGATACATAAGGCTGGTTTTTCTTGATGTACGTTGATGATCATCTTTTCTTCTCGTCATTATACCAGATACTACTTTTACCTGCCTTTGCGTCCCCCCTTACTAGCCTGTGCTAGGCGATGCTCGGCTCGGTCAACACATGGCGAAAGACCTCAGGCATGGAGCAATAATCACTACACTTAGTGAATTGTAAACCTCACTACTCTAGAAGATGCTGCCAAGGCTGCTAAGGCATGTGCAGATCGGGATCCCTGGCGGACTTGCTGGCTTCAGGATGTGCCACAGAACGGGCATCTAGAGGTACGAAGGAGGCACATTATGGACTTCACGACATCCACTGTTATTATTTTTGAGCCGGAGCACCTGTGCCTTTTCCAGCTTGTCGTTTTCGAGCTGTTTGAACTTACTAGCCACGAAGAGCTTAGTTGGGGATCTACTCTAGTCCAGCACCATCCTGCCGCAGAGATTGAAACAGTCTGACACGGTTATTCAGTGGAGGCTGCAACCAACCATGAGCCTGTCGGAACTCATAAATAAGATTCCATTACAGATCCGCAAGTTTCTGCTACCTCGACCTGCACGGCATACAGGACCTCACTACACTAGGCAGGCTGATCGCCGAACAATGGCCTTGTTCTCGGCAGCGGGAGAAGCAGTCACTCATCTTTGCGCGCAGAGCAAGTCGACATGAAGCAATATTATTCTAGTACTCGTACATAACTCTACAGCATGTTCAACCTAGCAAAAAAGCATGAGCCGAGTCATGAAGTTGGACGAGGACGGCTCACGTGATAGGTCTTGCTCACGAATCCAGCGTCTTCGCTTAGCGTGGAAAGAATGCATCATCAAGCCTTGGAGGGGCTGGGAGAACCTTCCACTATGTACTCAGAAAGTAACTCTTCACTAAGCTAATACGGAGAGATACATTTTCACTACCTGATTATCCCGGCTCCATTCACTTCTACCAGAATTGACGCGAATTTCTATCGCGATCGGGTTTGCAATTAAACAAACCTTCCTCTCTCGCCCGGGGCGAACAAAAGTCGTCTATAACAGGAATCCCGCATCCGTGTTTGAGACAATCGACGTCTCTTTCCGGTCATCTACCCAGCGCAGCATCCCTCGGAAACATCGGCACCGTTCCGTATTGACTTTCCAAGTGTTTAACCCTGTCCGTCATCCAATTGAACTTTTATTGATTCGTGACCCGATTCAGCCTTGATACCACCTTCGAGCTACTGCGTGCTAGAAACACACCATTCGGCAAAGGGAAGCTCCCTGCGCATCACCACTAAAACCCATCAAACTCGCGACGCCCCCAATGCGCATCACCACCACTTCCTTTCTGATGTCGACGGCCTAACCTCTCGTTTGCATTACACAATGACATCTCCAGCTAAGCGACAGCGTACCCGGCGGGACTTGCGGAGCGATGCGAGTATTGACTTACCGGTCGACTCGTCGCCGTCACGACCCGCAAAGCGCAGGAAGCAGGTACGGCAACTATGTCCACTTCTCAACCGCTAGCCCCTTATGGCGAGTCCTGAGCTACAGCTGACTTTGCGAAGCAGGCCGACGATGTGTCTGCGACAGAAACTGTTGACGAAGAGGGATCGAGTCTAGTGGCTGACCAATCCGGTGTTAACCTCGAGGACGACGACCAGATAGTCACGCGAGTTTCCCAGAACCTTCTCATCCCAGCCGAACAGCTCGTCCAAGCTAGCAAAGACCATTCCAACAGCCTCCACGAATCCAATAAGGATGGAGTCAAAGCATACGCCAAGATTGCCGCTCGGGACTGGACCTACTACGTTACCACATTGCGCGTCAACATCGGCCGCGCATCCGATCCCGCCCAACAACGAGTTGGACAGACTGAAGAGGATGAAGACTATGTTCATATCGATCTCGGTCCAAGCAAGATGATTTCGCGTCAGCATGCCCAGATCTACTTCAACGTCGATGAAGAGAAATGGTTTCTGCTTGCCAAGGGACGGAATGCCCTCAAGGTCGACGGAGTGCCTTGGAAGGCAGGGCAGTCTGGTCCCCTGAGTAGTGGTGAGGTGATCGAGATCGGCGGTATCGAGATGCTATTCGTCCTTCCGATTGAGCTTAGTCCGCTCAATATAAAGGAGCAGTATCTTCAGCGCGCCGGCATCGTCAAGCCCGAGCCGCAGTCTCCAAAGACCACAAGGGCAACTCGGCATCCTTTACCGACCGGAGAAAGCTCCCGGTCGAGCCCTCAAGCTAGAGGGCAGAGGGGACCTGGATCTCAAAAGCTGGCACCGGCCCCGCCCGACTACAAGCGCCCCGGCACTCCTCCCTCGGCACGAGCTCGTGCATTAGCAGCGGCGGGGAAGTCGCCGAATATTGAAGGCCACGGTGCCATGGTTATGAATCCTGGCGACGTGGACCTGAGTTTGGATGACAACATGCATATCAAGCCTCAGTTCAGCTATGCGCAGATGATCACTCAGGCCATCATCAGCACCGCCGAGGAAAAGCTCAATCTCAACGGCATCTACAACTTCATAATGAACAACTACTCCTATTATCGACATCAACCCGCATCAGGCTGGCAAAATAGTATACGGCACAACCTTTCTCTCAGCAAGGCGTTCGAGAAGGTCCCGCGCTCTACCGACGAACCCGGCAAAGGAATGAAGTGGCAGCTTGTGCCCGAGCAACGTGACGAGATGATCAGGTCCGCCTACAAAGGCGGCCGGGGCGGACACCGAGGTTCTTCTAATCCTTCCTCTCCGAACCAGCTGGCCTACGTCACCCACGGTCCCAGGGATATGGCGGCCAGAGAACCGGCGTCCGCTAGGAAGCGGAAGGTGTCGCCCACCGGCTCCCCCCAGCCACGTTCGTCGGCTCTCCGCGAGACCCACATGACCCCGGTGCGCGGGTCCCGGAAACCTCTCCCGGATGACCCTGGCTTCGGTACGGATGGCAGCCCGCTGCCTCGTCTGCGGAAGCACGCACCCTCCGCCCTCAGCACGACGGACAACGCAGACGCACCTGCCTCACCCACCCTCACGTCTGGCTTTCTCCAAGAAGACGGCGGTTCGTTCATCACGCCCGCGCCGCACCGCGTCCACCCTAGACTGGCTCCCCCGAGCACTGCGCAGCGGCCGAGCCAGCATATGCCGACCAGCTCGCCCGCGCCCTTCTGGAAATACGCCGATATTGGGAGCACGCCGCTGAAGCCGCCACACCTCGATCTCAGTCCGTCCAAGGCGCTCGGCGCGATCCCAGCCAGCAGCAGCCCGCCCGCGCTGCGGGAGAAGTCGCCGGTGGCGGCGAGCCCAACCAGGGCCGGGCGCGAGGAGACTTTGGAGACGAATGCTACCGCCGAGCCGGAGGAGGACGGTGGTTTCGATTTGACCAAGTACGTATTCTAATCCGTTTGCTTCTCCGATCTGATGGGTTCTTTTTCGCTAACATGCTGCACTTACAGGGGGTTCCAAAGCATAGGCTCTTATCACGCTCCGGTCGGCATAGGCCAACAGGTCAAACCCGCGGCCAATGGAGCGTCGACCACCAATGGTGGTGCATAACCCTCCATTTCCGCTTTCTACGTACTATGTTGTACTGTTATCAATATAGGAGAGGGCTTTAAAAAAGGGAGTTTGGCGCAGGGGGTAGGATATGAGACAATCTCTGCCTACATATGTATGGGGTTTTGCTTTTTCCACTGGACATTGCTTGTACTACTGCCGCACTTGTCAGGGAGATCTTCACACGCGTGGATCGTATCACCACTCGAATCTCGATCTAGGTATCTTTCTGGCTGCACCGAACAAGAGTCTGCGAAAACACAAACTCGAGGATTCTGTACACACATGCTAAGACCGTATGAGAAACGCAGCTTGATTCAGAGTGAAGATTCTTTTTGTGGCGTATTAAAACCCGATATGATCCAGAGGGGTATCATCAATCCCTCGCCCTATGCCATCTATGCCACACACGCCCACACAGCCCTCTTATCAAGTCAACCTAGTGGAGTTTGTTTTTCTTGCTTTCGCATGGTATAGTACAGATAATGCTACAGGATTTTGATGGGCCTTTCTCCCTCGAGAATCCCACGCCTCCGCATTCTAAAAGGATATGCAAATAGGAAAACCAATATAACACAATGTATGTACGACAAGGAATTAGAAAAGAGATGAGAAAGTCCGGAGACGAACGAGCAAAAGTAAAGCTGCGGAACGCCCATGCATGCCGCATGACATGCCATGCACCTTTTGCTAGCTGCAGAAGCCTGTAACAGCACATTCTAGCATCTCTCCTCCCTTTGCAGTCAAGCTAAGCTCAGTAGTATCCCAAGTTCTAAGCAGTGCTGCTGACCGTCTTGCCGCCGCGGGACTTGGGGTTGCCGCGGGCGGCAGGGCGCTTCTTGGCCCCGCCCGTGGTCTTGGTCTGCTTGGCGTCGCCCTCGATGAACTTGATCAGCTCGTCGATGCTGCGGCTGTCGATGGTGCCGCTGCCGCCGGGCTGCTGGCCGCCGGCGGCGGACGTGGCGGCGGCGGCGGTGGTGCCGACGCTGACGTTGCGGGGCGTGAACTGGATGCCGGCGCGGATGCGGCGGGCCTGGACGTCCTTGGCGTGCTTGGCGATGGAGACGGCGTTCTGCGTCAGCTGCTCGAGCCAGCTCTCGGCCTCCTTGGTGTTCTTGTCGTCGGGCCCCAGGGCGGCCAGGAAGATGTTGTAGCTCTCGCGCATGCGGTTGACGGCGCCCTTGGAGTCGTGGTCGAGGGCGAGGGCCTGGGCGAGCTGGAAGAGCAGCGTGGCGGCGTTGATGGACTGCTTGCCGAAGACCTTCTCGCAGATGCGGAGCGACTCCTCGAACCAGCGGCGCGACTCGTGGTACTCCTTCAGGTGCTGCAGCATGACGGCCGCGTTGTTGATGGTGGTGATGGTGTCCGGGTGGTCGGGTCCGTAGATGATCTTCCAGAGGTCGAGCGCGTACTTGGCGTACACGAGCGCCGTCTTGCTGTCGCCCAGCTGGTGGAGGAACAGACTGAGGTTCAGGTAGTCCAGGACCGTCTCGGCCGAGTCGATACCGACCGTCCGCTCCGATACGATGACGGACTTGCGCGCGAGCTCCACGGCGGCCTCCTTCTCGTCCAGCGAGTAGTAGATCTGGGAGAGCGTGTGATAGACCTGGGCGACCTCGGGGTGGAGGAGGCCGTAGATCTGCTCGTGCAGGGAGAGCGACTCGAACAGGAGCTCCTGACCGAGCTTCTTCTGGTTGTTGTAGATGGAGATGCGGCCGGCCTCCAGCGCCTCTTCTGCGAGAGTGCTGCGGGGGCTGGAGTCCTTGATGACCGGAACGACGTTGATGACGTCGTCCGGAGCGAAGGTGTGAGGTGCGACGGTGGAGGATGCCACCGAGGCGGGTGAGCCGTCACGAGTCTTCTTGTTCTTCTTCTTCTTGCCTTCACCGGCCGCGTGTCCGTTGGTAGCCGGCTTCTCAGCCACAGCCTTTTCAGGTGCCGCTTCAGGATCAGCTGTAAATGCGAAAGTCTTGGCCTGCAGCTGAAGGCCGAGCTTCAAGCAGACCTCCCGGAGTAGTTGGAGGTGTTTGATCTCGGTGTGCCAGTTCTCCTCCAGCGTGAAGCGGTAGCGACGGAGAGTCTCGCTCTCGATAGCTTGACGAAGGCTCTCCGGGGTGACCTTCTCAAAGGAAAGGTCGGCGTCGTCATAGAGAGCCTTGATCGACTCATCGATATCAGCGACGGGTTTCGGGTTGAGTGCCGAGCCCAATAGGCAGTTGAGGAGATGAGAGATACAGGGAGATGTCAGAGCCAGCGGCAGGTATTTCAAGTACTTCGAGGCGACGTGCTTGAATGATCGAGCAATCATCTCGCGCACGCAGATCTCGCGCAAGCACTGTAGCCGAGTGCCCTCGCTCAAAGTAGCAAGCTTGCCGATGTAGCGGATGTTGATACCACGGCGGTGTAGCACTCGGCTGAGCGATCGACCGTCCATGGGGAAGCTGATATCGGACTCCTTGAGATCGTTCAGGAACCCAGGAATGACGGTATCTCTGAGGTATGTGCAAGCATCCCTGACCGCTTGCTCATCCTTGGCCATTTCCTCCTTCTCCTCGTCAGTCTGAGGCACCTGGCCGCTGAAGACGTCCGGGTTGAGGGCAAACTTGAAGCCCGACATGTCGATCTTGTCGTCTTCTTTCGGCGGTGTCTGCTTGGTTTCCTCGCTTCCCTCAGACTCTTTTGCTGGTTCTGACTGGGCGGGCTTAGCCTCCGCATCTCCGTCTTTTGCAGGGGCGGCGTCCTTTGGCGCTTCGGTCGACTCGGGAGTCTTGTCTTGAAGAAGTCCACGCTGCTTCAACTGGGCGTTGACATAGTCCCGAGCCTTCTGCTTGCCGAGCGATTCGACCAGCTCGGGGCGAAGCACGGTCATCCGGTGAGGGTATTCGGAGCCTTCCTCCGCGGTCTCCTCGAGCCAGGAGATATCCAGAGGCGTGATACGGTAGAGATCCAGGACGTATTTCCGGCCGTCTGTGCCCAGAAGGCCCTTCATTTCAACACTGGCCTCAAGATCAAATCGCTTACCATCTTTGTCCCAGACAGCATGCTTCTTGACCCTCAACGCCTGCGAGAGCTTCTCGAAAACAGGCACGAACTTCTCCTCTGCGGCCACGATATCTTTCCCGTCGACAGCTCCATAGTGGATCTGGTTCTCACCCGGCTCTGGTTGCTTAAAGATACCAGGGACTATGCTCTGGCCGACTATTCGCTTGCCCAGGTAGTCCACAACCACGGTGCCAGGGGTATACAGGCCATCGATGTCAAGTTGATTCACCAGCTTGACTCCAAGAACATCCTTGCCCGTGGCGACTCTGGCTGCTTCATCACCGCCCTCAGAGGTGAAAGTACCTACACCGTCGGCACCGAAGGAGAAAAAGACGTTGTTGTAGACGAATATTTGAGCATCTTTGCCTTCTGTAGGATTGAGGGGCGAGATCTCGCCACGAGCAACCAGAGCAGCGCCCTTAGTAGCGGCATCGCTATAGTCGGCGAAGAGCTTGGAGATCAGTCTCTCACGGAAGACACGATCTTGCACAGTGTCCCTTGGGAGCTCCCTGGCAGATTGGAACTCCTCGTTCCAGTCCCTGAGAGTGTCAGTGTTTTCGACACCGGCGTACAAAAATGCCTCCTGTGTACGAGTGATATCAGGAACGTGCGAACAAGACTGGGAGTTGGGTGCCGGAACCAGCCAAGGGGCAGCGGGCACAGAGTTTCCGATCTGGAAGGTCGCAAGCGCATCTTTACGGCCGTTGTACTCCTGGAGTTGCCTGAATGATGCAGCAAAGGAGGGTGAAAGCTGCTCAATGAGTGTCAACAAGGAGTGGGCAGCATTGGCCTTGGGGGGAGGGCGAGGGAATGGGTCGAATTTGCTGTTGGATGATTTGTTGACGTAGAAGCCGCCAACATGAGCGGTGATTTGGTGTTGCTCGCCCTCGTTGGTAGTGACGATTAGGTAGAGCAAGTGACCCTTTGTCCTGAGATATGCTGGCGGAGGGTTCCAAGGTGATAGCGAGATAGACTTCACGGTCTTGGGTGCTGGGTCGGTCTCCTTCGGTAAGAGAGTCGACAGGGATGGGGCGGCACTGAAATCAAACTCCTTAGTCGGGGTAGGTTCGGTCGGCTTTGAGGGCTCCTCTGTGGGCTCTGTTGCAACTCCATCGAATAGTGAAACTCCAGCAAGAACGCCCTGAACGATATCGGTGCGGTCACCCGCCGCGCCAATGAGCTCACGGATCCTGACGAGATGAACACGAGCCTCCTTTTCAGTATAAGGGTCCTCCACAAGATGTACTTCGGCCTCTGCGCCTAAGCCTTTGACCTCGGAGATCTGGATGAAGTCGTTGATGCGTTCGCCGTTGAACTCGAGGTGGAAGCAGGAGTATTGTAGGGCGGCTGGGAGCTCGATTATGGACTGTCGGACCTCGTGCACTTGTTCTTGGGGAGAGACCTAGTAGGGAGGGTTGAGTACGAAGGACATGAGCTACTGTAGACAAGAGTCACCAACCATAATCTTCAGCTCTTTGGGCTCGTGAGGGAGGATGATGGTCAAGGGGAACACGGCATCTAGAGATTGTTAGGCAAGCTGATGAGGCCAGGTTGGCGTGTTGTATAGGTAGCGTACCCTCAGACCCCTCATCGCCGCCGTCTTCGGCTGTGACAGCATTCTCGGAAGCTGTCGTCGGTGCCTCTGGTGATTCACCAGTTTGGGAGGCTGCATGGAGATCCTGTCAGTCATTGTCGTCCAATTTGTCGGTCATGCGCAGTGCAAAGGACAGTCCAATCGTACCAGTAGCAGCCTGTGCAGCATCGTTCTTGGATTCGGCCATGGTAGGCGGTGGTTGAAGCCAGATAAAGGGTATCCTCTAGGGGTAGTAGGGAACGAGGTGTGCCGTGACGAGCCGACCGCGATTAAAAGAGTTACTGTGTTAATAATGAAGGTGCAAAAGTCCGCAATATGACGTATAATACAGACCAACGAGAAGGAGACGTATCCAATTGAAGCTTGCAAACCGACTATTAGGGGAAGCAAGAAACGAGAAAGTCGGAAACCGGGGGGTGGGAACTGAGAGCTTTTACAACATGGCTTGAGACATTCAACAACTTTTTTACTCCAGCTCTTCCCATGATGCCGAAGAAAATTTCCAGAAAAGCGATTAAAAGAGTCGCGGATCTACGGGAACTGCCCGGGAACCAGTGGAAGTAGTAGATACTTAGCGATGCCGCGGAACAGCTCTGCCGGCGGTGGTAGTGCGGAGTGAGTAAAAGTACTAGATACCTGCTATTGCCGGAGCGAATTGTGTCGCCAATGACTCTGGGACCAACCAGCTTCTAATGCCAAGCCGACAGCTCCGACCCACGCAGCTGGTCCTGTGTGATTATGAAATTGAAGATCGGGATCAGTGGCACAAGTTGAGAATCTAGCGCTCCTCGAGGGTAAGAGAGGTGATGTCCAGGAGTTCTATTGCTGTGTTTGCTGATGGCGGCATAGCTTTAACCTTTGAGCTTAGGTAATGTACCTTATGTACGATGTGAACAGTGTACAGTAAGTACCTAAAGGTAGACTGACTTTGGGCAAGGTACTGGTGCTGGTCGCACTGTATGAATGCCGCTAACCCGGATGGCTCAAGACTAGATCCAGTCTCACGGTTTGTTTACTTGGATCAACACAGCCAGCATGG
Organism: Coniochaeta prunicola; assembly: GCA_007388105.1. Lineage (NCBI taxonomy): Eukaryota > Fungi > Ascomycota > Sordariomycetes > Coniochaetales > Coniochaetaceae > Coniochaeta > Coniochaeta prunicola. Next base: position 6,737 of record SMOB01000283.1, on the reverse strand, counting down.
ACATCCTAAATGCCATGTTTGTACCAGACACCTAAGTAGACCATACACTCATTCAGCTCCCGTCTCCTTAGCTTACTCCATGCTTTATCATAACGTTTTCATTGCTTTCTCCGATTTATATTGTTGCTATTGTGTACCTCATCCATATTTTCTTCGTGTGTTTGGGCATCCTACTGAAGAGGCTGGATATCAGCAACTCCACAGACACACATCAGACCTAGACTATCACCTCAACTATCGGAGCTTCATAAAGTTACCACATCTATGCTTACCGGGAAATAATAGCCATGGAAAGGCCAGCCGCCAGGTCGATAGCTTCATCCGATCAAACTGCCCTACCATGGACCACCACACGTTGTCATCGTCTGCTTCGGCCTTTGATTACTCATATCTCAGCTCTCAGGAAAGAGGTCGACCGGCAGCGTCAGAATGGGACCTCAAAAAATGCTGCTTTCCAGCAGCGGAACGATGTTAGCCTTTCAAGCGGTGAATCGAGTACCCATGACTCCATTTCGGGCATAAATCCCAAGGGACTTGGATTGAGTGCGAAGAATACAACATCACTGTCGCGGAAAAGATTGCAGCACACCTACTCACTCAAGGTCTCCAGGAGACCGAAGGCTCGTGTAAAGGCGGCTCAAGATCATGTCGCGGGCGGCCGCTCGGATGTGAGGCGTTATACAATGCCACCGGAACCAAACATGTATCTGGCCACTCCGATCGTACGAAGGGTACAGGGCCAGTGGTCATCCCCTTTGCTTCCGGAACCCGTCTTCCCTGAAGTCGAGATGGCACCGAAACCTGGCCGCTGTTACCATGCTCACGAAGTCTGTGCGAGAAAATGCTTCTTCGAGGATCGCCTGGCCATTCTGAGGAGAAACACGGCACCATCAACCTTTGCTCTCTATGAATCTGTCTACCGTGCTCTCGACGCCTTGTTGAGAGCTACTTCAAATGCGGAGACGCATGTCGCGAAGCCAAATTCACTGTTGGCAATGTGTCTACGCAGGGTACCCGACTATTTGACCGAGCTTGAGTCGTGGAAACTCCAGGAAATGGAGGAACGCGGGTCGTCTTCGGCATTCGATGATTGCAACATATCTTTCGATGTCTACTCAGACTTGGAGACATTGGGAACAGGACGTTGCGGATGGAAACATCTTGCAACCGTCGTCCAATCTCACGGGATAAGGATTGTCAAGGATGCAATTTTGGAGCGCCTTGTGTCTGATGACTTTGCTATCCTACTAGCTGAGCTTTGTTCTAGACTAGGTGCTGTAGGTGACCGTCGGCAGTTGCTCGAAGCCGTCGTCACTCAACAACATCCAAAACCCTGCAGACCTGTCGAAGCCATTGCTCAAGACGGCCGGTCAGATCCGTCACCTGTTCTGGAGTTGCTCTTTGCGTCCGGAGACCGACAGAATCGGACAGAGGCTACCATATTCAAAGCTAGGTTGACGACGGATCTGCTATCCAGCCAGCTACTCCCGCAGGAATGGATATTAAGCAAAGATTTCGGCAATATGTGGTCCATGGCTATGAGGTATCTGACTAGCCGGACGGCATACCACGACGCTATTCCCTTCTTCACTGCATCAATACGTCTATTTTGCAACTCAATGCAGCGCAAAAGAGGGGAACTTCCTGAGCATCGAGGATCTGCTCCGAGAGCTCAGCAATTGCTGATAAGCTCGCTCGCAACGCTCTCAACCCTCGTCTTACTAGGGCAGGAGGTAATAGCAGTAGAGTCCTCTTCTGAGTGGCGGCATCAAACAGCAGTGCTCTGCAAGAGAGCAGAATACATTCTTCGAGCCTGCCTGGCGGACGCCATCGACTCCGTGGACAAATCTATTCGACAATGCAGCACCTACGTCTTGCTTTTAGCTGTTTTCTTTATAAGCGAAGCTGATACCCTGGCTGCGTTGGCAGAGCCTTATGCACGGGAGCAGCAGCTTCTGGCAGAATTCTGGACGACAGCTGATAAAAATATTAAAAAAACGCATATTTACCGGCAGTACTACGAAGCTACAATAGCATTGATGGCATCAATAGCGCGAGACTGCACTCGCAAAAAATCGGCGAAGCCGGCAGCTCATAGTTACCTCATCCAACTGTGCGACAAGCTTGAGGCCGCCTGTCCTCAGGTGGAAGCGTTGAGGAACATTCGAGTCGACGCGGCTTTTCACCTCGCCGACCTGACTGGAGACCTGTGGGATCTCAACTTCGCCGAACAGCTCGCTGCCGCAAGTCAGTCTCATGAAGACACGACTCGTCGGACGCCAGGAAAGAACGCGGCTGTCATTTCTGGGTTTCGCTGGGACGAAGGGATCAGCGAGTGGGTTACCGTCACGCCAGAGGTTGCACGGCGCAAGCAACCAAGCCACGGACGGCTAACGAGGGCTCGCCGCTGCGTGAGTCCGGAAGCTCTAGGAACAAAGCAAGAAGCGGAGCTCACGTGCTCCGTTTCTGGTGTCTTAGAAGGACTCATTGAAGTCAGCGTTGAAGACACCTCCGACGCCAGCAACGTATCCCAATCTTGTCGCGTTAGGAAACGTTCAGATCTCGGCACGACTTGCCATGCCAAGAGGCCGCGCACGCAGCGCGAAGCACAGCCCAGACACGACGATCCAGGGGTTCAGACCACAGAGCCCGGACAGCGTGCCGGGGAGTCCCCGGAAATGGTGGACGAAGTGAGCCTGGTCGACGGCCTTGGCGGCGATTATCTCGACGAGCTGCGGTTCGACCAAGCAGATCAGGAGAATCGACCCCCTCATCGCAAGGCTGCCAAGGCAGATGCGTCGGGGAAACGAAAACGATCGAGGAGGTCGCTTCTTAGCCTCCGACCTCTACGGAACATCTCTAACGAGTATTACGATGACGGATTCAGCGGCGACGAATTGGGTATGTGATGTAACGGATGGATAATCCTGCGTGTAGTCTGATAGGATGGTTTGGGTTGGAGTACGGAGGACGGGCTAAGCCGCGTGTTTTGCATAAGAGCTCTGGTTCACGGCATGTGGGAGTCTGGAGTGTCAGGTCTGTGGAGCCGAGAGGCGGCTAAATCTACCATCGCGGCAGGTAGCTCTACGCGTGCGGAGCATATTCCAGTATACTATGCACTAGGAATCCTTCCAGTATCGCATGAATGATGTACAAGACGCAAGACATGAACCACGAGTCTACGACTTTGGACGCCTCACTGCGGCCCCCACAGGATTGGGGATTGGGGGAGGGTGGCCTGCATCCTGGTCGCGAATTCTTCTCGACGCCGATCCTTCTTCAAAACACACAATTCTTCCTATCTCTTGGACGGTTTCAAAAGTGTTGCGATGACGCTTTTTGCCAAGAGTCTAAAGAGCAACTCGCTGGCGTAAACAGCTCGAGCAACCGGGTTGGCGGCAGCTTTCGAAGCTCTGAACTGTGTGATGGAGGGAGCTATATCCTCAGATGAGGCGGTACTGAAACCTGGAATGCGAGAATGTCATGAACGTCACTGCCACATAGAGGCTCTGACGACGCAATCAAGAGTCGTGGTGAATGGTGCAGAGATAGCAAGCAGTATGGGATATGCTGCGTAGTGCGTTGCGACTACTGTATGGGAATAACCGATGGTCGCAGAACCGAAGTTGGTTCCACAGAGCTGAGCGAGATGTGACAACTAGATTTGTGAACTTTTTAACGACGGAATGGGGGCATGCATGCAAATGCAAGTTGATGAGGTGGGGTTGCTTGACAGCAGTAGAGTAGATGCCCGCAGTGTGCACTATATCTCATCCAAGCCATCGGAACTAGACTGAACTGTACTTCATGCGCCGTAACAATACTTGCCTCTGCTCTTCTCTAGGCCGCCTAATGCTCGGAGGTGGCTTCCCTCGGGCGATCTCATACAGAGTATTCGTTCCGGGTCGCTGCAATGCCAAGGCCAGCTGCTTCCTTTTGAGGCTTGTTTGTGGACGACGACGAGATAAGGTCATGTTTCAACATGACATCGTTTATCGAACGCAGGTAGAGGGATTCGTAAGTGTGGCGCCAGATGCGATATCTTAAAAGCAAGGGCCCGTTGTCTTCAAATTGCTGGGGAGGACCTGGACGAGCGTCCGTGTGTGCTTGTCCTTCACATGGGTTGATTCGAGGTCCTGTCGCTAATCAGATCATCTCTCGCCTCTCTTAACCAACCACGATGTTCAGTCGACTTGTTGTCTTGATATCGTCTTACGCATAGACTCAACTGAGGCTCTGCTCCAGGGTCGATTTTCTCTACTACGTAGTAATGCTACTCACTTTAACTACCCAGCCAAAGGAAAAGCGGTAAAAAACGACGACACGCGACACTGCTGGGAGTTCAGCGGGGTGCCGCCGAACGATTGGCTGACGGGTGCGGGCTTGGCATCTTTAATGAACATGGTTTCAGATTTCCGGGGCAGGGATTGGCCCCGATTTCCCTCTTGGGTTCGGGTGTGGCTTGTTTCAAGTCTTTAGCAACCAATCGAGCCTTGCCGACCCTCTGAAATCCACCCTCTTGTCGTCGAATCATCAGGTCTGAAAGAGGGCGAGCAATACCACTCAGCGCTGTCGATGCGGCGATTTGCGTGTTGGCAGCACTTGCCCTAACGCAGGTACCGCTGATGGTGGCGGCTTCACAGGTCAAATCGACCCCTCACAGTAAAATACCTGTCATGTGCCGAGTACAGTGAGGTATACTGCGTAGAGGTACACTTAGCAGATACCATGTGCAAGTCTAGACTACCCTCGCGTTCCTCGACCCCGGGTGAAATACGAGAGGTTTGTATGACCACGGTAGTCTTCTACATGTCACGCATGTATACTTTGAGCAGGTAGAAAGTCGATCACAAGGGGTTTTACCACAAGTAAAAGGCCGGATGTCTTAGAACTCCGCCCCTTCTAGACGTCAGTAGAAACGGATACCAGGTGGTTCTGCTCGAGAAGATGTCATGATCAGCATTCTTACGAGTCATACGAGTTACTTTTATTAACGAGTCGTATTGTGTGTGAAGATTCTGGACATGCCCCATCTGAGAAAAATTGACGGGCTTTGCTTTTGGAGTAATCGATGAGTCCCCTGGAGTCGGTTGATCTCTGGATTGCTAGCAGTGGCAGGGATGGTGGTTGGGCGTGCAAGGGCCAGCTCCCTCCCTCACCCCTCCCTGGCGACAACACAACGTGGGTCAGGGGTTGCAGCAGCCTCTGCTTGTCGTCGAGCCACACCCGCCCAGCCCGTCCACTCGGCGAGGAAGCAGGAAAGGGAAGAGCCCCGTTTTCTGTGGAATTCACCCACCACCCCAATATATCCATGATATGCCGTTCTCTGCTTGGTCTTTCCGTCCTTCAAAATTCAATCTACTCTCTTCAACTTCGCTTGCTTTGTACGGAGCCAGACCGGATTCATTCCCAAGGAAGCAATCCGCTGTGCTGGTAGAGCTGGATCACTCTCATTAAGATCGATCGTTCTTCTTCCTTCCCTTCTTGGCCAACTCGACTCTTTTTGGCCCTCGAAACCCATTCCAACTTGATCGTCACTCGACAACCATCCGACTCGACGTCGATAACATTCTTCCATAGGGCTGTGCCAGTAAACAAACTAGCTTTGCCTCATTCCAGCCTCGGCCTCGCGAGGTCATCCGCTTCAGTCTCACTGACATCATAGCCGTTATTGCTCGCCAAGCATCTCTTCCACAACATCATCTCACAGCATCATCCCGCCTTACGAACCGAAAGGTGTAGAATGTGGGAGGCTTCGTCGTCATTGTGACATATCAACCCAACAACCAGACCCTGACTATTATCTCTGCTGGTCTCGAGATCATAAGGGCTTGGTGTTTGCCATTCTTTTCCATCCAACTGGACAGCAAATTTCGGGACCCCAACCGGCAGGTTGACCCCAACACGAACCAATCTTTGAATCAAAACTGCATCATTCCAAGGCTGTCTTGAGGACTTAGCCTTTGCGCAACAGGACAGAAGGATGTCCGCACCCGCCAACGCCACGGGCAAAACGGGAGCAGCAAGCGGAGGAAATGGGCATGGAGGAGCCATTGCAGGAACCGGCGGCGTCGATCCGGCTCTCCAGAACGTACTACTGTCTAACTACCTCTTCTGGACGCTGGCATGCATATCCGCCGTACTCATTATATGGAGGGTTTCCACGGAATTCGTCAAGTACGTCCGCCACGTAACGTGCTTGAGCAACGACACCCAACGGTACTTTGCCATGCCTTCGTCGAAGCTTTCGTGGTTCAAGAGGAACATCCAGTACGCTCCCCTCATCAACAAGCGCCACAACCGGGAATTCCAGCTCAGCCAGGCTGTCAACGTCGGGACGCTGCCGACCCGACTGCAGTTCGTTTTCCTGGTAGGCTACTTCGCCACCAACGTCGCCTTCTGCGTGATCGAGATTCCCTTTGCCGGCTCCTTCACGTCGGCGGCAAAATTGCTCAGGAACCGGAGCGGTGTGCTGGCCGTCGTCAACATGATCCCTCTCTTCATCTTTGCCGGTCGGAACAACCCGCTGATCAAGCTTCTCGGCGTCTCCTTTGACACGTACAACCTCCTCCATCGCTGGGTAGGACGTATCGTGATTCTAGAGGCCCTTGCTCACACCCTCGCCTTTCTTGCTGCAAATGCTTACACCGAGGGATGGGCCGCGGCTTTCAATACCGCCACAACGGTGCCCTATATGCTCTTTGGATTCACTGTGAGTGTCCGCGTCGAGTCCCCCC
>SMOB01000282.1:9609-160657 GCA_007388105.1 Coniochaeta prunicola | reverse complement strand
TATAGAGAGAGCAAGGGTGCACGCCCCGGCATCAACAGCGAGATAGGAGAGCCCGACTGGGGGATGGAAGATTGCATTTCAGATGCTACTGCTATTGGGGCAGGAAGGGGGCCTTTGGACTGGATCTCGGCTTTTGGAGGTCTGGCCATGTAAATAATGAGAAAGTCCGGATGGATCGCCGAGGTTGGCAGACCTCACGTCCCAAGTCTCTTTTGGTCATGAGCGGTCTGTGGATCTGACCTAGTAGGTAGATATCAGGTAGTCCATGGAGAGAACCATGTGGGTACTGGCTTGAGTTTGTGTCTGTGTCTCCAAACACTGGTTTTGAGGTGACATGATCTTATGGAGGACCCTTTACGCGATGTCTACTGGGAACTTGGTCTGCCACCCTTGCTCGGCTGGAGCACGTCAACGCCAGGCGTTGCAAATGACCCACGACCAGACGTGTTGCCTAAGATCACGAGCATCTGGCTACAATATCTTGGGGAAATGCTTCCGTCACTCTGAGCTATGCAGTCCCACACGGTGGGCTTTTCCTTCCGTCTCAACGCACACGCACATTGGATGGACGCAGTTGCTTTACACGATGCACTGCCTGGGCAGCTATCGTCAGCTCTCACACTCCACTAACGACTTCGCTCAAGCTGTCAAGGCCGAGGCGTCGGAGCCTGCCACCCAGGTGCTCAGACAAGAGTCCTGCCTGATCTTTCGCTGAGAGATAGGAGCAGTGCGTATCCTCCTAGACTTAATGGACAGCGATTAGCGTTCTCTCTGAAAGGAAGTATTGGCGTGGAAGCTTCCACAGTTTGGCAGACGTTATAACTGATGAAATCACCGCGACGCAGACAATCAGGCTGATCAACGGCCAGAGTCCGGCTCTAGAGTCGTTCTTGGACAAGGGCATCCCGCGCTCTGCAAGCTTCTTGCTCAGATGGGGGTCGCGATAAACTGACATGCGGAGACGTGCGCGCCGGGCCGGCCAGCAACGCAAGAAGCCGGCATTTGCCCAAAGTCCAAGGCCTTTTTGCGACACCGCGTCAAGATGCCGTTGTGAGTGTGTCTAGGTCGACGTATATAAGGAGACTAAGCTCTACAGGTCCCAATAATCCTTTTAACCTTGGCCAACCCGTCCACAACCCCCTTCCCCAGCTTCGCCACGTCTCCGTCTCTCATTGCCCGCCTCACGTCCGCCATCGAGTGCACCTTCTGCCTGTCCCTCAGCGCGCCCAGCCCGAGCAGATAACTGAACAGCACGAACGGCGCCGTCGCCGGGTCGTCTACCACGCTGTACACGTCCGCCGCGACGAGCCCCGCCTCGCCGGCGAGGGCGACGAACCGACCCACCCCCGCCAGCCCGGCGATGCGGCCGACGACCTGTCCGCCGACGGGGATGAGGAAGAGGAAGCCTAGCACGAAGACCAGGATAAGCGCCTTGCGCTTCTCGGCCTCGATCTCACCCGCGATCTCGACCACCTGCGACATGGACTCGACCGCCTGCTGCATCATCAGGACGGGCAGGGCCGCCACGTCGACGGGGTCGGCGGGGTCGTAGCCGCGCGAGGCGTCGCCGATCTGGGGGCTCGGGACCGTCTGTGTTGTCGAGCTCGGACGGCAGCGGGCCCGGGGCCTCGAGCGCGCTGGCGATGAGGTCTTTCGGGTTGCCGGCGTCGGCTCGCCTTGGTGACGGTGGGGACGTCGAGGTCCCACCGCTTGTTGTAGCATTCCGGGTAGTCGGTACAGGTGGTAGGGACGTGGTTGACGGCCCCTATGGCGGTGTGTCGTTGCGCGGGATGCCCGGTCCCGGACTCGACCTCCGCGTAGAACGGGTCGGTGTGGTCGGGACGGCATGGTCCAGTAGATTGTGTCGCCCGTCGCGGTTGGCCGGCGTTGGCGCTGCTCCTGAGGGAGAAGTCGGGTCGGGCAGGGCGGGCTCCGAGACGTTCTTGTAGCGGAGCCCGTTTGTTGCCGTTGCCGCTGCAGAGGGAGCCGTCGCAGTAGCGGCACTGCGGCGTGTGGGTTGCCGTAGGTGCACTGGCAGGTGCTGCAGCGGGTCTGGCCCTCGACGACGACGCAGTCGAAGTAGTCTTTCCCGTGCGACATTGTAGACATCCCAGATTGCGTTAGGGGGCCGACTGCACGACTGCTGCGACGTAGGTGTTGAACTTGCCGTCGTTGTACGGTTCAGAGTATCGTCGAGCACGGCTCCAAGGGCCTGGAGGATGTAGATGGCCGCGCAGTTCCAGGGTGCGTCGTCCGGGATGTCGTCGAGCTTGGCGTAGGTCTTGTCGCAGGGTGCGAGGACGAGATCGCTGATATCGTTGTCGTCCTCGCCCGTGCCCGAGTTGGGATCGACGTCGTTGCAGGCGTCGTCCGGGCAGTAGCCGTGGCTGCAGGCGAAGCAGCAGAGGCCGTCGTCGTCCCCGAGGCTGTCTAGCGCTTCTGCGTCGACTTTGACTTCCGGCAGCGCTGGGTTGAGCGAACCCTATCTGGAGCATGTACACGAGTTCATGGGGCAGAAGCCGAAGTCACAACTAACCCGCAGAGGCCGCCAAGCAGACCTGGCCCGGCGCCGGCGACTCAGGCCGGAGGCAGGAACTCGGACACGGTCGGCGTGACTTTGGGAGACTGCGTGTACGAGCACGCCGGGGACGGGCAGTAGTCGCGCATGCAAGCGAACTCGCATAGGTCGGTGTAGCTGCCACTCTTGCCTGGACCCGGGTAGCCCTTTGGTTTCGTGGTGGGAATGTCTTTGGGCGGCGGGCCCAGTTTGCTACACACGCACGCCGAGACGGGGCAGTAGCCGTTCTTACAGGCGAAGGAGCAGAGGCCGGCGAAGTCACCTGCGCCCCATCCCTCGATGCATTTCTGCTGCGACCGAGAGCGGGGTGGGGCTGCCGAGATTGAACTGGCGGCTGATGCGCTTCCGACGTAGGCGTTGAACTCTGCGTAATTGGCCGAGCATGAGCTGGATATGGAGGGGGCCCCCTGAACAGTTGCGAGAGAGGTTGAACCTCTTGAGAGTTGGACAACGACGGCGCCGAAGCCGAAGAATGGAATGCTGCCGTGGTAGACTCCTACTCCTCCATCTGGGGTTGCTGACCAGGAAGCGTGCTTTGTCACGCCTCCGACGCTGACTGATACCGTCGCCGCCGATCCCAAGACTGCTGAGAAGAAGATCTTGTCCTGCATGACTTGGGCCGGCGGAAATTCGATCTGTAGATGCGATGCCGTGTTACCCACTGTTCCTTTGGCGTCGCAGGCCGCGGCCGGGGCCTTCCGGTACCAAGCGACGATCCCCTCCTTCGTCACTGTGGCCTTCCCGTTCTTATACGTGTCGATCCAGTAAGGGAGGGTCAGGCGCCAACCGTCATGTGGCATAAGCGTTGCGTAATTGAAGGGAGCCTTGCCGATGGTGAATGCTTCGGCAGCATTTGAGTAGTATGGCCCGATGTAGTGCGACTCGCCGTAGTCGTTCCACGAGATGATCTGCACAAAGTCGGGCTGGTTGTACACGACTTGAAACCAACGATCATACCATAGGTCATCGCCGCGCCAGAGCCAGTTCTTTTTATAACCCGGTAGATTAGTGTAAAACTGTTTGATTACGGATCAGTTGCTCTATGCTCGGAATTGTCAGCGCCAAAACAGCTTGGGTGCTTACCCAGGGCGATACTGGCATCATGTACGCCTTCTGCGCTCCGTCGACCACATACTGATAGTAGGAAGCGTCGACATATGTATCCATGTTAGTGTCACCCCACGGCCATGCGTGCCAGTTGAAGAGCCCGTCAGCCACGCCGTCAGCTAATCCCACGGCCTCCTTGGCATCGAGAGACGACCAGTTGGGAATGAAGAAGCAGCCGCTGTCGCTCTTGATATCGTGCCAATCACCGGCACTGTCTGTGCCCTCAAAGGTCGAAACGAGGGGTTTACCGTTGTGCTGGTAGTAGCCCTTGGCGTGTCCGAAGATTGACAGGAGGTCCTGTACCTCGTCCTTCGGCCACGGGCCGCCTCCTGCATAGTCAAAGGAGAAGAAGACATTGAAACTATTCTCGTCCGCTAGCCTGACCACCGTGACTAGCTTGCTTACGAGGTCTGGGATGCCGTGACGGATATTCAGGGCAAAGGCGTCGATATGTGCCTCCTTGGCGAGCGAGTACTCATGTACCCACGAGGCAGAACTGAAGTTGTCCGCATTTTCGAACTGTACAGGGTTAGCGTGACAGTATTATCTAGGCTGAGAAGACTAGTGAACATACCATGAAATGGGCAAAGACAGCTGCTGCTTGTACTTGAACTATGCAAGCAAATAGGAGCCCGAGAGGCACCCAGAGACAGGTTGGTGAAGTTCTTTGCCACACTTGTGCCATTTCAACTGAAAGTCATTGAATGAAGAATAATGTCTGTTGGGCTCAAAGTCTCGGCAGGTCGTATGAATACTATATTTCAAAAACTCAGTACGGGAGGAAATAAAGGCCAACGAAGATGGTTAACATGTGATGACTGGAGACAATAGCAAGACTCGTAGCGTCGCAGTATCAGATCAGCTTTTAAGCTGAACATCACGGAGGCATGGCCACTTCTTAGACGGACCTATACCAGAGGGGCCCGCGGTCCATCCTATGGCTTCGCGGCCCGTCTTGGATCCTCGACCATGAGAGCGAAAACCTGTCGAACCTTCAGAAATGTAAGCGCCGACGTTAGTAGCGGAAAAGTTGGTATTCGGTCTTTTGGGGCCAAATATACCAGCCAGTGATAAGTCTGATGACAGCGGTTGGTCATAGTGTTGATCTAGGTTGGAGTAAGCATAGACTGAGAGGTTGGATCATGCCGTGTAACGAGAGACACAGCGTAAGAAACTAATTTCCTTCTGCGTATACCGTTCCAGTCAACCAAGCACCTAGTATATTAGAGTAAGTTCCATCCTTTCGAGAGATCATGCGCCTAAGTTACTCAGTAGACGCCTAGAATCCGTGTCTGCTGGCTTGTGTAACGGAGCTATCGGGATTCCGCTCCGGATGCAAAGCGCTCAGCCCCTTTACGCAACGTTGGAGTTCCGGCATATCGCGGCGCCACCGTTGTCTGAAGTGCTTATGGGAGGACTTACTCACCGACTACTTATCCAGCGATGAAGCCAGTAGTATGTGCCAGAGACCTGTTCGCCATCCTCAACCACGTTTCTCCCCTCCAATTCCGCCCTGTCAGATTGAAGATCCACGTCCTTTTGGCGCTCATCTTCCTCACACTGGCAACAACCACAGTCGCTGTAGGTATTCGCCGCTCCTTCGATATCATGACCTTCTGGTACACCTACCGGGCACGCATTGAGTACCTGATTGCTTCCGAGGCGAACTTGGACAACCTGGACATCATCAGTAACGACTTCGGGGATGGACCTCACAGAACCATGAGAACGGGGAGCTGTAGACCTTGAACTTGCCGAGACAACAGTTGGGCTGTGGGAAGAAGTCATGTTGAGCGCGAGAAGACACTGCAGAGTGTCTTCAACAGGTACCCTAGATCTGTCAAGTCTGTTCGGATAATACCTACCTGGTACATCCTCCACAACCTGTACAAGTATCTAGTATGCCTTCGTTATTACACTGCAGTCGGATCCCTCTCACTAGCGCCAACGGTCGTTCTGGAGACGGGACAGCGGCCGGAGAGCTAACCGGGTAAGAGCATCCTAGTGACCCGGTTGTAGTCTTCCAGCGGCGCAGCGGCTCAACGGGGTGTGGGAGCTGGCGATAAGGTAGCCAGCCCCCGAGATAGGAAACGGCTGAAGTGGTGGAGGTTGAGCGACCTGTCAAAATCGTAGATTAGATTTATAACGATGCTGTATTACAAGTGGACAAGCGGCGCAGGTCGCTTTGGCGCTTGCGCGCATATATTGCTGCGTATTTAGCCTTAGAGGTACATGAAGGTACATTTCACAAGTCGTTTGTCCTTACTGGACTGGAGACTTGCCAAGCTTAGGTATCTCTAGGCGGAATAAGCGTGGACAACATAAATTGTGAACCAGGGAGAAATGCAAGAAGCGTACCTGGTAAAAGGTATAGTATCGAATGCCTTGGTTGCAATGCAGCAAAGGCGAAGTCGACAATGACGCAGCCCAGATTATTGTTCCACCCGAGAATGACCAGGTTACAATCGCAGCTTCTGTCGCTTTCTCTTTAGGATTCTCGGGCTGTGGCGCTGGACGAAGCTCTTCGTGAGTCACCGGGCTACCTTAGGTACCAGTTAGACAACACACTTGAACTTGGGGATGTATCTTTCCTTTCACGAAGGGCTCTTCACGAACGTGGGGTCCAGTGACGTCAAGAACGGCTCGGCTGTTTGCCCCCATCTCACACCCCCTTCTAATCCATGACTGCCACTTCAACTTAACCCTCCTGGCCGAGTTACACTCTAATAACTACCTACACAAATGACATCCACTCCCACCAGAAAATGACGACAGCGGAGTCGGAAGACGAGCCCATCGTCACTCCCGAGGGCTACACAGCAGCTTACTACACAGCCTCTCTAGAGCGCGAGCGAGTACGCGAAAGCCAGCGAAGACAAGAGGAGCTAAGACAACGCATCGCCGCCATACGCGGTGAGGAAGTCCCCAGCAGCCTCGACAACAGCGATGAGGCGCTCCTGCGCTGCCTCGTGCGCGGGATCCGCTACCACGACGACTTCACCATCAAGCTGCAAGTTCGTCAAGACGACGGCGCCGCCAGCTTTCCCCCCTTGATCAAACGCGCCATCAACGCCCGCGCTATCATGAGCAACCGCGTTCCCCCGGACATGGGAGAAGATGAGCTGCCCTACTGCTTCTGGCACCCCGACATACCGACCGAGGCGACCCTACGCGAGCTGCTCGCCCGCTACCCCGGCGTCGGGACGCGGTACCGGGTCGGCAGGGCCTGTGCCGCGGGCGGCTTCGCCGCCCTCTACCGCGAGCTCGACATCCTCCCCGACGTCGCCATCGCCGAGGAGGCGCTTGATGCCGGCGCCAGGGCCCGCCAGATCTACGAGCTCATCGTCGCCCAGCCCGCGCGGTACGCCGTGATGGACGACTATAACCTCGTCGTCGACGACGTCCGGCGGGATCCCGTGGCCGGGGCGTGCCTCAACGGCGACACGTGCGTGCGTTCGGTGCTGGACAGGAGACAGCCCGTGGCGGACCGGCGGTGGGGGTGCGCGAGGGAGGTTCTGGACCGGCCGCTGCTCGATATCGCGGAGGATTGGAGGGTGGATGTGGAGGGCCTGCGGTTCGAGGCGCAACCGGTGGACCCCAGGGCACTGGAGCTGCTTTACAGGCCGTTGCCGAGGGATCTGCCTACGGTTGACAAGGATATTCTCATTCTTGCGGCTGCGTGGTCGGGGAATGTGGATCGGTATGTGAGGCTGCGCAGGCCGAAGATGGTTAGTGGTGAGGAGCAGTGCGTCGTGAGAGGTATTTACCACGACACCTTCTTCGCGAAGTGGGTGTCTGAGGAGAAGGACATGTACCCCCGCTTTGCGAGGTGCTGTAACGCGAGATTTCTCATGAACGACGATATCTCGTGGGCGACGGAGGGGTTGAAGGAGGAGCACCTTCCACAGTTGATTTGGTATCCTCATCTAGCGTCGGAGGCGACGTATAGGACGCTGGCAGGCCTGAAGCCGAGTATGGTGCCGTGGATTGCGAGAGCATGTATAGTGGCGGATTATCAGGCCCTGTTTGAGGAGTTGGATCCGATGCCGGATAATGACCTCAGGGCTGAGGCGAGTCGGAGTGAGAACCGGTACTACCATGCTTGGCTTCTGGGAAAGGCGGAGAGGATTGAGTTTGATTGGGATGCTGAGTTGTGCAAGACCGGGTACTCGTTTCCTGGTGGAGACTATAAGGATTGGATGTTCACGGTACTCTTTCCAGAGAGTGGGCTCTGTGGAAAGCGAGGAGAGGGAATGTGGAGGTTTGGGCTCCCGAGGCAAAGCTGGGACGCGGATGAGGACGTTCTTACGGTGGACCATGTCGGGTTTATGAAAGAAGGGGGTGCGGATTGTATTTCTTCTACCATGAACTCGGTGCTTATGTATGTGACAAGGGCGAATCGTGCGCAGAAGACTCGTGTTGCGGTAGACCATAAGGGATCACATGGTTGGGGTCGTGGTGGGCGAGGAGGATGGGGCGGACGGCGTGGACGGGGCAGGTGACTTGAAATGAAGAATGCTGTAAAGTCATGATGTGTCAACAGCAAGTTTTATAGCATTCGGCACGCAGGGAGACGTGGTGGAAACAACACTATGATTATACCAATACCCAGGCATGGACAGTCCATCACAAGAAATACAGTCAAACAGATCAGTAAGAGCCTTATTTTGGGGCCCGAACATCAAAGTGTTTGTGCAGAAGCAGGATACAAAAGTCAATAATCCGTGGGCAAACTGCTTTATGTAGACACCATTCAGGGGTAACCACCACTGAGCTCACATCGTGCAAACTTCTACGAGCGCTAAACCATATTCCTCTATATTATATCCATGATGCCATGCCTGTTCATTCATTGCCTTCCTTGTCCTGTGCGGGTGATTTGGCTTTCATTGCTCGTGGTTCAAGTCACCCCACCCGGCGCGATGCGTTGAACATAATAGCAATGTGGTTGCCCGCGGCGATGATATCCTTGAGCCGTGGCTCGTTCAAAGCTTCACACGCCGACCATAAAAACAACACCACAAAGCAGTGTTCCTCTCCACTACAACGTAACTCAACAACATTCTCCAGCTTCAACCAGTCCAACCAATCCAACCAGTACTTGCTTTGCCATCATGTCGTCTCAAGATAATCAGCCTACCGCTTCAGTGAGTATTTTACCGAGATCTGGTCTTTGATAGACATGCTAACCTTTCATAATCAAGGGCGAGCACATCTGCGAGCAGTGCAACAAGTCCTACGGATCTGCCCAGCACCTCAAACGGCATTTGGCCACAGTCAGTGCTCACACCAATGTCAGGCCGTACTTATGCCCTGTTGCAGGGTGCCCCATGGCCACTAAAGGGTTCTCGCGCAAGGATGAGCTTGGCACGCACATCAACAAGTCTCACGGTGGCTTGACGGCCCACAACCAACACAGTGGCACCGGCGCCGGCACCACCTCGGTGGTCTCCAACATTTCCACTGCGACGGCGACTGTGGCAACCAGCTCTTCCGGACAGAGTACTGGTGGTATCATGTCGACCCACGATCAAGCGGGCACAGCCAACAGTGTCCAGGTTGACGGAGCTCAAGGGAAAGCCTCGGCCTCGGCCGCAGGTGGGCAGGGACGACGCGACGACACGGATACGGACATGGAGGATTCGGAGTCTGCCGCTGGCAATGGGCGGGCTATCGCTGCCGAGGCTGCATCGCGGACTTTAGCTGACGTCGAAGCCGAGAACACCATGCTCAGACGTATGATCGCACAGAGGGATCGGGAGATTGTAGAGAAGGATCGGGAGATCGCTGAACTTGAGGAGGCTTGCGATGACTTGGCTTCTCAGCTGTACGACCCGAGAGTCAGACGCTCCTGAAAGATACGGCAACCGCAGTGAGGAGGGAGAGGCTGGTGTTTCTTTGCAGGTGAAGGAGTGAGTGAGGGTGAAGCCATGGGGTTGACAGTGATTGTATTGAGTATATACGGCACACTGCAGAGTTCTTCCGAGCCCGATAAGCGTCACCATCAACTTATCGAAGACTCGCTCATAAACTGACACTTCACTTGACTACACTTATTAACACCCCAACCTAGGGCCAGTGTCTGCCCTACACGGAGCACACTAGAATACTTCTTTTAATTTGTATTATTCCACCACATCGTCTAACCTTCAAGCCCGACGCGTCGAATTACAATCGCCTCAGAATCTCTGCCACACCACGAAAGAAACTTCAGTCTGCCTAGGAGCTAACATCATGAATCCGTTTCTCTCCATTGCAGCCCTGCTGAATCCAGTGCAAGACATCGCTATGGATGATGACAAAAAGATGTTGCCTACTGTAAGTACTTTGCCCTGAATCCGTCCATCCTCTCCACTACGACGCTAGGTCTAACTAGTCATCTAGGCGGGCATTGGTAATGCAAACGACATTGAAACCAGTACTGAAGCCGCGGCACCCAACGAGCCTGGCGATGACTTGGTCATCACCTGCCCACAATGTGGCAAGCGGGTCCATAAGAGAAGCTTAGCCCGCCACGTTAACTCCGTCCACCACGGAACCAGACCACTTTGCCCAGTGCCCGGATGTCCAAGGGCTGTTACCGGCTTCAGCCGAAAGGACACCCTTGTCCTGCACATAAAGAAGTCTCACGCTGGCACGATAACCCAAGCTGCAGCCACCTCAACCACGTCGATACCAGTGCCGCACACTCCAGGACATGTCACCGTCCCAGTCGTCCCAGTCGTACCTGTTTCCAGTCACTTCCCGGCCACACCCAGCAACAGCCTGAAGAGAAAGAGAGGTGAAAACTCCAACACTGGCGAAGGTGAGACTCGCCAGGGGCCTGTTCCTCGGCCTGTCTGGGATCCCTCGCCGGCCGCTAAGATTGCTTCATTGGAGCTCGAGATTCTGGCTAAGAATGAGAAGATCAACGAACTTGAGCGAATGTACGGGGCATGTGTCGCTTTGCGAGCCAGTGAAAAGGCCAAGTACGCTGAGGACATGAAGGTGCGGCAAGAGGAATTTGACGAGGCAATGAAGGGGCAGGGGAAAGGTAGAAGAGAGAGAGGCGAATCTCCCGGGGATTATATGTAAGTCAACAAAGCATCTTGGCGTGGGGCTGTAGGACCAAGAGTCTACATGTCTGTAACGGGAGGACATGAAAAGAAGCACGTGTTGTTCGGGAAGAGTAGACATGATATCAGTTGTCGGCTTCTTTCTGCCATTGAGGAGGCTGTGGTTCGTGCTGGCATGCCGCCGAGCCGTCGGCAGTGTCATGTATCAGGCCTCTATCTTCATGGTCCGGTACCCTCATTACATTGGTACCCATTTTCAGTCTAGTTGATACCCAACCATACAAGCAACACCCTTCTTATATGGCGTATAAGACAGCTTAACATATATATGCTTAAGTCGACGAACAGTGTGGATTTTCCCTCATTATGTTGTGGGCTCTTATGCCCCCTTAACTCATTGTTTCTCCTTATCATCCGAGGATTAGCCTATGACTTAGGCCATGCGATATAGGCGATAGTAGAAGTGAATGTAGATATGCGAAGACTTACCTTGATCGAGCTTCACCCGAAATATACCAAAGTATTCTGGAAAGATTGGTTTTCGACTGTCGACCTGAATTCTTAGCCTTGTCTCAAGTTCTTAACCTCTTCTACAACCACACGACACGTTCTGTTTCATTGTTTTGCAATCACAACTTGCCTGGAATCACAGATCGGCATTGATGGTACATTCGGACAATACTACCATGTCGTCGTCTAGGAAGCCATCCTCAAAGGGGGACAGTATGCTGGATCCGTCTTTGTATGCACATCAGCACTCGGAAGAGCGTCATTATCCGTTGTCACACCTTGCTCAGTCCTTTGAGCCGCAATTTTATTCAGAGGCGGAGTCGAGCGCACAACCTCAGTCGGCTTTAGCTCCCTCTGGGCAGTTCTACCAGGCCGGGCACTCGGAAATGGAATCCTTCCTGAGTCCGCCGCTATACGACCAACACCCCCAGAGTCAGCCATATCTACATACTCCCTTCGATATGCAGTCTAATTTCACTCTCCCTTCTCACATGTCTTCTGAAGATCAATTTCAGCCGACCGCGCCTTTTGAGGAGTATGGTTGTGTCGCGCAGTTCTCGACGTTCAATCATACGTCTTGCCTCAGGATGCGCATTCATTCCCAGCTACAACATCTGAAATCCAACCCCCTTAGGCAGCAAAATCTTCCATCGAGCAATCGGGACCACTTAGCAAGCCATCGACATCGGCCGATATAGTGTGCCCAAAGTGCAATGTGAGGTACAAACACAAAAGCACTATGAAGAGGCACATCGACACAATTCACCTAGGGAAAGAGAACAAGATATGCGAGTATCCTGGTTGTCCTAGAGACCGCAAGCCCCTCAATCAGTACGTGGTCTACCGAAAACACACGGAAAGTATCCACGGTATAGTGGTTGACCGCAGGAAACCAAAGATCATGGCAGCAGCCTCCCCGGCTCGTGGAAGCGACGCCATGCGGGATCAACTGCAAGGTGCAGAGTACAAGCTACCAACAGATACACCCAACCGTCAGCACGAGGAGGCTCAACTTGAGGCACAGTCCAGCGTGCCAGACGATATCCTCTCGCTCAAGACTGAGAATGAGCTTCTTCGCCAGCAATTAAGAAATACGCAACAGGAACTGCGAATCACGAGAGCATCTTTCGAGAATTTCGACGCCGCTATTCAGGAAGCGAGAAAGAAGCACCGCGCCGAGCTCGAGGATGTTCTTCAGGCTCAGGGACTCAGCAATAACGATGAGACTGTTCGAGACAGCTGAGCTCTGTGTGTGAGAAGCTGTAGGGAAGCACAAGAGGGAGATGAAGGAAGGTTAGGATCATTAAGGTAGAAACGAACAGAAGTTGTGGAATTGTTTGAGTATGAAATGAACCTTGCTAGGCGGAAGGAATCTTCAGCCGTATGTGGAAGCGTCGCGGTCCGCGTAGTGGCGGTCTTGTGTGTGTAACTGCCAGCATTGCAGTTTGCGAAGCTTTGACGAATGTGAGCCAAGCACCGTGATAGTTCGTCAACTTTTACAGTTTTTCAGAGCGAGACATATGACATGTGGGAGCTGGATGTCGATTCGAAACGACTCTCTTGTGGTGGGTCATGGTTAACTCTCTGCTATGGGAGTCGATGGAGGTCGGAATAAGGTTACTCTTTTGCACCCAAAGGTTGCATAAATGCCCCACAACTGCATGGATAAGTGCATAACTGCCTGGGCTGTCTAACACACCTCATCGCGATGTGTCATATAATCAATGTCCCAGACTCCCCGACGCTCTCTATCCTGCGTCACAATAGACACGTTTTACTGTGGAAAGTGCCCACATTCAATGAGTGATCGTCATGGGATGCATACCGCAAACGCGTACCTCAGCAACCGCTTTTGTATGCTCCTTTGCAGCCCCAAACTAGCAAATACATGCTTCCGAAGTAGCAAAGCAAGAGTATGAGGTAACAATCCGACATCATAGCACTCTTATTTCAGTTTAAAATGTCTGTATATCTTATCTCTTATAAGTAAAAGCCTGCTATACAGCTGAAGGATATGACAACTTCGACACAGTTACCCACTTACATGGCGCTCTGCGCACCTTTTCCATAATTTTGTATAGTGCCACTTGAGAAACATGAAGACAGCACGCTTCAAGGTGCGAAGAGACTACGAACTAGAATGACGCTACACCTTGATTTTTTGGGCAAATTTTGTATAAGTCCAGAGTTATCAAGTAATGCATCCATTCTTGGGATGGATTTTGAGTGCCATTCTTTGAGCTCGATCCTCTAATATCTTCTGTCCTCAAATATATTCTCACGCTTGAGACAACCCAAGTCCTCGACAACCCTTTAAGCCTATCTACAAGAGATAGGAAGCTTACGTACGTCAACCATAGACATCACCATGCGCAAGCGGAATGGCTGTCACCTCAGAAATGTGATATTGCCAACAGCATAAACCAAAGATCAACTCTTTTCCATTCTTTATATATCTTGAAGGTACAGCAGGAGCACCCTGATCAAGTCTTAAGTCCTACAAGCCGTAAGGATCAATAAGCTGATGTCGGGAGTGAAGAAGCTCAGGGGTCTAATCGCGGGTTTGGATAAGCGACCAGTCACCTCAGTCCTGAGGGCTAACGTAACAACTATCACCAGAGAAAGTGGATGATAAAAAAATCGAGAATCCAAGTCACACCAAATTCTCAATATATAAAGCCCATTTGGCTTCCCACCAAACGTAAATTTCTCACACACAAAATCAGAATCTCTGACCTCCACGTGCATCACAAACAACTTTCGGTCAGACAACCAGAACTTGTTCACGAGAGCATTAGACAGGATGTCAAATCCGGGATCCTATATACACCTGCCTGACATCGCATCGGTGACACCAGACGAGATAGACTCGAACCCGTATGGCCTTCAGAGCAATTTTGTCTCTGGGACCATGGATCCCCTCTTGTTTCAGCACCCAGTAAGCACTGGAGCCTAACTTTTATAAGAGTCACGCTGACATTTCAAAGGGGGTAGCTCAGAATCAGATTGCTAGCACCGCCTGGGCGCATGGAGGCCAACAGCATGGCATGGCACGTCAGATTGCATCACCAGTATATGGATTCGGGCCACATGGGATACCCAATGAAGTCTCTTATGCTGGATATGACTTAGTCCAGCATGGTAAACCTGCGCAGAGAACAGCTGGTGAAGATCGTGGACTCCAGGAACAGCAGTATATGTCACCTCGAATGTACAAGGGTGATGACGGATTTCAACAACCTCTTGATCTGGCACCTCAGATACAAATACCTACGATCACTACAACAGCGGAAAATGCCTCCCCAGTCTCAACTGAAGCGCCAAACCCAAAGAAGAGGAAGATGGTCTCCAAAGGGCCGCCTTGCGACTATCCCGGCTGCGACCACAAAGGGCCTTTTTCTCGTCACGGTGCCTACAGGAGACACATGCGGGAGATTCACAACGTGCTCATCGAGAGCAATACAAACATCAAGAAGAAGATTAAAACGGACCCGACTAGCACAGCAACGTCGTCTAGCAATGACCAGACTACACGGGATCCTATGTCGGTATACCTGGAAGGAGCTGGCCGCCTCATACTCACTGACGTCCGCAAGACTCAGCGTGATCTCGTGGCTCAGCAGAAGAACGACTTCCCCGATGACCGCGATAGCCTTAAGGATGAATGCCAATGTCTTCGCGAGACAGTCCGCCAACTGCATGCCGAGCTTCGGATGGAGAGGGCGCGCTTCGACGCTGCTATTGCGGAGGAGGAAAAGAGGCACCGCGAAGAGCTGGACAAGATGCTCTTAGATCATCAAGAGCAGCTGAAGGCAGTACACAGCGGTGATCGTATTTTTCAAGATCAACAAGACGAGTTCACGGCGGTCCTCCAGAAGCTGAGAGAGAAGCACGAGCGGGAGCTGAAGGCGCTGGAGACCAGGCACAATCTCAACGAGCGTCGACTCTGGAACCTGTTGTCTTGAGTGAGCAGGAGTGTTGGAGTCTAAGGAGAGATCAATTAAAAGCTATAGATAGATCGCCACATAGGTCTAAACATGGCGTTGAACGATAAAGAAAGGTGGTCTTATCAATGGTGCGGAAACTATCGTGATTGTTTCTGGCTTAATGACTGAGAGCTCCATTCTTTTCGGATTCGACTTGCGCCTCTTGCTTCATAGAGACATCAGATACGCAAATGCTTGACTGCATGGAGGACCAATAAGCTCCCAGATTTGCAAAAGCGCTCGTAGCCTGCACAGGGTCTTGAAGGAGCGATTGCAAAGGAGCATCAGGGGCGAGTGCTGTCGACTGGCCGTCGTTGTAGCCAAGCAAGAATAAAGCATGTACCTTTCGACGTCTTAACTCCAACCACGAATGACAAGTTCTATCCTAAGCGCCAACTGTGCTTGGCATAGCCGGTTGATTTGGCACCCATCAGTTGCAGCTGAGATGTGACTCCAAATCGATCTGTACTCCCAGATCGTTTATCTATCCTCACGAGCCCATTTTATCGCAAATCATTTCACTTGCGAATAAGTCGAATCCCTTCTCGCATCTGGTCCTGAAGGTTTGATCGTTTCTTCAGCGCGGCCAAGATGGATGGTTCCAGTCAGGTCGGGGATCTCATAGAAGAGTCCTTGCAAATTACGAGTGAGGATGGCTCATCGAAACCATCGCAGGACAGCAATAAGATAGTCCAAACGACTATTGTATGATGTGTATTTGCTGGTATTCTGACTTAGGCCCCCCCACTGATATTTATGAGTCCCTCCCAGCAAATAGCCCGCAGGCCATTCCAGTGCTGAAAATCTCCGCAGGCGACACGTCGTCGCTGTTGGTTGGTAGCCTTCAAATCGTCATCGTCATCCCTTCCAGCAATTATAGCAATGATTGGGTCAACATAGATACCGACGAAGAGTCTGAAAAGACTGGTGATAATGAGGACGACAGGGATGGCGGACCTGTTGTTATAGCTGTCAGCGACGAGGCCGGCGCCCCAGAAACTATCGAGAATCACGACGATAATCTCAAGCCCTTCCCAGCGGTGACGTACGAGGCTCTCTCGTACTGCTGGGGCGATCCCACGCGGTCAAAGTCCATGGCATTGAACGACGCCATGTTTGGCATTGCGGCCGACCTCGAGGCTGCGCTGCCTAGTCGCCCGTGGTTCACACGGGCTTGGACGATGCAGGAGCTGGCGGCGTCGCGGCGCGCCGTCGTTGCTTGTGGCGAGCGTTCTGTGGCATGGCCCGTGATTGAGCTGGCTGTGGAGCTTGCAGGCGTTTCCTACGACCAGGGTCACCAAGCTTGCCAGCCAGGCAATCTCAGATCCTCAGTCTCCCTACTACTGGCCGATCTATGTCCTCGACCACGTCTGTAATATCGCGTCAATACGCTCCGAGCACCGCTTCCACGACGAAAGAAACATTACGCGCATAGTTGGCCAGCCGGCCAGCTTCACGAGAGCCAACGGTGTCTCGAGCCGACTTGTGCAAAACATCAACCGACGGTGCCTGCTGGCACACGACAAGATCTTCTCAATATTAGGTATACTCCCTGCTGAGCTGCGCGACGCCATTGTTCCGGACTACTCTGTCTCCGCGCGGACCGTGGTCAAGCGTACCGTCAAGGCTTGTGTCGAGACTACGGGATGGCTGAATATCATCTGCCATTCGCAGTACTCGCACTGGTATCCGGCCGATCACCCGTCGTGGCTTCCGGATTGGACGCGAATGTAACGCTCGTCGGTCTTTGCCGAGCGAAATCGCACCATCATGCCACCGCACAATCCCGTCTATGACACGCAGGCCCAGGTCTCCTTCTCCGACGACCTCTCGATCCTAACGGTGGTGGGATTTGTCATCGGAAGGATCAAGGAGCCGGCTTCGAATTCTGTGGCATCTTTCCGCGGCTCAGGCAAGGTAGCCAGTATCTGACGCTGCCATCAGAGGCAGCACGTCGGTGGAGAGAGCTGACTTATCCCATCGACCGCGACTTCCATTACACTTCCAAGAGTTCTACACCACGGTGCGTGGCCACTTAATTAGTCGGACGATTTTTGAAAGGGAGACCGGCGGCCTCGGCATCGGGCCGAACTTCACCGAGCCGGGAGACTGTATCTGCGTGCTATTTGGCTGTTACGCTCCCGTGCTCCTTCGCCGCCGTGTGGACAGCAAGTTCACGTTCGTTGGGGATGCGCATGTCCCCGGTTTCATGGATGGTGAGGGTATGAAAGGCTTGAACGAGGAAAAGTATACGTTGACTACCATATGTTTAATATTGTGCGAGGCTTAAGAAAGCGATCAATAACAACTTGTTTGAAGCGAAATATAGCTTGGTTTATGTAAAGTAGATCTTATACCTGGAATCTGACTTACTAAATGCGATTCAAACCATGCTCAGCCAAGCGGGACCCCCAGGAGACAGTAAGTGGCTGGCAAATATCTGCGATGTTCCTCACCTTCTTTCCCAGCACCTCGGTTGCAAGCCAGATGATGATTGTTGCCAGGTGTTTGCATGTTGCTGTCAGAGGTGGGGTTTCTGAAGTGGGGCATGTGGAGCCAAGCGGTGCTACCGGCAGCTACCCGACGTCGAGCGGGAGCTAGACCTAAGCCGAGTACCGGTAGCACAGCCCGAGCGCAGCCCTGTCAGTAGCCGGCGCAAAAGGCAATGTTTGACGATAACTCCGGAAGCATACAATATCAAGAACAAGCCGCACGAGGCTCAACTCTTCTCCAGATAATACAGCTTATCTCTGACACTCTTGGCTTCTATCGGATTCGTGCTCCTCGTTCGATGGAGGACGCACCGTGGTGTTGGACTGTGGCTGGGGTTGGATGTCGCCGGGCGTGGTTTGCTGTGATCGATGTCGCTGTATGTGATTGGACATGGACATGCCAGATTCGCTACGCTTCCGTGCTTCTCTATGCGGCTGAGCCTGAGCGGAGGTCTGCATTTGTTGAGCAGGCTTCCGCTGCTTCCCTCTTCACCACTAGAAATAATCGGTCGCAAAGTCTCTTCGCTACAAGCATGGGAGATAGGAGCAATTAGTTGTGTTCATTTGCATCCAGCTCGTCTCAAGGATCATTTTTCACGAAGCAGTTACAATCGGATTGTTGCCCAGACGTCAATTCCTCCGACACGCGGCGTCATATTCGGCACTCGCTGTTTCGAAGGAGTCTAGGCACCACGAGAGATGGATTCGTCAGAGGTGGGTAGACATGACTAGTGGTATAGAAAGATGCTTACTTCTGGTATCTCATCCGCAGACTCTCAAAGGACTCCGCCAGGTAGCTCCAGTCGGCGACGCTGCAGACAACACAACGATTGAGTACGTTGCAACTTGTCCAAACTAGCCAGAATCCGCGGCTGACCCGATAGTATCATCGCGATCCACGGCTTGGGCACCGAGTCGCCGCGCATGGGAATTCAAGAAAAGAGAGCAGCAACGGGTGGTGAACTGGCTTTCAGACATTGATATGCTGCCGGCGTTCGTACCACAGGCTCGCATATTCACCTACGACTGGAATGCAAACATCTTCAAAGATGCACCAGTACAGACATTACTTGGCCATGCTGACACCCTCCTTGGCCTCATTGCCGAAAGTCACCGCTCGCAACCGCGACCAATCATCTTCGTTGCTTCATGTTTCGGAGGTCTCATACTAGCCGAGGTATGTATGCTTTACGATAGCGGAGGGGTTGAGTTAAACGGCAGCTAACACCCCCAGGCCATCAACCGAGCAGCCCAGGAAGGCAGTCCTTACCGACGCATCCTGCTTGACACAGTTGGAATCGTGTTCCTCGCTACGCCGTTTCAGGGCAGCGATGCCGCCCAGCAGGCTCGGTGGAAGGTACTGGTGGCTGGCATTATGGGCGAGCATGCCTCGGACCAACTGATACAAGACCTCGAGCATAGGCACGAATTAGTTCGCCAGCGGGTCCAGAAATTCACCGAGATCGCCAACGCGGAAGCTGTGCGGCTGCCTCTGTATTGCTTTCGAGAGACCAAGGAGACAGAGTTTCTGAGGGGCGTCATGCCGCGGCGAGGTTTCATAAAAATGCTGTCTAATAGTAGAACCCGCAAGTTAGTGAGTTATTTTCATCCGGAATTACGTGTTCACCGCTGACGTGGAAAAGCTTGTAACGGAGTCGTCGGCTTGCCTTCATGGCTTTCCTCGCCAGTGAATGCAACCCATTCAGGCATGAATAAATTCCAAGGCCCAGAATGCCCCAACTTCAAGCTTGTCAAAGACGCTATCAGACACCTCGTCACCAACGCACCGGCTGTTTTGGCACGCCGGAAGAACTGTAAGTTGTGTTCTACATCGTGCAGGCACGAGCTATAATCCCTCGAATTGGGCGCTGCTAACATCCCCAAGTGACCCAGGAACGGCATTTTGTTGTCCCACTCGGACGCAACGAGGACTTCATCAGCCGCCCATCGATACTCGAGGACCTCCTAAGAATGATCCCACCCGACGCGAACCAGGAAGACTGCCAGCGGACCGCTGTCTACGGCCTAGGAGGTGTCGGAAAGACCCAGATCGCTCTAGAAGCCGCCTTCCGCGTCCGCGACATGTATCAGGACTGTTCTGTCTTCTGGGTCCCCGCTGTGGATGCCGCTGGTTTCGAAAACGCATATGCCAATCTCCCTCTAGCGATACGGCAAGCATCGGCTTATATGGAACGGAATTACATTTCGACCACTGAATACCTTGCGCTTTGCAAGTCCGGTGACAAGAATATGGTCAATCTCTTGAGCAAGGACTTTGAGGACCGACACCGTTACCAAAACATACAAAATCCCGTGGCCACAACCTGGCTCATTTCGTTCAACCAAATCTCTGAGAGCCAACCCTTAGCGGCCCACTACCTACGGTTCATGTCCTACCTCGCCGAGAAAGATATTCCACAAGCTCTGCTGCCGCCGGCCGAGACGCTTGAGCAGGTTGAAGCAATCGCAACGCTGAAGTCGTACGCATTCATCACAGAACGGAAACAATCGAGAGCTTACGACATGCACCGACTAGTTCGAATATCGATGCAAAGCTGGTTAGCGCAAAACGGACAGCGAGATCAGTGGGCTGCTACAGTGATAGACCGTGTTGGTGAAGTATTTCCATGGCCAGAACACGAGAACAGAGCGCAATGGACGAGGTATCTTCCGCATGCGCAACAGGCTCTCAACTTCCGGAACGGTGCGGAAGACAGGCTGACACTTAGCCATCTTCTCTCTGGCGTTGGTAGTGCCCTAATGTGTCTAGGGGATTACCGAGCTGCTGAGGCTCTACAGCGACAGACACTCGAGCTACGGAAGAAGGTCCTAGGAGAAGAGCATCCAAATACCCTTAGGAGTATGAATAACCTCGCGAATACGCTCGATGATCTACAGAGATCCCAGGAGGCTGAGGCTCTACATCGACAGGGACTCAAGCTGTGGAAGAAGGTCTTAGGAGAAGAGCATCCACGTACCCTTACGAGTATAAATAACCTCGCGAATACGCTCGGTCGGAAAGAGAAATACAAGGAGGCTGAGGCTCTATTTCGACAGGTACTCGAGCTGTGGAAGAAGGTCTTAGGAGAAGAGCATCCAGATACCCTTACGAGTATGAATAACCTCGCGAATACGCTCAGTCGGCAAGGGAAATATAAGGAGGCTGAGGCTCTACATCGACAGACACTCGAACTACGGAAGAAGGTCCTAGGAGAAGAGCATCCAGATACCCTTGAGAGCATGAATGGCCTTACAAGTATACTCTATACTCTAAAGAAATATAAGGAGGCTGAGACTCTGTCTCGACAGACACTCGAGTTACGAAAAAAGGTCCTAGGAGAAGAGCATCCAGATACCCTCACGAGCATGAATTATCTCATAAGTGCGCTTTATAATCTAAAGAAATATAAGGAGGTTGAGGCTCTATCTCGACAGATACTCGAGCTACGGAAGAAGGTCTTAGGAGAAGAGCATCTAGATACCCTTAGGAGTATAAATAACCTCGCGGTTACGCTCTATGATCTACAGAGATACGAGGAGGCTGAGGCTCTAAAACGACAGGCACTCGAGTTACGGAAGAAGGTCCTAGGAGACGAGCATCTAGATACCCTCGAGTATGAATAACCTCGCGGCTACGCTTGATTATCTAGGAAAATACGATGAGGCTAAGCTTTTATATCGACGGACACTCGAGCTGAAGCAGAAGGCATTAGGTCGGGAGCATCCTAGTACGATCTACACCGAGAATAATCTCGCGGATTTGCTGAGCGGCATGGCGGCGGAAGGTATTGCTTTCCAGGGTACGGCACATTCATCTGTATGATTGGCAATACTCTCTTTGATCTTTTTTGTCTTCTTTTATAGCGTGCTATATGAAGGAGCATGGAGGCGGTCGATTGCTTGCGATATTTTGCGAGGAGGAAAAGGACGGGCAGGCACCAGGTCGTCTGGAGGCGCGCAAGGTTCAGCGGATGAGAGCATGTACGATGACGTAGGCATGCAGAAGAAGGACAGCAAGCGCCCCCGAAGGGTGGTGGACGAGCTGGGCGAGGAGTCTCGAACGGGCACAAAGCAAGAACCGAGGAGATGCATCAAGGCGGAGAGGAGATGGGCCGAGGCCGCCGAGGTGCTCGAAGCTCATCGTGACGATCTCAAGCAGATCCGCTAGAACGATCCAGTCTGGGACTCGGCAGGGATGAGATGAAGGAGCTGAGGGAAAAGTTGAGGACCAAGCTGGAACGTGTCATGGCCCGAGATATCCGCGAGACGGGAAGCAAGAGGGGAGGCTGTGTAATTTTCTTGACTGGCAGAGAACATCCCCGTCATTCAGACTTGAGATGCTTCGGCAGACCAACAACAAGTTCAAGTGTCTTTCTCTTCATAGGCCTCGGCTGCGGCATAACATCCAGAAGCGCCTCTGAATGCCGACGTGTAGATTCCTCAAGCGGTGTCCACTTTGCTCTCTTCAGCATCTTCAGCAGTACTGTCCCGAGGCCTGAGACGTCTGTGTTGAACGGGAAATCCTTGTTGATGGACTCTTCTTGCTGTTGGTTTTGGACACGTCCAGAGCGGTATGGTTCTCGATCTTTCGTAGAGGAATTGAGTCATTCTCGGCGTGGAGAGCGAAACCAGCGATCTTGAAGATTGGCCTGGAAGAGTTGACTAAGAAGACGGCGGAGCGTTTAAGGTTAGCGTTGAGTATCAGCTGCAGCGAAGAGAGAGCAATCTCAAGATCATGTCGGAGGCCGAAAGCATGACCCTTTGGGGCCCGAAAGTTGTCGTAGGTGACGACTGTGCCATCTATGTCCGGCCTTATTACTAGAGAAGCACCGACTGACTGGGAAACAGTTTCCATGCTGGACGATGTCCATCAGTCTTCACCGACCCAGCACTACAAATTGCGAGCTCCGGGGACGTCTTATGATTTTGTAAGCCGCATGAGGTATGAGATGGCCGAGCGTCTGAGCTGTGCAACGGGACTTCTTTGCAGGCTGCAACATCTTGGGGTCGTTGGGGACCAGAACTTTGGCCCGTGGGCGAGATTGGGGTCGGATGCAACGGCTCTCGCCAAATCTCCACGGTAGTTTAGGTGGAACGCACGTTAAGATCTCCGAGTGAACTCTGAACGCGGGAGGAAAGGGCGCTCGGACGTGAACGAATAATCCTTGCGACAATCCAGGGCCTTGAGCCGTGGGCACCATCGTCTGCCCTTAGTCTCAACTTCAGGGAATACGTCTATCTCGATGATACCAACCTCCCCCATAGCTCGTGTCGGGGGGCTTCGTGTTCGGTGGTATGAAGCCCAGCCCAATAACCCTTGATGGATCCTTTGCGATAGTATCCGAAGACTGACCGTTCGTTGATTCTAGGTAGAACAGTAGTTGGAGCGTCTCTCGTTCATACAAGTCACCCCAAGTCCAGAGATGCCCGCATTGCAGAAGACACGCATATCAACTTCAGCGCCTTGGGAGATTTGGAGGTTGAAGCTCAGGTTCGAGATGTGAGCTTGCTCACTGCTGCTCCTGATGATGCCCTGACAACGCTTCTTGCTCGGGATTCCACCGAGGCTCAAAGTTGTTTTACCGTCATTCCTTTGACGAATGACACTTAAGGACTGGTGCCCAGAAGCAAATGTCATGTAAGGTATCATTTTAAAGCCGAAACTCCAGTATAAGTGCTGAATCCATGGCGTGCGATGACCGCATGGGTATTTTTTAGTGTTTCTTCCAACGCGAACTGGAGCAATCCTCCGTTCAGTTCAGCCATCGTACCTTGTTCGACACCGATAGACAAGATCAGGCCATCCCTGGTTTCGTCCACAGACCACAGTTATGAACAATAAGCAGTCGAGTCTAGCACGCCATTAGCACCCGCTTTACCCCATGGTACCAGCCGTACGAACCTTCTTATCTTTCAGGTCGAACAGGGAAAGCCATACACTGACTGCTGTACGGGCGTCTTTGACTGCCATTAACTGCTACTATCGCAATTGCAGAAGACGGGGGTGGATCGTGATGCATACATCGTAGCTTCCGTCCCAACCAAACACCCAAAAGGGGAATTGGCACGGACCACCTCTCCAAGCAACGGAAAGGGGCAAGCGGGATTCTAGGCGAGCCAATGACAGAAGTAGACTGATCAGGCTAAGCAGGCGAGACAGATCTTGATGCGCTGATTCTGTTTGGCTGTGTGAGTCGAGCGGCATGTCCCTTTCCATAGCAACCAGTTCGCTCTTCTTCCAAGAAACGTCACACCAACGACCCAACCTGCCCGTTCGTTAGGAGCCGCAACTATAACGACTCTACATCTCACGCTCTCGTCTTCCGAGTCGACTATCGTTCAAGATTCTCTCGCTTACAGACCATAACATCGACATTCCACCATCGTTTTTTGCTTACACTCTGAGAGGGACCCCCTTGTACAATTCTATACGAGACATCGACATTCAAATTCCTGCCGTTCTTACCCACCCCTCGTATCCGCGCCCTTTGTACCCTCGCTCGGCTGGCCGCGACGAGAATTATCTATCGCTTGTCGAAGGCAACCATCGAACATCCATATTCAGCCGCATCAAAGACGTGGTCGACCCTCCTCTCATTTGAGCGTCGCCATTTATCAAATAGTCGCTACCACCAAACCTGCACTTGCAGCCAGCGACCTCCACAACTCCGGACCTGTCTTCAAGTCTACCGAACCCGGGTGGCACAAGCAGGCGATAACCACACACTCCGGACAATATGGGTGGCTTCGGCGACTTCACGAGCATCTGCCACATGGCGCCGCTCCCGCTCTGCGC
Source organism: Coniochaeta prunicola (assembly GCA_007388105.1). Classification (NCBI taxonomy): domain Eukaryota; kingdom Fungi; phylum Ascomycota; class Sordariomycetes; order Coniochaetales; family Coniochaetaceae; genus Coniochaeta; species Coniochaeta prunicola. Next base: position 136,133 of record SMOB01000282.1, on the reverse strand, counting down.
CTCGGTCGGCGCCATAACCTCCATCTCGCAGGGCGTCGGCATCGAGCCGGACTGCTACGCGCGCAACATCGAGCTGGCCAACACCATCATCTTCCAGGGCGCCGCCAGCGCCATGCACATCATCGCCCTCGTCATGACGGTCGTCATGGTGCTGCACGTCCGCGGCAAGTTCACCGCCGTCGGCCGCAAGGAGATCACCACCTTCTTCTACCTCTACATGCTGCTGACCTTCCTGTCGCTGTGCATCGACGCCGGCGTCATCCCCCCCGGCTCCGGCCCCTACCCCTACTTCGTCGCCATCCAGAACGGCCTGTCGAGCGCCATGATTACCTGCCTGATGATCAACGGGTTCGTCGGCTTCCAGCTGTACGAGGACGGCACGCCGCTGAGTCTGTGGATGATGCGGCTGTGCAGCGCGGCTGCGTTCATCATTTCGTTCCTCGTCAGTCTTGCGACGTTCAAGTCGTGGGCTGGGCTGGGGCCGACGAATACTGTGGGATTGTTCGTTGTGCTGTACCTGCTTAACGCGGTGCAGTTGTTCGTCTACGTGGTGCTGCAGATCCTGCTGGTGACGAGGACGTTGCAGGACCGGTGGCCGCTGGGAGATATCGCTTTCGGGGTGTTCTTCTTCGTTGCTGGGCAGATCATTCTCTATGCTTTCAGCTCGACGCTATGCAGTGCCATCAGCCACTACCTTGATGGGCTGTTCTTTGCCACGACGTGCAATCTGCTGGCTGTCATGATGATCTATAAGGTATGTGGACCTATAATATTGTCTGGATTCTCCAGAGGAAGAGTGGCTGCTAACATACCGCAACAGTATTGGGATTCGATCACTAAGGAGGATCTCGAGTTCTCGGTCGGCACACGGATGAACAACTGGGAGGTCAAAGAGCTGCTGCCCGAGGAGGATCGCCGGAACACAGTGTACAACGACGATCCCTATGCGCAATCGAGCGCCTTCGAGCAGCCATATACGTCGTCTGCCCACCGGTACTCGAAGTACTAGGTGGTTGTCCAAGAAGAGGGCAGGGATGTCTTCGATCCTCTGCCGCCGCCAGTTGTTCAACAGGGTTAGTTGTCTGATTGTCTCTACGGAGGTCCGTTGCGGGTTTGGTTGCATAAGCGAGTCGATTTTCGGAGTTAGTGAGGGTTTGCGGGGTTGCAAAGCGTGTTCAAGATTATACTGGACCAGTCGGCGAGGAACTGCATCAGACGGTCTCAGGCGTCTTCAGTCTTGGTTGTGGCACTCGCGGTGTGATTATTGTCTTGCACTTGGATAGTCGGGGCTCACTACAGAAAAGGGAGTTTGGGTGCCCATACTTGGGCGGTGTTATTAGTTTTCCATAGCTCTACTGACATAATAATAAGTTCCAAGCTACATGCACCAAAGTAAACCATGTCGCCCTATTCCTCCGTTCCTCACATATTCTGCTATGAGAGTCTTCAGACTCGAATACTGTGATAACTGTTGGAGAGGCGCATCCGCGCATGTCATCACGTGTTCTCCATCGAATGTACAGATGGATCCACTTTTGTGTGGTTCTTCAAGCGAGCTATTGGAGCATCACCTTAAGGAAGTTCAACGCTAAAGTGGCGCCTATAATAATAACAGTCCTAGTGGCCGTGACTTCGGCATCTCCTTCTGGAACATAGTTGATTACTACCTTACCCAGGTAGGCAATAGGTACCTACAGTGGTGGGCGGATAAACAGGGGATGCAGCGTATTATCCAACGTGATACGAGGCTGCGACAGGCCCAGCAAAAAAAGAGATTCCCTATCAAAGCATGTACGAAAGTACACACACACGTCCGGAAAAGTCAAAAAGTCGCGTCATCCTCCTGCTCTGGGTTCCCGTTTATAGTTCGGTATAGCGCAGCGCCCTATTCACTTGGTTTCCTCTTTCTGATAAGCCCCAATAGAAGTGACCAAGGGCCAAGACGGCGCTGACACGTCGACGAACTAAGCATCACTAAACCGCTCTGGAAAGGTAAGCTGAGCCAAGCCTTTCCTTTCGTTCTGTCATATCCCTCGGCCACCCTCGACCCTCGACATTAAAGTTTCGCATTGCGACTACGAGGTACTTAGTCCGCACATCTTCTCCTCTTCACTATCATCATCTACTTCTTATTCCTTGTTTCTTTGTCATTCCTTTTCGCGAGTTCTATTACAATAGATCTAGACCTGTCCCGGCCGCCTCGACCAAGTTTTACCGATTTCCCAACATCAACCGAGATTAATCTTGCAGTTCCAGCAGCATCGCCCATCCTCTGCACCGTCGTGTTCTATACGCGCCGAGAGATTATGCCAAGGGCCATCTCTATCACATCTTCACCAGTTCTGTTCCGCCCTTTGCGCACCTAGCTGTGCATTCCAGGTTAGTCATTAAGCTGCGTATTTGTTATAATTTGGGACTCCGATGGTTATCGACCAGGAGCACGTTGTTCGCCATCTACCGTGTCCTCGGCTTCAAGGCTCAACCTCTCCTGGCCCACAATTACTCGGGGCGACCAACGCGAGAGCTAAGCAAAGTGCTAAAGAAAGCTGGAGATTGCCAAACCCCAAAGAGGACTTTGCGATCAATTCATCATCGCCTGCAAGTGCGCGTTGTCGATATTCATTCTCACAGACCTATTCGATTCATATTTGTCCACTGTTCTATTTCTCCTTCTCGCACTCGCTGGGTGCCTTCTGGAAGTCTAAAGTGTCGTTCATATCGGTCCTATTCTTAACACCCTTGCAGCATTCATTATCAACCCTCATTGCCTGATGCACATCCAACTACTCCTTTCTGCCCGTTTTATCAAAGCACACGTGTAGATCAATCACTTGTCAGTCAGTAACGATCCTCATGCGTGCTACTCATGTCGACTGCTATCAATTTTCAGGCATTACGACGGTCCTCGCATATTGTCGCACTACTGACACGCCCGCAGATGATAGACAATAATTCCATTGTCGGAAAGGTTCTCGGCACTGTTATCAGATGACCATATAGGTCTGCTACTGGCTATCTCTCTTGTTAACCCAGGGTTTGTCTTCCGTCGCCTTGCGCCCATGTTGCCGGGCGACACAAGCACGGCATGACAGACCTCAGCAGAGACAGGAGGAGAGAGGAGGTATGGGATGCAATCGAGGACACCTTCATAAGGTCCATACGTATCAAGCGCGAGAAGGAGGACCGCGAGGCCAGAGAGGCGCACCAGGAGAGGATTGACCGCGAGAGAGACGGATTGCTAGGCCTTTGGGCGCAGAGGAAGCGCCTAGTCGAAGAGCTCTCCAAGATTGACGAAGAAATCTATTCTACGAAGAGCCGGATAAAGTTTGACGAGAACAGCTTCGTGCAGGCTCAGAAATCCGTGAACCAACAGCGCGAACAGGAGGACGCACAAGACAGAGAGGTCCTGAGGGACCACCGCATCGCTGGGCAGCAGCATCTTGGCTGGTCTGTCAAGAACGGTCATCCACCGCCCATTGTACCACCCGCTCAGCCGTTCAATCACTACCAACCACAGCCTTACCCGTCTGCCCCTCCATTGGACTCCCATCGTCCGCGATCGCCGGCACGGCCGCCAGATACCGAAGGTCTGGGTGTCCGACGACATGCCGAAATAGCGCTCGCTGCACTTAGCAACGGCCAAGCTCCCGACGGGTCCAACGAGCGAAATTCCAATGGGGGTCCATTATCACCTTCAAAGCCTGATGCGACAACAGTTGTAGGCAGTGGCGCACCAGCTAATGCTATGGGTCCCACTAACGGTGCTGTGCCAGCCGGCGAAGCTCCAGGGGATTTAGAAAGTGCAGCGGATAACAGCTCGAAAGGTGGCTCCGGCGGTGCTGAGCCTGAACGATTAGAGCAGGCGGGAGAAGCTGCTGATGGCGCCGCTACCGGAGACATGGAAATAGGAGACCCCTCCGACAAGACCGGAGTTCAGGTGTACGACGCGGAGGGCAACCTGATAGGCGAGGTGAAACGTCTGGATCTTAGGAACACCTGGATTAAAGAAGCCTTGAAGTTCCCTGTTAAACGCCGAGTGGTGATCCGCGCCGGGCGCAAATTCGGGCGCGAAGATCTAGAGAAGATATACGAGCCGACCGACAACAAGGGCGCGAAGTGGCTGAGCTGCATGATCCAGGCCGCGGGTGAGGTACAGGCGCACCAGTGCGTTACGTGCACCAAGAATATCGGCGTCTTCTCGGAGTGTGTTATCGTTGGTGGCGAGAACTTCCCTCGATGTGCCAATTGCGAGTGGAACAGGCAAGGTTGCCACGGAGCGTCGCTGACCGCACGGCCAAAGTCGCCTTTGGCGACGCGACCCAAGTCTCGGCATAGCATCGCGAGCACTGAGGCACCTCAGGCAGCACCAATGCAGTCGCCCTTGACGGCTCGACGGTCTTCCTCACGGACGCCTCAGCCATCGGGCGGTTTCACGGCCGTCAACGGTTCTGCCGCAGCAACCAAGAAGACAACGGTCCTAACCCCGCCTGCCCAACAGTCTGTCGAGGACGAGTCGCGCATCCATGAGGATGCCCACGACGAGCATTCGCCGAAGAGGGAACGAAAGTCTCTACCCGGTGGGCGCGCGTCGCACCAAGACGCAGCCGCCACAGATGGGGAGTCGGCTGCACAGAAGAAAGCTCGGGCTCCGCGCAAGAGTCTTCTGAATGGACAGGTCCCACCGAAGGAGAACGGCGAGGATGACGAGGCAGATGTCGAGGAAGATGAAGATACAGAAGAAATTACCAAGGACATGCTGGTCTTGAAGGATGACGGTACCGTGTTCACCGAGCCCGAGATCATACGGGGCGTGCCGCTCGAGAAGATCTCCCCTAGCCACCCGTACTGGGATATCGGCTGGCCGCCCCTCGAGGACTTCATCACACCGACCCTCGAGAAGTGGCAGGAGAAGCACGCGAAGGCGTTGGTCGAGTCTGCCTCGCAGTCCAGCAAATACCTCGCCAATCGCCAGATCAACCGCGGCAACGCCGTGCTCAAGTACCTTCGCGAGGGTCCGATCCATCCACTACAGATCATCGCCAAGAGGTTCGTCACAAAGAAGCTCTTCAATTACGACACGATCCACCGCCTGGTTCAGATCCTCGACGAGTTGGTCAAGTTCAAGATCGATGTCACTCCAGCGCAGTGGGTCCGGCACAGACTGCACCAGAAGTTCCTCGAGAAGGGCGACGATTTCAGCTTGGACGAGGAGATCGATGCAATGTACCACGACCCCAAGGTGCGCTACATTCGGAAGAAGAGCGGTTTTGGAAACATCGGCCGGCCGTCCGGATATCGGATGAAGGGCGAGGCGAGCGGCACTCCGAAAAAGACGCCCAGAGGAACAAAGCGGAAGAAGGAGCACTCCGTCAGCCCCGAGAGCTCCGGCGTACATCAGGACAAGGAGGCAACGCCGACTGTGTCTGTGGTGCCCAACTCGAGGCCCACTTCGTCTCGAGGAGCGAGATTGGGCCGCCCAGTATCGGCCGACGGATCCCAACAACACCAGCACTCCCCGGCACCCGGCCGACGAGCCAGCAAGAAGCACAAGACCGATCACGCACCGCCTGATCACGCGAGTGGCAGCACCGGCCAAGTCGGCAGCAGCACCAACATCGCGGCCCAAAATCCGACCGCCTCTACGGGCGACCAGCCATTGGACGGCCTCGAGTTCACGGGATACACCTCGCACGACAGCTACAGCCGGGACCCGATATGGCGCCACGACTGGCGCGTCTACCAGGTCAAGACGGCGCACATGACGAGCAACCCGACCGTGACGCAGTACTACCACTGGGTCGACCGGGGCGCGGACGGGACGGAGGAGTTCTGCTTCGAGCACCAGGTGCTGAAGGACGTGATACCGCCCAACAAGGTCACCTGGGGCGTGTACAAGGATCCGTTTGACTTCCATCTGCGGCTGGCGGAGCTGACGCAGGTCAAGTGGAGCCGGGACAGCCTCAAGATCGTGGCTGTCACGCGGCGCATACCGGCGGTGGAGTGGAGGGGGGACGTGATTGTCAACTTCAAGAGGGAGCGGACGAAGAGGAGGTTCTTGGCGTTTCTGGGCAGGAAGGGCGTCGCGCTTGTGCGCACCGACAGGTGAGTTTTTGCTCCGATCTGCTGTTGACTCATGGTTTGCTAATAGGCGGAAAACAGGGAGGAGATCGAGGCCGCATGGAATAACATGCAGTCGCAGGTACTGCCCGGTGACGACTCGGACTAGCGATTTGGCGATTTGCCGGACCTGCTCGCCAAGGCGAGGAGTCACTTGCTCCAGTTCTACCTACTGATCGCGACGGCGGGCTCTCGACTTCGCTCTGCATTCTCGATTCTTAATTCATTGGCCCCAATCCACAACGCCATGTCCCTACATGTCTACCCCTAAAACACGGGCTTAACAGCGACGGGTTCAGCACAAACACGTCAAACAAACATCTGTCTCACTATGTTTACTCTTCGATTGTCTTCATCCTTTGATGGGTGGTTTCTTCTCCATCATGCCTTAACGAGCGGAATCTCAACCCCTCGCTTTTTCAGTGTTGAGGAATTCCGCCACTACATAATAGGTCTGCGAGGCCTACTTGTCTTTGTCATTGTATAGCGCTTGTCTTTTCGCTTCTGCAACATTTTGCCGCGTCGCTTTCAGCCTTGCATCGGCGTTCCGGACATCATCAACAGACCTCTCCTCAGCAGAGTGGGCGAGATTTTCAGAGATTCCACTGGGGATTTAGATTGTTGGGCAGCACAATGCTGTCTTGAAGATCGCGTCTTTGTTTTCTCGTCTTCTCCATTCGCTATGGCGGATGAAATACAGCGCTTTGGCACTAAGCTGTGTTAAGAGGGCAAATCTCAAGAGTCGGGTAGCTAGTAGGACCTGAAGTAATATGTACATAACGCCAGACAGCCGTTGCTGATCCACCAAAGAGTGCTATAACTGAATTCATAATCGTCTTGTGACACTGAGAAGTATGATATTCCCAAAGTGGCATCGTGTTGCGATCAGTTCTCTTCCTTCAATGCACCTACACAATAGGTGTGCTTCCATCGAAAAGTGGGGGTTCAATTCGGAAGATCTTCGGTAAAACCAAAAAGTCCAAAAGTTCCGCGACTCGACACTAGCTTTATCGTTGTCGACCTGCGTGAGACTTTCTGATCGGTATCGACGCAAACCTCTCCGGCGCTGTCAATGACAGCCACCCCAGGCCAGACAAGATGTTGTACGAGATGATCGGCATCGTATGCAATCCCCTTTCCTCCCCCCAATCCCACTTCTCAGCCCCCATCCCAGCCAGACCTCTCTTCTAACATCTACTCTCTCTCTCTAGGTCCGCACCGGCCCCAAAGGCGCCGCCAACCTCACAGAAGTCAAAGAGATCGTCCTCACGGCGGGAACGCTGATCCTCCGCCAGGGCGGTGTGATCCGCTCGCTCGCCAACTGGGGCGTCTTTGCCCTCCCGCGTTCCGTCTCCCGCAACCAGATGCGGCACTACAACGGGCACTACTTCGTGATGCGGTACGACTCGAGCCCGCAGACGCAGGAGCAGGTCCGGCAGACGCTCGGCCTCGACCCGCGCGTCGTGCGCAGCACGAGCGTCAAGCTGGGCGACGGGAAGCTGGAGCGGCTGAGCAAGTTTGGGGCCATTGAGTGGAGTAAGAAGGAGGTTTGAGGGGAAGGATTCGAAGCCTTGGGTGGGCGGAGTAGGAGTGAGAAGAGGGGAGGGGGAATGGGATACGTGCGTGCTTGGACTGCGAGCGTACTGGAAACTGGACGAGAACGATACAGTCGAGGTGACAGCGGCCAGAGACCGAACAATACGGGGGTCAGGAGGAGCATTGCGGAGATGAGAGACCGTGGAGGAACACATTTTGCAAGGAGAGACCAGAAGGAGAACGGAAGTCCAACATCAAATCTCGGTGAGGGAACATGTATAACATGTACGATTACACGGGTCAGACCATGAACTCGATAAGACGGCGTAGATATTTGGCATCAATTATATCTTCAGGACAAGACCTTACCAGTTTACATGACAGTCAATTGAAGAGGCAGAAAGTCTCTGCATATGCCTCCTCCTGAATGCTGTGCCCGGAATTGTAGTTGTACCCGCCAGCATAAGATGGACATTGCACCAGGGATTGTCTAATCAAGGCTGATATTTACTCACTGACACTCGCTAACACGAGCCGTCGTTCTGTCTAGCAGGTATGTTCCGCACAATCTGTATCTACGACGCCAGATAATACCCGCATACCAGGTCTCAGCAATTCTTAACGCTGCCCAAAGGAGGGGTGGTTGGTCCACCCACGATCCCCTCTCACAATTCGATCGCTCCCTCAGTCTCCCCGGCCTGTCCCATCACCATACAGGCCCCTACGAATCGACTTCCATGACACCCCCCCGCTTATTCTCCCGACACCACAGCACAAACTCGTCAATCACGCCCGGCCACGCCGCGTCCTCGCTCCAGAACCCGAGGCTCTCGTCCTCCATGCTCCGGATCGCGAACTCGAGCGTCTGGTTCCACATGTCCCGGTTGACCGACCGCGTCCACTTCTGCGCCAGGAACTCCTTCCACTCCGCCAGCCAGTCCGTCGACGCCGTCCGCCACGGCATCCCCGGCGGGCTGAACACCATGTCCCAGTACACGATGGCGTTCTCCAGCCCGAGCGCCTTCTGGTCCGCCTCCTTGCCCGCGTTGAAGGCAGCCCGGTAGACCTTCTTGAAGTACGCTGGGTCCGTGGACAGGGACCTGGTCAGCTCCTTGATGTGCTTCTTATGGGCGCTTACGGAGGGTGGCACGCTGGAGTCATCGTCAGTTGAGCATGAGATTGCAGAAAAAGCAAGCGTGCAAGGGAATGGGAGGTGTGTCTGCCTACCCTGTCGCCTTCCACCCCTCCACGAAGCCCTTGCGTGTGATTACTCCGAAGGACGTGGCCTGCACGATCTCGAGCACGACAAAGAACTCGCATGTCTCCGGATTGACGCCAAGGGTGGCGAAGTAGTTCATCAGAGAGTCGACGCCTATCTCATCATTGCCTGTGTCTTTCTCGGGGTCTGTAGGGCTCGTAAGCAACGCCAAACTCCTCACGGACGCAGGTAGCTTACCTCGCAGCTCGTCAAACATCTGGTCGAGCTTTGCGTCATCACGCTTGCTGCTCGCCGACGGCTGCGGACTCGGTATGCTGATGCCATTGCTCTCGAAGTATCTACACCGCAACGTCAGTAACCAAATCTAGCAAAACTAGCCGGCGAGGCATTTCTTGACGTCCTCCCCTCTACACCACCAAAGCCACTCGACTAGTCCGGGGGGAGGGTAATTCATTGCAGGTTCGTAGGGCTGAACTAGCTCCAAATAAACGCATCCGGCATACCCAGTGCCCTTTTTGCCCTTCTTAACCCCGGCATCCCTCTTGGCCGTCCTCCCCCACGGCGTCTTTTCGGCTCTGTCTGGTGGCACTTCCACCCGCCCTCCTGTACTGGACCCGGCAGACTCCTGCCTCGCGGACGACCCGAATATGCCTCTCGGTCCCTTGGCGTGCCTGCTGTCTCCTGCGTCGGACACTGACGGACTAGCCTCGTCGTCGGACGATGACGTATCCTGGCCCTTTTTCCGGCGGGACTTCCCTTTTTTTATGGACAGGACGGACAATATCCCGCTGAGAGACATAACGGGAGTGTGTAAAGAAAAGTGTAAAGGCGACAAACACTTTTTTGGGGGGGTTGAAACGGCAGTATGTCGCTAATACCAAGACCCAAATGAGGAAACACAAGGTTATCCTGCAGGTGGTGTCGCTGTCTTTTCGGACCGGTAGATAAGTGTGACGGCGCATAATTAGGCTCCACCCGAGAGTGACAAACAGGTGCCGTCGGAAGGACTCTCGGTCAAATTCAGTAGGCCCGGACGGGAATGCGATAGGGAGAGAACGAGTGCCGTTCTTTGGCCTCCAACCGCTGTGCGGCTATGTCTTGTTCAGGGCCCAGATACTGTGAGAAGTCCCGGTTGAAACCATACAGTAAAAGGGGCAGACGCAGAGGTAACGTTTATGATACTCCAGCCAAGACTTGTCTCGACCCCACGGTTGCTTCAATGCTTCTTCGATCGACAGTAAAACCGACAGAACGGGCTCGACCCCACATGCTGTGTAAGCACGGGATCCCGTCTGTTGTATCGGACGGCATTTGGAAACTATTCCACAGCATGTTGGAGATGCGATTCGCAGTGTTGATACAACCCCAGAAAAAAAAAGTTTGTAAACAAACGAGGAAACATTCAACTCACTGATTAAGGGCAGCGTCGAGTCTATACGCTGAGTTCTTGAGGTACTGGCGAGTGTGGAAGACGACGGTCAGCCCGCGTGACCGCCCAAAGTGACTCAAATCTAGTTATGGACCGTGGTGATGGCTACTCACTCTCTGAGCAGTCTTCTCGGACGCGCCTGTCGTCGTCACGAAGGTTTGCACGGCGGCTTTTTGTGAGGCGGTCAACGGCATTTCGGCGCGCTTGTGGCGGGGTCGTCGTTGGATGTGTGGATGTGTGGATGTGTAGCCGTATGCGGGGTGTTAAAGCGGCCGAAGGGCTCGACAGCAAGCGGCAGCGGCAGCGACAGGACGCTGTGTCAGCTCAGTTCGAGTGCGGCTGTCGAGTCGACGGGTGGTATCTGTGCCTTTTATCTGCAGGTAGCTTGCGAGGATTGCGACCGTGGAGTGTCGTGCCTCTTGCGAATCGGCTGGGATCGGTGGGTTGGTTGGTGGTGACGTGGTTAGTCGTGCAGCTGCTGGAGATGCAGTCGCCGTGAGGAATGGTGTCTCCGAAGAATCTCGATATTTGATGCGAGCTATCACCAATCTGGAAGTTATGCTGTCTGAGCTGTGCTGCGATGACGTTGTAGTAGAGCCTTGGTGAAGCTGGAGGATTGACGGTTTGAGGGCCGAGGAATTCGGAGCACTGGCGCGAGGCTGAGACGGACGTCATTTTTGGCGCCGCCTCACCAAGAGAACCCCGCTGGTCGCGCCTTCCATAATCACGTCAAAAGTCAGTCAATGCCTTGCAGGTAAGTGTTACCTATAAAGTGAATATGTAGTGAATTTTTACCTTTTCAAAGTGCAACATAATCATCTTGCAGGTTAAACTAGAATGATTCCACTGTCAAATAAAGAACTCCTGGCTATGAATGCTACCAAGCAATGCCCACAGCACCGAGAATCCCAGAACTGCATGACGTCTGAAGAGACCGTACAATGATAATAAGGGGTATGAAACCTCTCCAATGTCCGTGTGATATATGGACAAGTTCCACCCCCAAGATAGAAACATATTGACAATAACCACCCACATATAAACCCAGACGCATGACTCAATGGCAATGCCCCGTCCTCTGAGTCCTACAACTGTCCTTCGGTCCCTCACCACTCCTCGTCGTATACAGAGCAGGCCTCGGCATCCTCCTCACCGCCTTCCCCAGGCTGCGCTCGGAGTACCCGCCTTTGCTCACGAACCTTCCCGGCGTCTTCATACCACCCCTGGCATCTTCTCGTTCCCCACCACTACCACCTCTACTTCCCGTCATGCTGCTGCCGCTGCTACTCAACGTGGGCGCCCTCTAGTCACCCGTAGGCATGCCCTCGAGCTCGTCCAACAACCGGCGCCAGTTGTCCGCCAGCATCTCGCTGTACTTGACGCGCTCCTGCGCCCAGTCCTGGTTCCAGCGCGTGACGTGGTATTGCGTCGATTGGAAATAGATGAGCTCGTCGCGCAGACACTCCTTGACGAAGACGGAGCGGTTATGCTGCGTCACGATTGACTCTTTGTCCTGCTCCCCAGTTAGCATGATCTCCATGACCCAAGTATCCAGAAAATACGTACCTTGATAATGCTTTCTACAACCCGATCAATCTCCCCCGGCTTCACCATTCCTTCCGGCTTAGCTCTCAGACCAGCCAGTTTCGTTTCGTTAGTCTGTATCCTCCTCTCCAGATACGGTATATTGTCCTTATCGAGCCTCTCCCGGCGGTCAAACAGGTCCCGCAAGGAGACGAGCGCGTCGCGCTGCCTCTTCAGGTCCTCGAGCACGCCCTGGTCCCACGCCTTGGCCTCGTCCTCCATAAGGCTCTGCCCCGTGCGCAGGTGCTTGCTCATCGCCACCAACCCGTCGTTCAGCAGCGGCACGTCGTTCGTGTCCGTCGCGTACGTGTCGGCGTTCGCCTCCGTCAGAGACGTGAGGCTCATGGCGATGCGCGAGTGGTCCGCCGCCACGCCCTCGGACCGCTTGACGAGCCGGTCCATCAGGTTGCAGATCGTTATGTACAGTTCGGCGCTCCGCCGGACGCCGCCGCGCGTGCGCTCGAACAGGTCGTCGATTGCCGGGCTGAGCGAGTCTTCCAGTCCCGGCGGGAGCGGCTTTCCGGCGAACTCGTCCTGGACGGAGAGGTTGGCTTGCTTCCGCCACACGGCGAGTTCCTTCACAGACGTCAGTAACGATGAGACGCCTCTTGGGCCTGGATCGGGGTCCTGGTGGTGGTTTCGTACCGTTGGGACAGTGAGAAACATTATCACTAGCTGCTCCTGGCTGAGGACTGGGTGGCGGACCAGAGCGTTGAGGAAGCGGGCGAGACCGCGCCGGCGCTTCTCTATGAAGGCTCCATCGTTGGAAAGGTGGTTTCCATTGACTGGTTGTGTTAGTCTTCCTGGGTTCGCGTAGAGGGGCCGGGGAACATACCAGCAACACGCTTCGGAGGAAGCAAAGGCAGGATACGGAACGGATATCTCTTATGGAGGCAGTCCAACAGCCACACAAAATCACTGTACCTCCGTACCACCTTGCTACCTCTTCTTGGGTTCGTCACCTCGTAGTTGTGGTGTTGGAAGAACAGCAAGCCTTCCTTCTCCGGCATGAGCGTCACCACGATGGTCTCCTCGATGGCACTTCCTGTCCTACCGAGACCTCCGATTGACCGGTTAGGCGTCCGATCGGGCTGTTCGCCCGGCGGGCCACCACTGCCACCGCTCCCAGCTCCAAATGGGTCAAAGGTCGGGTTGCCGGCTATAGGTACTTGACCGCCAAAGCCTCCGGGGCCTGCTGTGTTGCCGTCGAAGTAACCCCATGCACCGCCGGCCGAGGGACTATTTTCCGTTGGTAATGTACTCTGCTGTGTAGTATCGGCTGTGGAGTTGACTGTGCTCGTCGTGAACGTCGATGTCGTCCGGCCTCGCGACGTAGCCACAGGAGTCGTCCCGTAATTGCCATTTCCATTCACGGGTATGCTCGGTAGCGGTGCTTCCGCCCCATTTGGCCGTGGCTGCTCGAATGGAGGATGGTTGTGGGTTCTGTGTAGATCGGGCGTACCCCAGGGGTCTTCGGGGTAGTCCATCGAAGCCTTCGGTATTGCCCGTTGTTGGCTGACTGAAGCGGAAGGTTTGCTCGCAGCTCTCGTTGGCGTAACCGGTCGCTGGGGCGGCTTAGCGCCCAATTCGCTCAGATTAGGCAAGAAAGGTTTGTTTTCGTCGACGAGGCCTGGAAGCTTTGGCTGTGGCAGGTCTGGATGTTCAGAGGCTTGTTAGTCGGGTTGCTCGTGACGATTAGACCCACTAGAGCTGTCGCCTTCGGCGATCCACCAGATAATGACGGAAATTGCGGCGATTGATCCAAGCACGAGCTTCTTAGCTGAAGCCGCCGCAGGAGATAAGATAAGGGGAGCAGCCCATCATGGAGGAAGGGGTGAAACATGAGATGTACTAACTTCTCCGACGCTCGTCGACGCCGTCCAGATTAGGTACGTCGCCGTCTTGCGCCAGTCCAATGAGGGCCAACAGGGCATTGAACTCGTTCCTGCCCAGGGCGACCTCTCCGCCCCCGCTGCCGCCACTCGGCGCAACGATAGCCATAATACGGGCCTGATCATCGGCGCTGATGTGAGCAGCGGCCAAGGTTCTCGCTACACCTCCGGCGGTAACCCTGCCAGCGCTGCCGCTGTCCCGGACCACAGCGTCGAATATCTCGATGTAGCTCTCTGGCACGTCAGAAGCTGGCAGAAGCGTCTTCAGCAGGTCGGCGCGGCTCTTCTGTTTACGAGGTGTCGGCAGGTCCCATGGCGAAGTGGCGCCGCTGGCGTCATCGTCTTGGAAGAGGGCGCTCGAGGTCGACTTGGTCATGGCAGGCTCATCCTCGAAGAGGGAGGAGGTTGATCGGCCGATCACGGATGCCGCTGTCGTAGCTGTCTCCTCCGGGGGAGAACTGCCAAAGAGGGACATTGTGGGAAGGTTGACTGATGCTATGAAGCGAGCCTCGGATGTAAGGATTCCGCCTGACGGTTATACGCTGTTAGGTGAGCCGTCTACACGTGGCTCTACACGGGATGTCGTGGATATCCAAGCTTGGAGCTGCTGGTGACTTCTTGTCACAACGGACGGTGAGTGCGTCGTCGACAGCTCGATTGCGTAATGGCGTATGCGTAATCGCGGGATGCTTGATGCATCTAACGTAGCAGCAATTGATATGCGGAGGGCAGGTGATGTGAAGACCGGAACACGAATAAGCAACGCTGCAGTAAAGAGCTCAATCGCAGTAGTAAGTCCTTGTCATTCAATCACAGCACAGTTGACGAGAGGACGGAAGGCGAGTAGACAAGACGACAGGAAGGAGCTCCTCCTCGAGGCTGGGGAAGTGGAGAGCTCCCATGCACTTATCGGGCGAATCAGGTCTCATCACTCAACAGCAAGGGTCTCACCAGTCGCACCAGTCGCACCAGCCACAGTCCAATGCAAAATGCATAGCCACAGAAGGCTGTGCATCGATGGATGTCAAATGGAAAGAAATACATTATTGAAGGCTCGAGGACGTGGATATCGAAGTTGAAGGACCCTCTAACCTCGAGTATTGTTACATATACACATACAGTTGTCTTTTCGACGAGAAATCGCTGTCTAGAACAGCTTGTCACCCTCCAGCTTCTCCTGCTGTTTCGCCTTGCTAGCAAAGATCTTCTTCGTCTCGCCCGGTACCTTGAAGTACAGACTGGGCGATTCACCGGGCGCCAGCTGGTGACTCAAGTATCCCCTGTGCGCCGGATCCCTGTAGTACTCTATATCCCAACGGCTCGTCGGATCCGGCAACCGGTAGTAATGCGGTCTGCTCTTGGCCTGCTCCAGCACGGCATCGACGTGCTCCGACCCAACGGGTAACGGCTTGTCCGTGATGACACTCTCGCCCTTGGCCAGCCTCTTCAGTGATTCCTTGGTGAAGTAGCGCGTGACAATCTTGCCTCCTGCGGCCTCGACTGCTTCGATTGCGCTTTCTGACGCTCGTGAGACGATAATGTCGAGAGGAGTTTTGAGTGCACTCTTCCCGCGGGCGAGGAGTGTGATGCCGTCTTTCAGCCTGCGGCCCATTATTCCAGACTTGATGAGTTCGCGGGGTGTGATCTTCTTCGTAGGGTCGAGGCGGCCGGCGTCGATCCAGGCCTGGAGACGGTCGAGGTTGACGACAGCCATTTCTGGGGCGCGGCTACCGATCCAATCATTAGTCCTGGGCTTGGCTTAAACCAGAGGTAGCTGGCTAGAATGGTTTGGCCAGGCAAGCTTACAGGTTCACAAAACCTTTCCGACCATGGCTGATAGCCAGCGGCGTCTGACCACCCTGGAATCGCGGGCTGACGGAGCCATGCTGCTTCTGACCCTTGTGACCGCGACCAGACGTCTTTCCGTAACCCGACGAGGGACCGCGACCGACGCGGATGCGCTTGTGGTGGGCACCCTTGTTCTCAGAGAGGTTTGCGAGGATAGACGCACTGCGAGTCTGAGTCTGGATCGAGAGGGCGGAGAAGAGGGAAATAAGAGGCGAGGATGCCGTCTGTGGGCCGAGTGATATTCTACAGCATCGCCCGGCCGGGAAAGAAGGTATCCTAGGCGGCATGCTTGCTCCAATTGACGCAAATGAAGCTGTGGTTGCTCGCCCTCCAGAGCTATAGAAATTCAATGGAGATGCGCTGCATGTCCAAATGGGGGTACAAAATATTTTGGCAGCCTCAGGCAGCAGGTTCCTACCATTACCGTGCCTTATCTTATCAAAGACGGGCACTTTCATACACCTGTGGTAGGATTACGTATGTTAGCGCAGTACTGTTCCTGCCTTCAACCACTGTGATCTATATATAAGTAGCGACAGTAATTACACGGTCGTGTAGTAGTCTAATCCTCTGCTCTATTATCATGTGATCATCTTTTCGTGTCGTCGTCTTGTCGTATAATCGTTCCCTTATCTGCTTTGCTTTCTGATCATTGAGCTTGTAGTTGCGCACTAACATGCGTAATCCTACCTTTACCACAGGTGTACACTACATAGGTACCTCGACAACACTCACGGCAATAAGTCTTCAACATCTCTAACCTTTGCTTGCTTGCCTTTTCATTGCCGACTTATTGTACATCCTCGCACTCTTAGAAACCTGAGAGTGTGTCCATTGCACAAAACAAGTATCTCATATGTGACGCCTCTCATTCTTCTGGTGGCGATCCTGCACAGTTCTCAGCTCCTTGTCGTACTTAGCCTTCAATTCTTCCTGCAAAGCCTTTTGCTGGTCCTTGTCGAAGCTTTCGTTGTCCCCTCCTCGCATGTCCTTGAGCTCTTTCCTGTGGCAGGTCCACATCTCTGCCAATTCCTTATGTCTTCTCTCCTCGGCCTGCAGCGCCGCCTCGGCCGTGGCTCTTTGGACCCTCAGTTCCTCCACCAGCTTGTCAACCAGTCCGCCTAGGCGCTTGTTCTCGTTCTCCAGCGCAGAGACATAGTCATCACTCGGCAGGTCAAAGTCGGTCTGATCATTATCCCTCTTCCGCTTACGTGCTTCAAGCCGCACGTCTGTAGGCAGCTTGCTCCCCGCGCCTTTCAGATATGCTTGCATGGCATCCTGAGGCGCTTTCTGCCGACTACTTTCCTGCTTTTCCTTCTCTCGCCTCTGCTTCCCAATTTCCAACTCGACACCATGTATCTCTCGCATGTGTCGTCTGAAGCTATCATGCCGGTAGAACGCTTCGTCCTTTCTCTTGCACCCAGGATAAGTGCAGAACCAAGTCTTCTGGTGCGCTGCTTTATCGTGCGACTTCAGTGCTGCCTTGTCTGGGAACTTCTAGCCACACCTTTTGCACGAGATTGCGGCATCTGTTGTTGACAACGAATCTTCTCCAGAGGCGGTGGTCTGTGGTTGCTGAAGCTCAGCGGCTTTCACTGAAGGAGTCCATTGCGGAGCCATTGGCTGGCTGATATGTCAAGACTGAATAGGAGAAAGAAGCATTTCCGGCTGATGCGCCTCCATCTGGTGAGGTATATATGGATACGCTGGTTGCGGTGTGGGAAGCGGTAGATAAGGATGCGTTTGGACAGGCTGAGCTACCTCATACCTGTTCGCGTAGGTCATTTGAGAAGCATCGAAATATCCAGTGAGGACATATTTTGCAAGGCCGAGTTCTTCACTAAGGTGTCCGGTAGAGACTTGCTGCAAGATCTATGGGCGCACAATGATTTGAGTCTCCTGGCCAGGGGCTGGGTGATGCTCAGGCTCGGTGGTGCGCTGGTTGCCAGAGGCCATATCATGTATGGCAATGGCGTTGGTAGCACAACGAGACAACTCCTTGTCATTCTCACCAGGCTGAGTGGCATGGTTCTGAGCACCATTAACAGCAACGGCAAGGGTTTGAATACTGGCGTTGGCGCTCATGCCCTCGATACATCCAGTGGTAGAGCCGCCCCTGGAAGATGAGGCGCTTATTGCTGCAAGTCACAGTCGCCAGATTGAATATACGATGAGCTTAAACTGTAGTATAATGTACTCCGGTTCCCTGTCATATCACTGTCCGACGTCGTGAAAGTTGACCGGAGAGCAACATCTAGGGAGAGTGGTCTGGCGTTTGTTTACTTACCCCTGAATCTGCTTACGTCATGAGGGGCTCCATAGCCCTCTCACTTGCCAAGTCGACCTGATCATCGAGAGCTCCAAGTGACCTACCATTTGACGCGCGAAAGAGCGCGCCCTGCGCGCCCTACGAGAAGAGCAGGCATCTAAAAGTCGGCGAGCCATTATGCTGAAATACGGTTGAAGGTCTATTCCTGAAGATGATAATCGCACCAGCGATTGCGAGACCGCGGTTTCTCTGTCGGAATCGTGATTGGAGATCTTCAACTCTTCAGCGACTATGCTCTAAATCCTCCCGGCTAGGCCTGATGGCTCAGATAATTGATGAACCTTTTGAAGAGGAGCTGCTGCCCGGCAACCGACTCAAATGGTTTCATCCTACAAAGCCTGGTGAGGTCCTGGATGGGAGGTTCAAGACGATTGTCAAGCTTGGTTTCGGCGCAGGCTCCACCGTTTGGCTAGCAGAGAATCTGAAGTTGTAAGCCATCCCCTTTTAACTCGCCTCTTCATCATTCTCAGCCTGACACCATCATCAGCAAGAAGTGGGGTCCCTCATCACTTCCTCGCTTCGTCAGCATCAAAATTCCGGCTCTTGATACACATGCATCAAGGGAGACGATAAATTCAAGGCTTATCAACGTGGCAAAGCCAGCACACGAAGGCCTCTCGCTCATCAGAACGCCCATCGATGACTTCCAGTTGGTAGGACCATCTGGAACACACTTATGTCTTGTTTATGTGCCGATGAGAGCAACCCTTTTTCGGCTGCAGCACGGGTTGCGGCGGAAGAGATTGGCACCCCCATTGTTCAAGTTCTTTGTCTACTGTCTCCTTCAAGCCCTAGATTATCTGCACACTGAGTGCCGTATCATCCATACGGGTGAGTCTCGTAGCTACCCTATCGCCTCGCCGCTGACCATGACTGTTCAGACATCAAAGACGACAACATCATGGTGACGATCGAAAACGATGCTGTCCTTACCAACTTCGTCAAGTCCCATAATAAAAGACCCCAGCAAATGCACATCAGACCGGAAGATGGCCGGGTGACCTACCTCTCACAAGGTGATTTCGGCCCTTTGCGAGGCTCGCGACTGCTACCCGAACTAGCTGATTTCAACCTTGCCTTCCCTGGACTGAACGGAGACCTCGGTCATCTTTCTGCTATCCAATCTCACCGCTTCCGTGCTCCAGAGGTACTCCTCGGCTGTCCATGGTCGTATAGTGTTGATATATGGAACCTCGGTCTCCTTGTAAGCAAAATCTGCCGGATCGTGCTCGAGCTACAACCTTGAAAAATCACAAATACTGAGATCAGCAGATGTGGAACCTACTAGAGGACATCAGCCTATTCGGCCGGCCTGCCGGGGAAGATGGCGAATATGATGCGCATGTCCACCTCGCCCAGATGGTCGATCTATTGGGAAATCCGCCCGAGGAGCTGATAAAGCGAGAGCGGCTTTTCCGTACGCATCGGCTCGACAAGCCTGTCACTAACTCCCACGGCAAGGAATGCACAAACATGAACGAGTTCTGGGGCGGTCCGTTTTTCGACGATAGGAGTAAGTCCCGCTGCGCAGAGGAACTCAGCGAAACGAAACCCAGCTACTGACGCGCCCGGCATATAACAGACCAGATATTCCGCAATGACCTTGTCCGGGGAAGGAAGAAACTGGCAGATACGGTGACAGAATTAGCTGGCGACGAGAAAGACGCATTTCTCGACTTCGCCTCCGGCATGCTCCATTGGTTGCCCGAGAAGAGGAAGACTGCCAAGGAGCTGCTGCAGCATCCCTTTCTCGACTCTTTCTACAAGGACCGCGCGCGAGATTTATAGGGCCCAGTGTATCTGCAGCTTAAGAGACGTACTCTGATAATTACACTGGACATGGGTGCAACCACGATCCAAATGTTGAAGCTCGTAGTGGTAGCCATGTTCGAGGAAGGCATCTGTGCGATGCGACAGGCTTGATCAAGTCCGTGTGGCCACCATCAACACCGTTTTGCGTGTGCGTCAATGCCCACGTCATTTGGATCTTGTTGCTGGCCGGCGCGTAGCCTTGAGAAGCCTGGATCGGTGCCTAGGTATGGTCGACGATCTTGTATCCTGACTCGTAAGGTCGCTCTCGAGAGTGATTAGCTTGTCCAAATATCCTCTGAAAAGAAAAGAAAAAACAAAGACTATCGTCGCCATTTCCTGGCAGGATACCAGTGACATGGTATTAGGAGTTGTCGTCCTGTTTGACTCTTTATCATGCTTCAATAGGTATGCAGAATACAATTTCGAGGAATGGATGATTCCATTTTGGTAGCTGGTTTAAGAACCTCGGGGTGCCAGTTTGGGAAAGCGCCGGGTTCACTAGCGTGGTCGGTGGAGCCCGCACCGACACGCCGACTCCGGGTCGATTTTAGCAGAGATGTTGTGGAGAAAATCGGCCAAAAGATGGCCAATAGGACCAAAGGGAAAACGCCTCGTGGGGCAGGCGGACAAACGTTAAGAGACGCTAAAAGCGCCACCAAGCGCTGGTTGGCCAGGCTGAGCAGGGGAACGTTACGCCATCCCCGCCTTCCCTGTGAATTCGGGTCAACACCACGCCGCAGAAGTGTGAATCACCATGCATCAACACCAAAATGGCGTTCTGCTGGAGGAATTTCCATCTTGTGGCTTGCGATTTCAACAGGGGAGCTTACGCACCTGTACACGCATTCGGCGTTGCTGTCGCGGCCATGGAAAAGGATAAAAGAGAGGACGTTCGCCCTCTTCTCAACGGATCGAAAGGAGGAGACATCAGCATCTGAACTCATCATCTACACAATCCACATACAAACCATCAACCCAAAGTCTTATCAACTTTCGTCCTCATCGACATTTGCTGAGATCTAGGCTTGCTCTCACGAAGACATACACCGCCACTAGACACATACCTCACCAAACATTGGCACTCCCAGCACCAAACATCAACACAATGGCCAACACCACATCCCCCAAGACAATTCTCTTCCTCGGCGCAACCGGCGGCTGCGGCTTCTCTGCCCTCCGTCGCAGCCTGGAAGCAGGCCACACCTGCATAGCCCTCTGCCGCACACCCTCCAAGCTCTCCGCCAAACTGCCCGCAGAGCTCCGGAACAAGCTCAAGCTGGAGCAAGGCAACGCTCACGACGTCGCCGCCGTAGCCCGGTGCCTTGTCAACCCCTCCGACCCAGCCCGCATAGTGGACATGATCATCTCCTCCATCGGCGGCGCCTTCAGCCTGAAGACCGGCATTGACGACGTCAACGTGTGCGAAAAGGGCGCCAAGGCGCTCCTCGAAGCTCTGGCGCGCGTGCGCGAGCAAGGCGCCGTCGGCAACCCGAGGATCATCGGCCTCTCGTCGACCGGCATCACCGACGCCGGCAGGGACCTGCCGATTCTCATGATCCCGCTGTACCACGGGCTGCTCAAGATCCCGCACAAGGACAAGAAGATCCTGGAGGACATGCTCGTCGGCAGCGGGGAGCAGTGGACCATTGTCCGCCCCGCCTTCCTCACAGACGGCGCCGAGACCGGGAAGGTCAGGGCTGGTATGGAAGACGTTGCCGCTCACAAGATCGAGAAGCTGGAGATTGGCTACACCATCTCGCGGGAGGACGTCGGCAAGTGGATGTTTGAGAATCTGGTGCAGGAACGGGACACCAAATGGGTGCACAAGGCTGCTAGTCTTGCTTATTAGATTGGCACAGGAGGTGGAAAGGGTGGAAGGTGATGCTGATGTGATACAGAGTGTGCAATGGTCGCTGGCGCTTGTTTCTTATGTCTTGACTTACCTGGTTTGAACGCGGATTCCCATAGATTTCCAATAGATTTTGCTTGCTACACCGTCAATCTAATATCATACTACCTCATGATCCCCTTCTCTACCAGAATTACATGTTGATCGGATGAGACTCTGGGCTCAGATGATGGCCCCTGCATTGAATACGGACCGGTGCCATAGCGAGGAGCATCTGAACCTTTGCGACGAGAAGAACGGCGCTTAGTTTAGGGTTAGGACAGCCCTACAGACAGGCAAGGATGCCGTACACCGTCGCACAAGTGCAGGTCAGCCATGAGGTCAGATGGCACGGATGCCAAGACGCGGCGCGCATTAAAATAGACCCTGCGTCGCCGGCGATGGGAGACGCCGCGCCGATCAATCTGCAGCTACCCCTGAAAGCCAGATCAGCCTGACCAGTCATCCCCGGACTTCCAGATAACCTCAGATCTGACGTTGTCTACAGTCAAGAAACCGTGAACACTGCCATTGAACGTGCCACCAGAACCCCCCGATGACTGCACGGCCCGCTTATGGCAACTCCAGCTTCTGGCGTCGGTAACCTCGACACCGGGTCCAAGCTCATATCATTTTCCGATTACATCGTTCCCAAAAAGCACAATGGCCATTGTCTCATTCGGAAGATACCTTCCGCCGGGTTGCTACCCCTGGGCTGTATTGTCAGCCGTGAGCCGGCGAGCCGGCTTGGTCTCAGTACCCGCGCAAGCGCGCCAACATCAGAATGAGGCGCTTTGGTTTGGCTCGGTGTTTATGAATTCTCATTTTGCCATGATTTGGCCAAGAGTGTCAGAACAGGTCGTATAATAAGGCGGCCTGGCCTTCGATCATTGACCCGTTCGTTCTATCCATACCGGCATCCCAAACATAGATCTCCAGATTTCCTTAAGTGCCCTATAACTTGGCTCTCTTTCTTCTCTTATTTTCTCTTGTTCATCTGTCTACTTCCTACTCTCTTCCTGATGGTCAATCTTTCCTGAATCACGACAAGGTTTCGCACATTCACGATGCACAGCTCACTAAAATTTCTCCTCGGGCTGGGCCTGAGCACCCTAACCTCAGCCGTGCCGCTCACAGCCCGCCAAGACACCGCCGCGGCAGTCTCCAAGCTCCTCATTGGCGGCGGGCCCTCCGGCAGCGTGCTCGCCGCCGACTTCGACGGCTCCACCTTCACCATCGTCGCCAACAACACCATAGCCGGCACGTCGGCCTCCTGGCTGCTGTTCAAGGAGGGCACGAACCGGCTCTACGCCGTCGACGAGAACAGCAACACCACGCGGCTCTTCAACTTCGACATCGCCACCAACGCCCTCGCCCTCGTGCAGAACGCCACCGGCTCCTCCGGCGTCGTCTTCCTCGAGTTCACCGGCGACGGGAACAACATGCTCGGCGCCTCCTTCGGGCAGGGCACCGTCGACGTGTGGAACCTCGCGCCGGACACCGGCCTCCTGACCCTAAACGACCAGATAGCCTCCGCCGACACCCTCGGCCCCAACGCCGCGCGCCAGGAGGCGCCGCACCCACACCAGTCCCTCCTCGACACCTCGGGCCGCTTCTTCGTCGTCCCCGACCTCGGCACCGACACCCTCCTCGTCATCGACTCCGCCGCCGCCCCGGACTTCTCCGTGACCAACCACGTGCGCGTGCAGCCCCCCGGCTGCGGGCCCCGGCACGGCGTCTTCTGGCCGCCCCTCGCCCCCGGCGCCCCCCTGGCCGAGGCGACGCACTACTTCCTCGTGTGCGAGGTGCTCAGCCTCGTCGAGGTCTTTGCGCTCGACTACGCCGGCGACACGATCCAGTTCACCCAGGTGCAGACGCTGTCGACCTTCGGCCAGGACTTCCCGCCCGTCAACGCCACGACCGCGACCGGCGGCGAGATCCAGGTGTCCGTCGACGGGAAGGACCTGTACGTCAGCAACCGGCTGACGGGCAACGCGACGGATAGCATTGCGCATTTCGGCGTCGAGGTCAGTGCCGCGGGCGACGTGAGCCTCACGTTCAGGGATACCATCTCGAGCGGGGGCCTGGTGCCGAGGATGTTCAGTCTTGCGCTGGGCGCGGAGAGGTTCGTGTTTGTCGCTAACCAGGGGGGTGATTTGGGGCTGGTCGCGTTCCGGCGCAATGCGGACGGGAGTCTTGATCCGGCTCCGGCTGCTTCATTGCCTGTAAGTGTATTTGGGTCTGATGGGAACGGGCCGCAGTTTGTGCAGCAGATTCAATGAGAGGTATGGCTAGGTTCATTTTCTGTTTCTGGATTTGGACGGCTTTGGTATTGGCGTTGGCGTTCAGGTCATTGCTCCAGCATTTGGCGATGTAAACCATATTCTCCTTTAGGTCCTGCAGGTCGGAGAGTGGCACATGCAAACTACAATCCTCTTTTCAGCAAACAGCACACGTTCAAGAGTGACAGGCAGCGCCTTCGTATATTTCGCCACAATGAATAGAGGAGCAACAATGTGTGAAAGAGAACGGACAGCAGGAAAGCACCTGCATGTGTACAGGTTACTGAGGACAGATCATTTCTTTGCCCAGCAAAATGCCCTCCTCCCATGTCGCCCTTGTCCGTAATGTTTCCCTCATCCTCACAATGCACCGCATGCTTGTCTTCGATGTCCTGTCTTAAGTCTCGCGAAAAGACGAAATGCAGTATGTCAGAAATAGTCACCAGCCTTACTCTCACGGCATAGCTGATCTGACGCGATCCATGCCTCCATAACTCTCGACACCGGATTTGACATAGACATGTCTAATGTCTACACCGCATCTTTGAAGCGAGTTCAAGTCACTTCTCCGTTCCTTTAGGAGTGGGATCTCTCGACCCACAACGAAGGATACTCTTGACTTGCTCAGGACGAGACAGTCGGATAAGAAGGGGTAGCTTCTATCCACCTTCAGGACTTGCCCTGTGGGATGAAGTCGGACGAAGTCAAGAAGCGGCCCCTGGGAATCTGACTTGACCTCAGCCTCGAAGTGCAGTAGGGTGTAAGAGCTGTTCCGGTTTAGAATCTGCGAGCACTGCGACGATTGTGGTATCATCCGCAGACCAGGGGGTCCTTCCATGCATAAACAGCGGATCGAGGCGTAAACTGCTGTTCTGGAGTCATCCTCGAGGAGTAAGGCCCAAGTGTTCTTCTTGACGCTCATCGGCAGAATGCGTCCTTCGCCACCATGAACAAGAAGAACTTTAACATCGCTTCCAACTTTGCCTGTGTCTTTCAGAATGTCTAGGAGAAAGACAACTAGCTCAGTGATGCGTTCTCTGTCTTCGTCGAGGTCGGCCCAGTACTGAAGGAATGAGTGTCTCTCTTGCAAAACAAGGGCTTGCAGGAATTTGACCGCCCATGGCCTCGTCCTCCATTTCCTCGAAAAGTGTATATCCATTTGTGAGAGAATAGAGTCCTGCAGAAAAAAATCTTTGAGAGGGATCTTCTGTGCATTTCCAGTGCAGTGGCTGACATCGACCCCATAGAAGCATTGGAGGATCAACGGGTTTGGCCTCGCCGTCTTGCAAGTCCAGCTGTCCCATATCACTTGCTTTAGTGTCGTTCTTGGAATCTTCTTCGCCGTAATGCCAATGCTGACACCAAACAGCTTCGAAACTGACAAAGCGATGTTCCGTGCATCCACCTTCCACTCATCTTCCTTTGTTCCTGATTCGAGTAGCTCCTCGTCGTAGTCGTTTCGGAAGGCGTCCATTGTGTATTTGCATGGAACATATGTAGTCGAGCCTTCTGCACCAATCAAGAGCAAATCATTGGGCGAGAACAGTAGGTCTGGAGACTTCGGAAAGACGAACCGGGAGAAGCGGGACATCATGCCGCCCTTGAAGCTAGAGCAGTCTTCCCAATGGCAAACGACAGCATTCTTGTAAGCTAGTTGGCGAGGCTTTCCTGTTCGCCGGATCACCCCCTTGGAGATGTTGTACTGAATGACTTTGCCACTGTCATCCGAAGAAGTCACTGCGTACACCGGGCCCCAAATATCGGCCAGCATTTCCATAGTTGTCAGGATAGAGATTCTGCCATCCTTAGTGCCCTGTGAAGCCTGTTCGGACAGATCAACGTGCATAGTATCACTAGACTTAAGGCGGAAGACCCAGACCGGATTAGACTCGAGGAGTCCATCCAAGCAAGTGAGACGACGGAGCTGACACCGAAAACTGTAGATTCCAGGTAATCCGCTTTTGACATCAAAATGGGTGTCCTCCCGGCCTGTACTGGAATCAGGGCGCGGCAGCCAATGATCGAAACGGCCACCATGCGAACCAACATATGAGAGCAGAGCAAGGTCACACAACAGTACCGTCACTCTGCAGAGGCGAAGCAATGATGCCTGAGAACCTGAGCCGGTGAAGGATATATCCTCACCGAATGGGCGTAGGAAGTTCGTCAGAACGGGGAAAATCCAGCTTCTGATGCTTGTGTCAAGGTCGTCTGAAAGAGGGCGAATCGTGCTTCCGTTGTCCACCAGCAACCTTACCGCGGCTTCCAGACTTTGGTGAAAAGACTCGAGAAATAATCGATCAATAATTCTCAGCTCGGCCACCTTGGCGCCTGGCTGCTCGACCAAGAAGCTATAGTAAGGTGTCTGTGACTGTGAGCCTTTCCCGATGAATTCCTGATCAACCAGGGCGTCGAATGTCTCAACTATTCGCGTCAAGATCAAGTAACTCTTCACAAGGCTGCCGAAGTATCGCTTTTCATCACTCAAATCTTTCAATGCCAGCTCCACTAATGGTGACATCCGACTAGGAATGCTCACGCAACCGAAAGGCTCCAAGTTTTCGTCAGCAGCATTGTAAGCTTTCTGCGTAATGCATAGCTCCGAGCGTCTCATGACGTATTCTTCGAGAGCATTGAGCCACTCTAAGTGGGCATCCGGCTCGACGATGTGTGTTTGAGGATCGAACTTGTATTCTGCTGCAAGTTTCTTCATAGAAGCGATGTTGTCCCAGCCTTCGCATCTATCAATATAGTAGCTCAGAGAGTATATGTCAGGATTATGCTGCCCATCCGAAAGTGGGCACGAGATATTTTCATCGCGGTACAGATTCGCCTGAGATGTGATCAGTTCTTCAAGTTTTTTCGCGCTGTCTATGTTAGCGTTGTTGCCATTTCCGCTGATACTCCGTCGTGGGGAGACCACTGATAGCATATTGTGCGGATTGTCGGTCATGAAGCTTCCTGGGTTGTCGTTAGAGTGCTCGTGGCGTAGCGAGGGCAATGACAGCTCGGTCGGCCGCGCTGTCTGCTTACCCTTATGCTGTTTGCCTTGGGCCTCATCATTGGAGCTCTCTTCCCCGTCGTCGAGTGGCCCATAGCCAATCAGCCGAATTGGGACTCTGGCCGGAGGAAGACGCGTAAGACCCATCCTTGCCCTTACACCATCGAGACTCGATGGCTGGAGGCCAATATATCCCGTATTTTTAATCAGGCGTATGGCAAGACTTAGCTGTCTGCCCCTTGTTATGGCTTCCATCTTGTTGAAGACCTCATCGACTAAGACCGAATGGTTGTCCACTTCTCCTTTGCCTCCAACAATGCTACTGAAACCCTGTCCAATTATCTTGCTCAATTCCCCCGGGCTGGTCGGGAAACGTCCGGATGCTGCCGCCTTAGACGTCTCGGTCGAACGGTTGAGTACCGTAACATGGGGTTTAGTGCCTGGTCCTCTGATCGCATCCTCGAACCGGCGAAGAAGCTTGTAAGGGTTGAGTGCCGTGAGCTCAGGATGGGCGAGCATGTTCTCCTTCCAGGTTATTCTAAGGTCCCCCAGGTTGTTATTCCTGACATCCTGCAGCACTTTGTACGTTATACGTCCATCCTTCTGGTCCGCATTCAGGCTCCATAGCTCGTAACGCAGCGCCTCGAAAATGTCGGCTCGTGCTTTGAGTCGCAGTGCTACCGTATGTCAGCCTGGTGAAGTAGATCAGCAATGAGCTGGCTTCCTACCTTGTAAGTCCTGAAGCTCAGGCACCGTAGTGGAGATTTCGGTGTCCAGAGCCCAAATTATCACACCAAGTTCTCTACAGAGCGTTTCCACGTCCCCAAAAACCAGTGCGCTGATAGCGAGATGGGCAGCTGTCGATGCCTCCTTTGCGGGTATTTTTATACGCCAGCATCTCCCTGAACCGCCTTGATTGGAACTGGACTTCTGCGTCAATCCATCCCAAAGCCCCTGAAACCGTCTCGGATTGCAACCAAATTCGATAAGGACGTTGCAAACCTCAGCGACAAATTTCGGGTCGTACTTTGCACCATGAGTATCTACGAAGCCGTTTTGCACATTGTCGAGCACGTATTTGATCGCCGCCGCGTTAGTTGCTGGTTCTTGTGCTGTCAGGACCACTATGCCGCCGTCGGGTACACCTACCAGCTTGTCTTCGAGGAACGAAGATGCAATTATTAGCATCTCAGGTCTCGCGATCTCGACTCGCTCGCCCCCAGGCTCGATGCAAAAGGTGATACCCATGGCTCAAGGAGAATTGATGGTCCTACAATTGCGGTAAGGACGTTAGAAAGTTCATTCAAGTGGCGTTGGGAAAAGCGAGGCAGGATACCTCCTTCCCTAGGAAGAGCGATGTATGCGCAGAGCCTCGTCGTCTAGGCACCTGCTGAGCTTCAACGATAAGGCGATACGCGGCAACCAATGAGGCGAGCACAACATTAGCCACTCTCCTGCGAGGATTTTAATGTAGTTGCCCATGGCAGGCTTGGTACAATCACGACACGCAGCGGCTGAGTGCCATGGCCCAAACCCTCCCGCAATTTTTTGCGGCAGGTTCTGTTATTCGACAAGGTCTGCTGCTACGCTGCAAGTGCGACAACATTTCCAGCTATATCCGCCGGACTATTACTGCGGTAGCTGCAGAGTGAGTATTCAACACTGGTAAGAATGCGTGGGACGAGTCGGGAGAGCCTGGCCTTTAACGCATGCACACTTGTCTTCAGCCTACCCCCGGACCACTCGTCAACCCAAGGCAGCTGACTGCTATCGGCAATAGACGCTGAAACTTTCTCGCGAAGTCGACTGTATACATAGGACTGCGCGATAGGCCAAGCCCAGATGACAAGGCGACAGCAAAGAATCTGTTGGGATGGAGAACCGGGATCTGTTACTAGAATTAAGACGTTCAATCATCGATAATATCATGTGTGGGCGGCCGGCCGATCCGGGACAAGCCAGAGGTCAAGCACTCATTGGTCAGTCCTAAGAAACCGTCCTCGTCACCAAGGACGACGTCGACCACTGTTCACCCGGAGAAGTGGCTCACTTCACAGTGAGAGTGCGGCCATGGCAGCATCTTCGCCGATCTGGAGGAAACATCAAGAGCAACAAGACTTGGCTGCAAGGTATGTGTAAGCTTTAGTGAACAGATTGGCCACAAGACATGAAGCATGCAGGCACCGTCTCACCTTTCTACCTCTGAGACTCCATGAGATCATGGGTTGAGTGATGTATTTTTACCAGAGAGTCCGTGTTGAAGGGGAAAGAGTCATCGATACCGGGGAAAGAGTGAGTCAGAGTCCATCCACCGTGTCGGCACCAAACAACCTCCACGCGGGCTGACCGTACCTTCCCTGACACTCATAACACAGGATAATCGAAGCACATCCCATCCAATTACGCAAGGCCGAATCGTCAAGTGGTATGATGCTTCCTTTGGGAATCAACTCCCGGTTGTAGCGATATGACTCTTAAGGAAGAGGTCCCGGGTTCGAATCCCGGTTCGGCCCTTAATCTTTTGCCCTTCCTCAGACTCTTGTGAGGACAGGGTCCTCTTTTGGGTGATGAATGTATGCATGTGTGCGTGTGAGTCACCAATGCAAGCGATAAACAAATGGTGAAGGTAGAAATCGAGTAAGTGAAAGGCGTCGACACCCGGTACACTAGGTAGAACAGTATAACCTGAAAAATCCTCGATTCGAGCATGTCGCTATGCAGCAGGTACCTCTCACCGCCAGTCTGTTCTTGTACAGCCCACAGGTCGCATGTCTGACTCCCCTCTCCATACCTACACTAAAGAGCGGACAGCCAAAAGCCATTATCACCTCCATATATGCTAGACAAAGCAGATGTCACCTCCCATTAAACCCTTTTTGAGGCCGGTATAGTAACAGAGATCAAGGAAAAGCATTCTGCTCCACAGCAGAGACCCCCAGCCGGAATCCAGAACAAAAGAGAATAATAAAGGCGGGGTTGATATATATAACCAGGTACAGAGAAACTTAGAACACCCGCTGCCATGCTAATAATGTATCGGGAGAATATCGCAGCTCAAAGCCCGGCAAACGCTTAAAGCAACAACAACCCAGCGAGAGCAACAACGACGGCAAAGGCGCTAGCCCCCAGGGTCCTCTCGATCCTGACGCCGACGCTCGTGCCGCTGCCCCCGGAGCCGGACGAGCCCGAGCCGCCGCAGTTCTGCGAGAAGCCCGTGGCCTGGCACGCGGCGCTGCTGGACGACCCGCTGCCGCCGTCGCTCCCGCTCCCGTCGCCGCTCGTGCCGGTGCCCGCCTGGCCGGGGTTGGAGCCCGGGCCCGCGGCCGTGCCGCCGGGGACGGTCGCCACGGGGCCGGACGAGGCCGTCTTGGTGGACGAGCCGCTGGCGCTGGCGCTGCTGGCGCCGGCGTCCATGTCCGTGCCCGTGCCGAGGAAGGATTTGAGCACCGTCGGCTTGTCGCCGTCGACGATGGTGTCGTTGGTGCCGCGCGCGTCGCTGTACGTGTAGCTCGTGTGCTTGTTGGTGCCCGGCGCCGAGCTGGCGTTGTAGCACTCGACCTCGACCTGGCCGAACGTCGCGAAGTCGTAGCCGTAGTTCTGGATGTCCTGCGAGTTCCAGTCGATCGGGCCGCCGGCCCAGTCGATGGTGCCCTGGGCGTTGGTGTCGGCGCCGCCCGGCCAGATGGACAGCTGCACCCGTGCGGGCGACTGCGGGAAGTTCCACTGGTTGGCCGTCGCGTTCCACGTCTCCGACCGCTTCTTGGTGCGTCCCACCTTGCCGTCTACCAGCCAGGTGATATCGTCGGGTGTCCAGCGGATCTCGTAGTCGTGGAAGTTGTTGAAGGTGTCGGAGAGGCCAGTAATGTTACCGCTGTTTTGGTCTGCAGAGAAGTCAGTATTTCGAGTTTGAGGAGCAGAGGCGATACTGCTGCCAGAGACTTACAGTCCGGAATGCCCTGGAAGTAATAGTTTGTCTGGGCGACGGTCAGGTCGGTGCCAACCCATTCGTAGTCGATCTCGTCCTTGACATCGCTAAGCAGAATGAAAGCTGTCACCACACCAGCTCCCCGCGAAGTCTTGACCCTCGCCTTCACGTTTCCATACCACATATACGTCGTCGACGCGAGCACGGTGCCGACCGAGTGCGCGGGCATGGTAAGCAGGACGTTGCCGTCGTAGAGCAGCGGCTCGCCCTGAGAGACCCAATCGGCCTTGCTCGCGTCACCGAGATATTTGCTCACGTCGACGATGCCGTCCAGGCTGTTCATGGGGTAGACCTTGCTCTCACACACGGGTTCCGGCACGCAGGAGTCGAGGGAGAAGCTCATTCGGGGATCGCAGCCGCCGAGGCAGAAGGCGCCTACTCCGCACTGGCCGTATTCTAGATGCGGGTTGCCGCGGTTAGCGTCTCGGGGGCCGGATGGTCGCGGTTGTGCGACATGACAGCACGGGCAAGAGCCGGCATGGCAGGAATGACGCTAGACTTACGAGAGCAGCATGGTGTTTCTTCAGGACAGTGCTTCTCTAGAGAGCAGGTTGGTATATCCTGGGCAGCGACTGTGTATGCTCCCAGGAGGGCAGCGCCCAGCGGGAGAAGCGACCGAACCATTTCGAAAGCGATTGAGGTATAGGTTTTTGTTCGATGCAGGAGTTGAGTTCCCAGGGTTCGACCGAGGGGATATTATTCAGGCTCTCGTTCGAGTGAGGCCGAGCAACGACACGTGCGCGTTGGAATGCAGACAGGCGGAGCAAACAAGAAGCAGCGCGAGCGATCGAAGGTGGTTACGACGCTCCAGCCAAGTAAATCCGGTTTGATTCACCTTTCCCGGGTGAGTCCTGGGGTGGACAAGAGTGTGGTTTATGCGTTCAACCGGGCAGAAACGATCGGAAGGTGGCAGTTGATTGGCCGAGCAACTATCTGGTCCAGAGGCGTATATAAGAGCGTGTATAGGCCTGAAGACCACAGTCCGTCCCGACTTTAGCAACGAACGATGTTGAACTGTGAGCGAGTGTGGCGGTCGTGTGTAGTTGAACTGATCTCTCGGTCTTTGGTGATCCAAGGGATCAAGGGTTGAAAAGACGCACACTAAAAGGGGAAACAGTGGAGAACACGAAGGGATGGCACTGATGCCGATGTTGTGAAGATCAATGAGGTAGCCAAATCTCAACCGCCAGAGATGCTGCTGTGCGTACTTCTAAACTTATGGAAAACGAGAGGCAAAAAATGTCGCAGCTGACGACGCGATCCAAAGATCAACAGGAGGCTTCGATAGAAGACAAGCGAAGGTGGAGAGACATCATGGAATTTGTTGATCGATGGGATCGATGGACAATACGAGAGCCCACCCCTGGCTCCCGTTGGCGCTGTTCCCTTTCAGGAATGCTGGAGTCGATTTTTCTGAGTGACTGTGGCTGACAACATGTCATGAGTCCCAGCTACCTTACCGTAACGAGCTAGGTACGAATGAGGGCGCCAGGGGTGCATTGCCTGGTCCATTAGCGCAGCTATATTCGGACCCTCGTATTGGTCTGGCGGCCGAAAAAGCTTGAACGGGTCCCTCGATCTCCCTCTGCCACTCAACACGGCCGTGACAGCCGGCTTTGCTAAATAAATGTGAGGAATAATGCTTAATCATTTAAAAAGTCAAGCATCAAACACGAGAGATTTACGGTATCCGTCCACGCAATGCCGTCTGTGAGATGGTCAAAAAGTTCCTACCATGTTAGGCAGTTCACCTGTCCTACCCTTCTCGAACAGAGTCGTGCATTTTCCCCAGATTTCGAGATTTGATGGCGCCACAGCCAAGCCAGGACTCTCTACAGGGGCATTGCCTTTCAAGATGCGGAAATGACGCCACAGCCAATCCAAGCTGACAGGAACCATCCCCGAGTTCCCCTGTAAACCTTACAGCGTAGGTCGTCTATCCTGGACCTATCTGACTCAGGTTTCTTGCACAACCGTTGTGCTGAGCAGACAGACCAATTGAGGAAGCGTTTCCTTCCAATACGGGCGACATGCATATCCGCTGCATCTTGGACTTCCCGGTCTAAAATCAACAAAATATTATTAAAGTCGGAGGTGCCTGAACATGCATTTCCCTGATCAGACATTTCCACCATTGTCCGCTTGCACAGTTTCAATTCTACTGTCTTGAGGCAGACTTCATGTCGGTCAATCTATATTATAACGCCGTTGCCGGCCAGGATTGCCCACCAACGACAGGACCTGCAACACAATCCAGACTGTTGCTTGCATGCCCCGCTGATAGAACAACAAGCGAAAGCTGTGTCATAAAAGAGCCGGACCACTATACAGAAACAAAGTCATAGTTGCGCACATAGCTGGAAGTCTCACCTCGAGAGGCTGCCCTTCCTATGGTTGTGGTTCAGCTAAAGCCAAAATAGAGAAACGAGAAGAGTCGTAGAACCAGCGGCGTGGGTAGACATTGAAGAAAGTATAGGCAGGACTAGCTAAAAGCTATGTTCATTAAAGCGACGAGGGTATTGCACTCTTAAGCTACCTAGCTACCTAGCTACCGTACCCGTTCAGCCTTTCCGAAAGAATCCAACCCATCCTTCCCTTCCACGGCCGAACCCTTCATGATAAGAGACAAGTAAACCTCAGAAGGAAACAAGTACCAGAGCCGAGACTTCAACCTGGTGGCAGAATAAAATCACCGCTAGGTTGCTGACACCGCCAACATCACCTTTATCAGGTGTCTGTAATGACCTTCATCCCACTCAGACCAGCTCCGGGGTTCCATATGGCCACCACTGAACTCTGGAACCCCGAACTTTGTCCAGCAAGGCGTTAACGCCGATGGATAGAGTCCAGAATCCAAGACAGTTGACTGGCCACACACTAGGGAGTAGCTATGGGCAATCGAGCCCGCGTCCAGGACGGGCCGTGTGGTATTTGACTTCATCATTGCCAGTAGCTCCAAAGGTCAGAAACTGGGCGAAGAAGCCCGCAGATCTGTCCTGGCCGATCAACCTTGCATGCGTCCTTATCAAGACGCGTCATTCCTTCAGATGAAAACAGGACAGGTGAAAATGTAACAGGTAAAAGCCACACACCCCCTAAAGTATTGAAAACACACGTTCGCTTCTGGCCACGTAGTGCGTCGTCTCCAACCCCCTGAACCGCTCATTAAAGGATATTGGCTTCGAAGGTTCAACTGAGAAGTTATAGTGCAAACTGTTTTCCGTGCCGACGCCTTCCCTAACCGCGCAACCGAAAAAACGAAAAATAGAAGGCGCCGGAATGCTCAGAGGCCAAGTGTCGTGACCGAGTCGTCAAGGCTCCAAGACCTCCGCCCTTGCGTAAGGACTTTGAGTGGCCGCAAGAATCGCTTGTCTGTCCCCTATCTAGGCTTCGGTGTGGAAAACAGATCCGGGAAGTGCTCCTTGGCATATTGTTCGCAAGCCTGGGAAAAAAGGATTAGTATCTAACTGCAGCATAGACGGAGCAAAGCTCCATGCCAGACAACGCAAGCGTGCTCACCTTAGCTGGCTTCCCAACCTTCTGGCCAATCGTCTTCCACTTATTGTTCTCGTACTCCTTAATCGCGTTGAGGAGGGCTTGACTCTAAAAGGCAGGAGGCCAGTTAGCGTCTGACAAGTGAATTTCAAGGAAGTGGTGGTAGAACAGGACGAATCGGGGGATAGTACCTCATCTTCAGCGAATTCAGCGTAGTGCATATCCTTATACCAGTGTTTCTTCACACTGCCCTCCGTACGAGTTGGAAAAGTCTGGCGTGGAGTTAGTTACGCTTCCAAGAACACTTGGCGTACATTTTCCTTTGCTGTTATCATACCTTGGCGATCTCGGCCCAGCTGTTGCCAGCATCGCGCATCTGCTTGAGGCGAAGCTCTTCAGCCGGACTCCAGGGTGTATTTGTGCGACTCTTCTTGGTTGGCGGGGGATTGCCTGCGGAGTCGTCCGTTGGTGCTGCCGGAGCCGGAACTGCGGCTGGAACAGCAGGGGCCGGAGCACCTGCAGGAGGCGGCTGAATAGGAGTCTGATTCCCTGGGGGAGGTGCAGCTACGGCGGTACCCGGGTGGGGTTGAGCTGATGGCTGCACAGCTTGGTGCTGTTGCTGCTGCTGTTGGAGATGCTGGGGGTGCTGCTGCTGGGGATGTTGGGAATGTTGGGGATGTTGCTGAACTTGCTGCGAATGTTGTTGAGGATGTTGCTGGGGGTGAGCAGCGGGAGTATGCGCGACCTGTTGAGAGGGAGCCGGACGTTTGCGCTGTCGCGGAGTAGGTGCCGGAGCGGGCGTCGGAGTCGGCTGCTGTTGCTGTTGCTGAGGCGGTGCCGCGGTTTGTGGCTGTTGGGCATGAGCCATCGCAGGTTGGACCGGCGCGGGATGATGCTGCTGCTGACCGGGTTGTGCCGGAGGCGGGGCGCCATACGGAGCAAAGTGCCCTTGCTCCTGTTGGCGCCTAGCCATGTCAGGTTGAGGGTAATGAGGTGCGCTGTACCAGTTGGCGTGGTTAGCGAACTGCGCCTGCGGTTGTTGTGGTTGCTGCGGCGGTGCCTGCTGCTGTTGTTGTAGCGATGGCATCGCCGCCGCCTGTTGTTGACGTTGCCATGCTTGCACGTCGCTGGCCCGCGCGCCCTTCTTCATCGCAGATTGCGATTGAGCAAAAGAAGGCAGGGAAAAAAAGGTCGGGAGAGGCCTAGGTGACTAGCAGTCACCAGCACCTAGGTAGACCGCGACCAGGAACACGGCGGGTCAACGGCGAGAAGCAATGGCTCGGCGGTTGCGGGACGGTCCAATGTTAATGGGACGAAGAAGGGATATGAGCGAGGCAGCTATATTCGGGGATCCAAGGGAAGCTTTCCCAAGGTTCGACCGCGTGTACGTGCGTCGCGCTTGCGGGCGGGAGAGGAATAGTACTTGGGGTGGATTGCGGTGGGTGCAGTATACGGTACTCTTTAGTAGCTCAAGAGCTCTCCCATGTCGGCAGGTCGAGTTCAAAGAGCGAAGAGTACTGTACATGAGGTACAAGTGGGAATGATGAGAATGACGGGGGGAGAGGGATGCGAGTACTATGTGGGCATTGGAGGGGGGGATCAGGAGCGCGTCTGGTATGCACCAAGATACGGACGAGGTACAACAAGAGGGGGTACTACTTACTGCTGCATATCATTTGGGTGGTTGGGCTGCGCATTGGGGTTGGGGTACCAGTCTGGCACAGGGCCGACCTGCCACTGCTGCATGACCTAGAGGAGGGGCACCAATCGTTAGCTACTGCTCAGGAGCTTTTGTCGCGCGTCCGGGGGTCCCTGTCAGTTCACGGCTCCAGGGAGCTCCAAGCTGTTGGAGTTACCTGTCGCCCTGAAAGTCGATGCCCTGCTGCCGATAACAAGCACGCGTAAGATAGAGTGTTTTTCGGTATGCAGTGGTGCTGCTGTTGCTCCTGCTGGCCCTGGTTCGCACTGCTACAACATCGGATCGAGGCGAGCGATAAGCAAGAAGAAGCGGCTGTTGCGCTCTGTGATGCTGGTGCTGCCGAGTAATTGGACGTCTGGCTGTTGCTGCTGCGCTGCTGTGCTGCCATGAAATCTTGACACGGGGCATCCATTTGTGAACATATGGCAAGGCATATGCGGTGGTCGTGGATAAGCCGTGCTTGTATGCGCACATCGGTCGAGGCCAGAGAACTCAACAAGTCGAAACGATTGGTATTCGCATCGAGTCATTGAGAAACAGATTGATTGATGTTGTTCGCGGGCATCGCGGGCATCGCGGGCAAGCATCGCATTGTCCTGTCGCGATTGCATACCCAACGCGTCAAGGCTCGACAGTGACATCAACAGCGACCAGGACCACCGACAGCAGCAACAGATTGCATTTTTGCCTTGCGAGAATAGCGCAAGAGGACGATATGGCTTTGGGGACTAGCATGATTGACAAACTTGAAAAAAAGGTACTTACGAACGAGTATTGATGGCACACTCAAGTGCATAAAATACTGGACGATGACAATAGTGGATTGTGCTGGTACAGGTGACCTTTGTTGCGCGTCGCGTGGTGTTGACGGAGAAGTACCGAATTACTAGTAGTAGGCACAAACGGTGAAGATGGAAGGAACCTGACACTCAAGCCCAAAGTGTTCGTTTGTTGAAGGTACCGCGAAGGTTAAGAGGGGGTGGTTGATGGCTGGGGTAAAAGTACCGTACTGTGTGGGCTGGGGGGCTGGGGTTGGCGAGGGTTGATTTTCCGGGCCGCGACAAAGGTGGGAGATTGTAGAATGTTCCTTTCGAGATTGACTTTGTTGGGCTGACCTCTGATGCTGGTGTGTCATGAACTCCTGAGCAGCAGTCCAAAAAGATTGGACGTGAGGGGTACAGCGCGGCAAAGTCTATGGCAGCGTGTCGAGACAGGCAAGCGACTTCTCCAATTTGAAGTGTGGATGAGAAAACCCTCCGGCGAAGAGAGTCGCTGGCGGATAGACGGGGTTGTGAAGGGCTGAGAACAACGTGACGAAATTGCCTGAATCCGCGTGAAAGTATCTCGTCAGTCTCAGTAATCAAGGTTTTTTCGCAGTTTCCTGGCAGATCGAAAATTTGCGGACGCGCGAATTGGTACCGCCACAGCGAACGCGCTCTGATTGGCCTGGTGGGGCACAACAGCCAAGGTGGAGGCTAGGTAGTCTGACGAGGTGACGAGTACAAAAGGCAAGGCAGGCGCGAGCTCAACAGCCTTAACATTGCTTGTTTGCGTTTCCAGCGCAATTAGATAATTCAGAAATGGTCAGGTTGGAAAAGTGGTGTGACAGTATCTTTGATTGCTTGCCCTTGTGCAGTCGGAGGTTGAGGCCCTCGTTGAGTGAGTTGGCAGGCTGGTGTTTGTACCGAGTCAGACGGAAGTCTCTAGTACTCGGAGGGACATGTGCCAGGCCACATGCTCAAAGTATTCACTCAGATTTCGACGTACCGCTTGCTCCTTCCCTGGTTACCTTAGGTACTTCCGCAGTGCTCTATCACGTTCACAAGGCCCGACAAGCTTGCCGCAATGAACATGCTTCATGAGGTAGTCTTAACTCGCTATTTGATTTTATTTATTGTGCCCAGTGTCATATATGCTCCTCTACCGGTTCACTATTTCTCTTGCATGTCATGGCTCACTGTTCTCGTCGAGTGGAGCAGTGTGGTTGCCCAGATCCAGGTAAGACTCACCTCCAACTCTTGGCTGCTCGGCTAGCGCCGCTTCTGTTTTGGATCCACTGCTTGGCGCTAAGAAGAAACGGATGCCAGTTCAATTAGATATGCCTTGCTAGAGCGATAAGTATAGACGCAGTTGTGCTATCGAGCTGCTTAAGGTGGTCTAACAGCAGTGGAGTGTATTCTGAGTAGACTGGCCCTCGATAAAGACTAAGGAAACTCGATCGTGCGCTCATGTTTGGAACGAGGACCTCGAAAAGCAGTGGGCGGGGTACTTACAACTGAAGTCACTCACATGTCTTCAGTTTTGGATTTCATGGAAGCGGGCTTGTCTGTTTTCGGTTTAGGCACGATTCAGATTTGGCTGCTCAAAAGTGGATCTGCTGAGCACGTTGCCCAACCAAATCCTCCAACTGATCCGGAGAACTCCCGTCTCAAAGTCTCTACGCCGCCCGATTCTTGTCCTTGCACAAGCACCAGCCACATGATTTCTATAACTCTCAACCTCCTCTCTTTTCGGTGAGCTGATTTTGGCCCCTCACGTCCCTTCGCCTATCTGTTAATACGGGCGTGTTGAGGAGCGAACTCGATATCCGTATCAACATCGAACCAACGGATATTACAGATACTGCTGGATATACACTCGACAGGTACAGGATGTAACTACGAGCTCTTGTGGACTCGAATTCGCAGGCAATCTACCCTGGTACCCTCTCTCTTTTTGTGTGCGCGTAGCAGTCAATGCAGGAAGTTTTGTAGTTCGCGCATGCTGAATTTAGTAGGTAGGGTACGCAGTCTTGCGGAGCCGGACTATCGTGTAAGTGTTCATGTCCTGGAGATCTGCTTCGCTGCATATGGCAAGATTATGAGCGACTGCAGCCTTGCTATCCTAGTGATTGGTAGAATCTACCGACAGTCTACAACATTCGCTGCCTTGAGTAACATATCTTCACGGGCCGTATGTTGCTTTTTTTGGTGGCCGCCGGATGGGTGAAAGGATAATGTGTCCACGGCACGATATCAGCGACTTCCCCAATGTCTGCTAGCTGTTGAGTATCACTCAGACGTAAATTGAAAGGCCAACTATATGGTAATACGGAATGTATTTCTCCGCTTGGGAGGCAGAAGATATTTCCCACGGGAGACAAAGCACGGAAAGGGTCTAAAATGATGCCGTAGCCCTCACATAGTCCCACGCAGAACGCCTGGCTCCATGGTCGTCCAATGTCTCCGTGCATCGCATATCAGAGCGCACCAGGTCATGCACTCAAACCATGAACTGATAGGAGACATGTCTATCCCAGCACAGGTCACTAACTGTGGATCGTGGTGATCGCCCCCATACAACATCGGTGTGGGCACAAGACCCTCTGTCGAACGAGCCGCACTTCACCGGTCACGCCGGCTGGCATCAGAGCCGAGAAATGACAGTCAATAAGCCCAGGGCTGCATCTACTATGGGGGCCAACGACAGCACTAGGACATGGTGTTTGACTTCGATCAGATCCTCAGCGCTCATTGCGTGCGCATCGCCTACCGGGGAAACCTTGTCGCAGCTATGACATGGCAATGGAGGGTAGGGTGCATATTCTAACACCCTTCACCCTTAGTAGACTTGCGCCAAAGAGTTCGACCAGCCAGTCTGACGATAGGATACTCTGATAAGACGTGAGAGATGGACGTCGCCTGTGAGGATTGAGCATCCGACGATCTGCCTTTCGAAGCTGCTTTGCTCCAGAGTTCGGCACGTTTGACAACTCCGAGTTCTCAACGTTACCGAGAGTAGAAGATTGATGTAACTGGTCCTTGTTCATGGAGATCAACCCTAAGAGATTCTAATATGTACGACCCGTCTCTTAAACCAGAGAATGTCCCTCCCTACTCATAATAGGTCAGTTAAGGCGGCCTGGAGTGTCATCGAGCCGAAACATTGCCCAAACATGCGGTTGGAAACAAAAACGGATTCTTTAAACTAGGTAGCTGACACCCGCCAAATCGCAATAGACCATGATGCCCCACCATGGCTTATATTCGAGGGCTTTCGACTTGTCTTGCCATGGCTCGAAGAGGTCAGAGTCGTCACACACACAGTCAGGCTTGACTGCACTCTCGATCGCCATGCTTTCGCTTCTCCTCATGAAAGGCTTGGCGTCGTTACTTTCTTTCAATCGAGGGGTGGAGAGACTGTGTACTTGAAGAGACAGTGAGAGATCATAGGATGAAGTTGGTGTTCATGCTTTCGGCGATGGTCGAGCAGACGTGAAACCAGTCAAGTCGCAGTGCGTTAGCAGCAGTGACGGCAGACGTTTGAGGATGTCGGTTTCGGCAAGGGTGGGCCAGTTGGTACGTAGCGGTGAGGCTCTTCGCTTATCGATGCAAAGTGGGCTGGATTGCCTTAGTCTCCCGACGGGACGGACCAACCCTGCTCATAGGCCCCAGTCCGTGCTCCCCACACTCTCCCTACTGCTGTCATTCACAGCTCAACCTTCATCAGCTTGCATGGTCCTCAGCTCCGAATTTCCGACACCCAGAAGCCAATGGTTGGAGTCAGTCTGGTGTATGCGATGTAAGCGCTTCAACCAGGATGGTTATCTTTTCAACTGTTGGCGCATTGCTTCTTCATACTCATGTGGAGCGATGACAAGTTAAGACGATCATATGTTCGGCAATCGAGGTACTATATGACAATCTGTCGCGGCCG
Organism: Coniochaeta prunicola; assembly: GCA_007388105.1. Classification (NCBI taxonomy): domain Eukaryota; kingdom Fungi; phylum Ascomycota; class Sordariomycetes; order Coniochaetales; family Coniochaetaceae; genus Coniochaeta; species Coniochaeta prunicola. The sequence continues at coordinate 95,322 of SMOB01000282.1, read as the reverse complement.
ACGGTTCGAGATCACCGCTACTAGACTTTGCATTGCTTCATGTCTTCTCTTCGTCTGAACAGTGGTCTTCGAGAAACCGTAGGCCCATTCCACGAAGTAGAGCGGTTGATGAGCAACATGTAAAGCCAAGCTACCATATCATTGGTGGGAGGAAAAGGTCGATCCTCAACCAGATTGAAGAATACGTCACAGCCATGAGAAGAGTTTGAGCGCTGCTCTAAGCCTTGTCAACATCGGCAAAGCCGAAGCCTTTTGCAGCAATGCACCTTGCATTGAGCACTCTTCACACAATGTCACTGACATATCTGGCTCGTTCGGGCACAAGCATATTCAGAACACTACCGCATTGCACCTTCAGAAAGTGCATGAGCACTCTGACACAGGGATGCCATAGCTCGATGCTACGTTTTCGTAAGGCCATTGTCGGTAATAAGTCCTTGCGTCCTGGGACAGATTCTTGTGCTCTGTTCTTCAAGCATAGCGATCTTTATAAGGCCAGAGTAGGAAATTTCGCCACAGTAGTGATGTCCTGACAACGGCCTTTCCATACCTCAACACTGCTTCAGTGCAGATATCGTAATGGATGGATGCCATTGAAGTGAGAAGTCACAAGCTCTTCCCAGCTTAAGTCGAGTGTCCTGGTGGTCACGACCAGGTACTTGGCATATGACAAGTACCAGGGCCGGAATAGCAACCTCAGCGTTACCGTGATGTACGCTCGTTACCATAGATCATGAGCTTGGACTTGAGAAGTGGACCGCGGCAACTTCTCATCAGCTCTTGACGATGAATGGCTCTGTCCAGGTAAGGCTTCGTGCAGCCGTTGCCGGTCTCCCTAAGACGGAATTTTCTCCCGGCAGAAGAGTGGTGTGAATCAATAAATGATGACTGTGGGTAGAGTGTGCTAAACAGTTCACAACTGGATTCGGTGCCTTTGGCAATCTCTAGCTGGAAATGATTGAAGCAGACAGTCGGTGAGTATCAAGACACAACTCTACGCCATGCTGCAGTTTGCAGGATCGTCAATGACGAGCTTCGATTCTCCTAAAACACGAAACCAAGACAACGTAGAGGTACCGGGTTACGTCGCGGGAGGTGGCAAGAGTGCAACCTGTGGAGACGAGATGAGCACTGAACTCTGCCGATCCAAGAACTGTGCTGTCTTGGACGACGCATGTGGTAAGGGTTGTCGATTACTGTTGTCCTTTTTGGCGGTCATACGGGCCGGAAAGATGTGGACGGGTGATCTCTGTTTCTCTCATCAGGGGAGAGACCTGTGTTTTGCTACTGATAAGACCGTACATCAGTCAGCTTGAGAACTGCATCACACCATCGTTGGAGGTTCGCGCTTAGAGAGATGTAATGTGTGAGACTCAGCGGAGTACGGTCTTGTTATCATCACCATCCTCGGAAATAGAATCAAATAGCCAACAGGTGTCTGAAGATGTGAGTTTTGTCGACTTTGCTTGGTATCGAGGCCGATATTGCCGTGTATTAAGTATGCAGCCAGTGGCCGACGCTTCCCGAACAGCCAAACAATGCCAAACATGTCGAAACCATCGTCTTGTTTTATGTGTCTGCTTCGTCCACACCGGTGCACTGCTGTTACCGCCAACAAGGGACTGCGCGCAAAGTGAAAGACACTGGTCGCTAGGCATCACAGTTTATATTGGCTGATGACAGACAGGCGGCTCGTGACGCTCCAATGCTTCCGATATGCGGTGTACTTTTTCTTAGTTAGCTGGATGCTATCTTTGTTGTGTCCCATTGAAGCAAACCTTGCCATTGGAGCCAATCAGTGTGACGGCAGGCCTCTGCGTCCTCTCCTCTTGCAGAAATACCGAACTCGCCTTGGAGATGCCGGGTAAGACTGATGGCCAAGCGACTTTAGGAAACATGTCAGATAGACCCCACATGTCGGTCAAATCAATGAATTCGTTTCCGCCCTCGGGCTAGGAGATGGCATTGTGGTCCGTGAATACGTTGAGCCAGCAAGCACGAAGACACCGGGCGGTTGGACGCATCTGACGTCGTTCGGCTCCTCCCCCGCAAACATGGGTTGGAGACAGGCGCGTCCATATTGGGTAAGGCTGATACTTAGTTGAAATTGGCCCACCCGCTTAGCGAGTTTCAAGGGTTCAGGAACCCAGGACGTCCAAGTCCGGAATCTACCAGTCCCAGGCAAGGAGATTGTTCAAGGATGCATGCATTGCTATCCAGATCGAAGGTGGGTGACTTGCGAATGGGTTTTCTGAGGTGGAAGAAAAGAGTACGGCGGATACGACTCACCGGTAGGCAATTACAAGGGACAGACCACACATGGGTCGAATGGTCTAGCCTAACCAAGGAACAGAAGCGAGAGAGACTTAAATCCAGCCAAGACTGCACCTTCCGCCGCCCTTGAATTCTTTAAGTTCGATTACGTTATCCGCATCACGAAAAAGCAGTTGTGGCATTTCAACAAGAACAGTATATGACCGGTACTGCGGCCATTGGCGCCCAAGCCCATCCTGCTCAAGACGAGGCAGCTGATTAGAGAAATTCTTAGTTTCGGCCGGCTGGTCTAGGACATGGCTTGGTGTTTCAACGTTGCCGATGTCAAAACAAAATGGACGGGCTGCCTGACGGCTCCTTCCCCAAAGCTGTATCTCGCAGCGGGGCGTAAAGGTACGTATCGCCTCCCGCTGTGGCTCCCGCCCCTGAAAAGAGCCTCCTCAGATCATTTAGCCAATCAGATACTCTTTGTGGAGACGCCAGAGGACGAGCTTAATTCTGTAACACACGACCAAACCAGAATCCTTGCCCACTCAACTTCCGAGACGAAACATTCCACTATACAACACGAAGACTCAAGCGGATGTGGAGAGGAAGGCGGTATCTCAAGACTCTGACTGTACTCTCAGGTTTCGCTATCGCTTCTTTGTTTTGTCTCCATCTGCCAACGGCATAGACTGCTGCCCTCTCGAACGATGAATGTCTCCACATGGCGACCCGAGAGCTGAGGCCCTGCATAGCTCTGCACATACCCGTCGCCTCAGAGCTCTTTGCAAGTACCTTTTGCCCAATGAAAGCCTCAGAAGAAAATGGATGCTGGGACGTCGACCCGCGCGCCTGGTGTCACTGAGCCCTGCTCGTTTCCTCCGAGCATAAGTCACCCTAGTTTTGTTCATTGTGTTGGCTGTTTGTCCTTGAAGGAGTCGGAACAAGTCCTCCTAAGGAAAGACACTGCCATCTTACAGAGATCTATCTGTCAAGCATAGTGAATCCTTCTTTACTGTGGTATCAAACCGTGGTCTTTCACGACTCGAAGTAACATGGCCTCGCCTGCGCACGTGCGTTCTGAAGCCTCATATCAGACTCTAGCATGGACCATCCGGGGTTCAAGGTAACCTCTTGATGGGACGACATATCCAGGCCCCGTCTGGCGGATCCTCTTCTCAACATTATGCTTTCCCAATGCGTTCATCTAGTGCAACCTTCAGCAGCACACCATCTACTACACCCACGCCCCGGTCGTCACGCATTGGGATGGTCGTGACCGGTAGCTACCCTCCCTTGTCTTGTGCCTGGCTCACATTCCCTCAAGGGTCTTCACAGCTGGTCTGTAACAGGGCTAGAGTTTAGGTTGTGCGTGTCTTAGGCACCCCCCAGTCTGTCTTGGTGGGCGTGCCTTTGGCCGACCATCATGCGTGATACCTGGGGTTCCTGGAGGAATAATGCTGCATTATTATCCTCTACTGCCCTTCCCGAACTTCTCTTCTTGTTTATCTTCTTTCTATATTCGAGGCCTTCTCACACGAGTATCCTTTGTCCTTCTTCATCACGACGCTGTTGCGTGTGTGTCCCATTCCGTTCTTTCTCTTCTCGCAGTTGAATATTTACACTCTTTTATTTTACCAACTAGTTGGCTGCTTCCATTCTTTTTTTACGGGAAACTGGATCTGTGGTCATTCTTCAACCGGTATAAGCTGGATCATTATACTCCTTTTGCGACGATTTCACGACTGATCTACTTTCGATTCCGTTTCTGAGTACAGCTTTTAGGGCTTCCTAGTCACAGCCCTCTCAGACGCATATCGACTTCGATTCTTCAAGCAGCAAGTCCTGCCACCGCTTATTGTATAGCCTAGAAGGCTTTTGTTTTACGACTTCGCTTCTTGGGACACACCGCCTGGTCAGACAGCTGGACCAGACAATATTTCGTTGGGATAGAGGCTCATCTCCCGTCATTGGATCATGATGTCTCCAACTATGCAGATGCCGGCGCCAGCAGTTCCTTATACCCCGACCTCCGATGCAATGGATCGTCATGAGTACGGTATTACAAAGAATCGGAAGACGGCTTCGACAGGAGGCGGGCGGGCTTGGAGCGAGGACGAGGTATGTGGGCCACAGTTGACTTCAAGACTCACTGTTTTCTGTCAGGTCTCTCGATGACCATGAACAGAGCTACAATGCTGACAAGTGATTTCCGAACACACAGGAGGTATACCTGCTCCAGACTCGACTCCAGAAGATGCCGTACAAACATATAGCAGCCCACTTGAAAAAGACTGAGCTCGCTTGCCGTCTACACTACCATCAGCTCAGCCACGGCAGTAACCGACGAAAACGAACCACCTCAATATCTTCCGGATCTTCGACAGGTGGCCACTCGCCAACCATGCTGGCATCAATTCCATCACCTATTCACGAGCATGATGGGACCAGTACTCCGTCAAGGTCCACATCTCCACCCGGTAGTGCAGGCTCATATGCTCCCACCTCTCCAAATAACGTGCAGCTGCCCAGCATCATGAATGCTGGAGCCTCCACTGACACCTCGCCGCGTCTACCTACAATTCTACCCAAACCAGCATCCATGACTTTGGCTCTCGCCTCTGCCACTATTGCTGGCTCTCCTACCGCATCTCGTGGCTACCCCACACCATTGGCTGAGCATCACCCTCACAGCGCTCCGCTGATGGCATCGGCGCCCTACCGCAGTTCCATGACACCCACCAGTGCCAGCATGCCAGTACCGCCTCACTCAGCAAGGCCTCATCAGCAGCATAACCCTCACCACCCGCATCTTCCTGGGCCGCTCCGACTTGATTGCTCTGCCCTCCCGCCACCACCAAGCAGCGCGGGGCTCAGCTCCGGGCCGCCTACAGCAAGTGGCTTGTACGGGAACATGACACATTCGGCCAGTACCTCGCACCCAGTCGATATGGCACGTCTCGCTGCCGTTTACGCGGCACACCGGGCTTCCTTCTGGGCAGCCGTTGCCGCAGACTATGGTGCCTGTGCCAATCCTCTTGTTCTAGAGCAAGCCTGGCGGGGCGGCTCGTCTGCTTCCAGCCAAGCCGGCAGCATGGCTGCTCCGGGTGGCGTAGCCGCACACACTCCCATTACGCCTGTTGGGAGTCCCGACGAGCACATGTACCCCGGAAAGGGGCAAGGTCAGGACAAGACGCGAATTAGTGCCATACTAGGCATTGATGCCAACCCAAGGAGTCCTAGGGAGAGGGAGATGGTTAGAAGACTGGAGGAGGAAAGGTGCTCTGTTGCTGCCGTTGGGGCTTGAGTGTGGATGTATGCGCTTCCCCTGGTGTAGTCTCTGCTGGTTCGCTTCTTCTATCACTGTTCGAATGTGCTTTCTAACTGCCCACCTTCATTTCCTTTTTTTTTTTCACTTCTACTTCGTCTTATCTGACAACCCTTTTCGGCTTGGTGGTTTGGTGTTCAAGACGTTGCTGTCTTCCGGTGGGAAAAGGGGCTTGGTCGGCCGTTTGGTCAGGCTACGACCTTTGTGCAACATTCGTATGCCCCCTTGACGCGTTTGTGGGCTCTTTTTGTGTATGCTCGATGGGAACCATGGTTTCGATGAACAATTCAGTGAGCATGGCCGGTATGAGTGGGGGTACGATGTCGGGCAGGCAAGGCAGGCGACGCACTTAGAACGGGAACGGGGGTTACTTTGTGGGGTGGGAGACCGATTCGGGTGTGGGGGTTCTCACACTCCCCCGGTCCAATCTTACAGCTACTTGTACATTATTAGCTTCTTTGGGCCGCTTCGATCACGATGTGTCTACGGACCGACCGTGGACGAGGTAACTGGATGAGAAACCCCTGAGAACACGGGGAGAACATGTGGCAAGATGAGAGACGAGATTCTATGACATTTTTTGACTGGACTGAGGATTCTGGTGTATGTGAATTCCTCTATAGGCGAACGAGGAGTTTCATGATTTCAACAACTGGCTGCTCTGGCACACTCACATCACAGCTCTGCCTCATAGGAGCTTAGTGGTGTATTATACACACCCACTTGATATTGCCCTTCGAGCCGTAAATGACGCCATAACGTCCCGGCTAACACATTCGGTATACATGTCACCGGCCGACACAGCCGTAGAGTGCATCTGCATCTCATGTAAAGCCAGCGTCAGTCTACTGTTACAACCACAAAGCCACAACAGCCGACACTTGCAGCAGGAGACAGCGCCCTCAAGGCCCTTCTCGATCATGTGCCCCTGCAACTGCTCCCCTTTACGGATTTCTACTCGTACGAGCGAGAGAGATTACACATCCGTCTCTGCTATCCCGCGGGATGGGAACCCAAGTATATGCATGCGGCATGAGGTGCATGTCTGGCCTATACCGAGCGTGGGGTAACTCGCAGGAAAGAACGACCGAGATGTCTGGTACGTTCACTCGAGCACATTGCCACTACCATAGAGAAAAAGTTCGGGTTTATGCTAACCGAGACGTTTGCTCAAGTTGACCACCAACATCAAAGGTAAATTGGGTACGTCCACCACTCAACAGCAGACATGACGGCATTCTCAGCGATCCGCCAGTACCTCGTCGGTGACATATTTATTATAATGGATACTAGATCCTGACAGCTTGCCAACCTACTACAATAGGGTACTTCGTAACCAGACTACCCCCGTACGTCCTGTGGTACAGTACCTAAGACTAGCCTGGGCTCCCCACTGTTCCCTTTTACCCGGAACTTCAACCGCTCCTGGGACCATTAGTGCTCTCCACTGAGGGACACCCAGATGCTGATGTCGACTCCGTCGGTACTTCGACTGGGCGGATGCTCATTGTTCCAAAGCGTGTTCTCGAACTTGTCAGGTAGGTAGTTGCGGAGGAGAACCGCACACTCGACTTGAAGGTGGGGCGAGAGTTCAGGTACTGCGGGGCTCAGCGGGACGCTGTGAATTCGCTTATCGAGATATGCGGTATACGATGGATTACATAAGGAACGAATTTCGTACTTCAGTTACCGAACATCGGACGCACGACGTCGATAAGTTTCGTTCACGCATATGTCATCTCAACTAATGACACAATTGTCCCGACATGGCTGCTTTTCCCATATGAAATCCATTGGCCCAGGACCGAGAAGCTATTGGCTGACCAGACATATTGCTTTTGCCCCTCTCCAATTCCTCCAACATCACGAGGTCTGAAGGCTGTCCGCTTTACGAGACCCATTGCTTGTGCACCACATGCGGGACTTTCTGGTTGGCTTTAAAAGGTCGCTCTGATTGGCGAGCCGTTTCTGCGCCATTGTCAACGACAAGCCAGTCCTGACAGGGCTTAATGCGAGAAGCGTGCTCCTCTTCTTTGCAATGGAAAATCTCTGATTGATTCCTGACGCTCCTCCCGTCTGTTCTCCCTAGCGGGATTCGGGTGGAGACCGGTGCTCAGCCCTTGGAACTACTGGCGAAGACTACCTTAGGGTAGGTAATTGAGGTACAGTACGTCTGGTCGGATGCTCCGTCTACTGGGAGATCAATGGAATAACGCGAGACTGTCCGGTTCGTCAAGACTAGGATGCAATGTTCCCCGTCCTTATTTCACCACACTTTACGGCTATATGACGGAGAGAAGACCGAGCAAGTAACGGACCGGAGACGACATGTACAGCTAGGTGCCTCACTTGGCGTACGACAGACGATACTGGACTTTACTGATGCCGCTAGCCTACAATCAACCCTATTCCTGTCCATCAAATCCAACAATCGGCCACACCCCACAAGTATCATCCCCCGTTAACCACCGGTCCGACGCTCTTGTACAAGCATTCGGGCTCCTGGCACCGGAGACTCCCACGCACCCATTCTTAGCTCCCTCTCGGCCACAGCGCAGCCGTGCACCATATAAGACGTTTCTCCCGAGATGGCTGTGTGGATCTGAAGTCCTTGTGGAGATGCTGTCTGGCGGACGAGGTACATAGTCCAAGTATTCTCAGGCTCGTCACTTGTTGTACATTGTGTGGTCTCATACCTTCTGGTTAACTAGGGAGTGTCTACCTAGGTAACCACCATCCGACCGCCTGCTGATGATCTCTTTACTCAAACAACAGGAGCGTTTCCCTTTCTGCTTTTAGCGTACCAAATGCCGCTGAGCACGCTTCTCCTAGTTGAGCTATGATGCCATCGGCATATGAACCGGCTCACTTCCATCCCGGCTCTCCTTGTCGTCTTCCTCTTGAGTTTCCTCTATTCTTAAATTGCACCTGGGCAAGGCTAGTTTGGCAACCTTCTTACCACTACTTTTTGCATAGTATATAAACGTTGTCTTGTCCCATTACACACCGCCCCCTTACCACAGTGCAGCTCCTTGGACATATCACCTTGCCCACGCTGATCTTCCAGGGAAGGTCGTCCTGTGTCGGAACTCGCTCAGTGTTAGATCAAGTGCTTACAGAGCAAAGCTCATTGCTTTTGCTCTTTTTGTCTACCTCGGTCTATCTAGGACATCAAGTCGGCGTGAGAGTGATTCGCTCTTGCTCAAGGTTCCTATCTTTCGGCCATTCTCTTGCATCGTTGCAGATAAGGACCTCTATGACTTGCGGTTCGCCTTCGCTCTTTCCTACAGCAGATTAATAGTTGGCTCTCGTCGGACCGGTACCGGTGATAGGAGCGTCGACCACTGCATCGTGTGTACTAGCATCACTTATCTTGCTTGGAGCGAACTGTCGCTGCACCCTTGACACGTTGCCTGAGCACGACAGAGTGCCGCATCTTAGCTCACAAAGCGGCTCAACAGGGTCCTCCTTGTCGGCAAAAGGAGCGTCATCGCGGCTTTGATCTTAGCGTGGAATCCACAGATCCACAAGGATGGACTCCACTCCGATCCAGGTAAGACGCCCGGCTCCATCAACCGGCCATGCAGCAACAGCATGGTGGTCCGAGGTTCGCTAGCCTCAAGTGCGCTGGGTTGAAGTGAATGGATGAATGATCTTGCCAGTGGCTAAGAGGGTCAAAACTCCGTGACTCCCACATGAGCAACCTTCACTCCTTCAACGGCCTCATCGGGCTTCGAAGCTTCACTTCCCTTCACCTTCTTAGCGCAGAACGCCGAAGTTCTGCCGCCGACTGTCATCTCTTCTACCTCTTCCTCTTGATCTTCTACTTCCACTTCCGCTTCCACTCGATTACTGAATCTTTCTCCATTCCTCTTGCCACTAACTCTCCCCTCAGACCCCAGACTTCTCGGCTCCTGCCGTCAACGGGAGTCATCACAAACCAACCAACGGCCATCACTCACGTTGTGAAACTCTCACAATACCAAGCAACATGGCGTCCAACGGGAGCGACAAGCCGACCAATGGCACCAACGGTAACACAACCAATGCGGCTCCAACGCGGAACGAGCCTCGTCCTGGGGACTACATCCAGTGGAAGTCCCTCCCTCCCGGAGGACCTCTGAACCGATGGTCGCATACTATCACGCGCGAACATGACTTTCCAGGCGCCCAAGTGAGTTACATCCCCCTTTCTGTAACCTTTCCTTTCGGCCTCTACCCGACCTCGCGGCATCCCACCTCTGTGACTTCCCCGCAACAAAAGCGAGAAAGACAAAAATGTTGCTACGGGCTCAACTCCGCTTAGAGGAGGGTTCCTGCGGAGTCGGTGAGGGGTAGTTTAGCGGGGCGAAACATTGGCTCCCCCGCTGCGACTGCCGCTGAACCAATCTTCTAAGCTCTGATTACTTTGTGCAAATGTACCGCCGTACCTAAGTACATGCCCAGACAAGGCTGACTAACATGGCTTCACTTACAAGGCTATGCTCTATGGCGCCGGTGTTCCTAACCGTGATATGATGAAGAATGCTCCGCATGTCGGCGTCGCGACTGTCTGGTGGGAGGGAAATCCCTGCAAGTAAGTGTGCCAACGGGGTTACAACCATGCTCGTGTCTTTGAAGTTGAGTACGAGAACTGACCTTTGATAGCACTCATCGTAAGCTCACATAGCCAGGGACGATCTCGCGTAGCGCTATGGGACTAACAATCATTAGTTATGGATTTCGGCAAGATTGTCAAGAAGGCTGTTGAGAGACAGAACATGCTGGCTTGGCAGTACAATACCATTGGTGTCTCCGATGCTATCACCATGGGAGGCGAGGGTGAGTTCCCGCGCTCTTGCGCACAGTCCAAATTCCAATATATATAACGTGCTCACACTCGTGAACCATCCACAGGTATGCGCTACTCCCTGCAGAGCCGTGAGATCATCGCCGACAGCATTGAGACCGTGACTTGCGCGCAGCACCACGATGCCAACATCAGCATCCCCGGCTGCGACAAGAACATGCCTGGTGTCGTCATGGCTGCCGCCCGCCACAACCGACCATTCGTTATGATCTACGGCGGCACCATAAGGAAGGGCCGCTCGCAGCTCCTTGACAAGGACGTTAACATCAGCACGTGTTACGAGGCCTCGGGTGCATACATCTACGGCCGCCTGAACGCAAAGTGCAAGAAAGTTGATGGCTCCGACGCCACTCCCTCCGACGTCATGGACGACATCGAGGCTCACGCCTGCCCTGGCGCTGGCGCCTGCGGTGGCATGTACACGGCCAACACCATGGCTACCGCCCTCGAGGCCATGGGTCTTACCCTGCCCGGCTCGTCTTCCTACCCCGCCACGTCCCCGGAGAAGATGCGTGAGTGCGAGCGCTCCGCGGAAGCCATTAAGATCTGCATGGAGAAGGACATCCGGCCCCGTGACCTTATCACCCGCAAGTCGCTCGAGAACGCGCTGGTCCTGACCATGGTCCTCGGCGGTAGTACCAACGGCGTGCTCCACTTCCTCGCCATGGCCAACTCGGCTGACGTCCCGCTCACCCTCGACGACGTCGACCGCACCTCCAACCGCGTCCCGTACCTTGCGGATCTCGCTCCATCTGGAAAGCACTACATGGAAGACCTCTACGACATCGGCGGCACTCCGTCCGTCCTCAAGATGCTCGTCGCCGCAGGGCTGATCGACGGCTCCATCCCGACCGTCACCGGCAAGACACTCGCCGAGAACGTGGCTGACTGGCCGTCCCTCGACCCCGGCCAGACCATCATCCGCCCGCTCGACAATCCCATCAAGGCGACCGGCCACCTGCGCGTGCTGAAGGGTAACCTCGCCCCCGGCGGCGCCGTCGCCAAGATCACTGGCAAGGAGGGCCTCTCCTTCACCGGCCGGGCCCGCGTCTTCGACAAGGAGCACGAGCTCGACACCGCCCTGGCCAACAGCGAGATCTCGGTCAACGACGGCAACCTCGTCCTGATCGTGCGCTACGAGGGACCCAAGGGCGGCCCGGGAATGCCGGAGCAGCTGCGCGCCAGCGCCGCCATCCTCGGCGCCGGCCTCACCAACGTCGCCCTCGTCACGGACGGCCGCTACTCCGGCGCCAGCCACGGCTTCATCGTCGGCCACGTCGTGCCCGAGGCCGCTAACGGCGGGCCCATCGCGCTCGTCCGCACCGGCGACACCGTCACCATCGACGCCGTCAGCAACAGGATCGACGTCGTGGCCATCGACGGCGTGGACGACGTCGACGCCGAGTTCGCCCGCCGCAGGGCCGAGTGGAAGGCGCCAAAGATCAAGCCCCTGCGCGGCGTCTTGGCCAAGTACGCCCGCCTGGTGGGCGATGCTAGCCACGGTGCCGTGACCGACCAGTCTGAGCCGGCTTGGTGAAGCAACGCGTGATACCCTGGCTGCCTGTGGTTCTGGTAAGGGACAGTGTGGAGAAACTTGCATCTTTGGGGATGGGATGTGCAGAAAGTTGGCATCTTTGACATCAGGGAGAATGAGAGGTGACACAGCAGAAAAGTTGTAGGGAGCTTAGAGGAATATGGCTCCGTAGACAGAGCTAGCCAACAAAAATAACTGCTCAGTCATATGCTAATGCTGACCATTGCCCCCATGAAAGTAAGACATGACACTGTGTCTCATCGTCATCAAGATTCCCCGGATTACACACACTTAGGATCACACCTATCTGAAAAGGTTCAAGTATTGTATACTCGATGGATGCATCAATTATATACCGTCGACTCTCAGAAACTCCCTAGAAATATGTCTATGCTACAGCCTGTTGAGATTCTCCCTCTCTCTTCCTCTGCCTCGCCTTATACCTTCCGTCATTCTGTACTCCGCTGCTCGCCAGTCCCTCCTCCATATTCAGTGACGCCAACGGGCCTCAACCGGAAGGACCACGGGAAACAGCGTACAGTATCCACACACCGACAGTATTACCGACATGATAACCCAGTATAGCCCAAAGACACCGAGATGCAAGCATTACTCCTTCTTCCAGCCAAGACCAGAGCTGACAGATACTCGTAGAACCTTCTACCCGGCCTGACCGAAACAAACACAAAGCGTCTAGACCAGAGGTGCCCCCCTTTGTGTGGCGATCTCGTGATGTATTTCCAAGCACATAACAAGACAATCATGACCCAGCCTACGGACTGGCCCAGCCACCCGCAACATCGACCCACTCGGCCAGACACGAGCCCTCCTTGCCCTCGACGTCGACAATGTCCGTGTCGCAGCGGCAGCGGCAGCCCACGCCGTTCTCCTTGGGCGCGTCCCACTCGTCCCAATAGCGGTCCTCCTCGAGCCTCTTGCGCTCGTCCACCGTCGTCTTTTCTAGGAAGGGATCGCGGGGGAGCTGTCGGGCCGGCGCGTTGGCCGGGCAGTGCTGGATGGTCGTATGCCTATAGCCGAAGTCGCGGAAGTAGTGGATGTCGCGCGGCGCGAGGAGAATGCCGGCTGCGAGGGAGTGGATTGGTGCGTCTCCCCACTGTCGTATGACGGTTAGCTCAAGTCCCATAAAAATGACCGTTTACCTAGCAGGAAAATAGGGGCACGCGTACTCGCTCCATCCAGAAACCTCCGCTCTTGTCCATCATCTGGAAGAAATCCTCGTATTCCTTGCTCCGGAAGAAGTCCAGTCGCGCAATCTCAAAATTCGACCAGAAATGGCACATGTTGTACTTTTCGCCCTCCATCGCATCAGAGTCGATCTCGGGCAGGTTAGTGCGGCCGGGTTCGCTGCGCAAAATCTCCTCCGGAAGAGGCGGTTTGTAGTTAGGGTCGTCCTCCGGTAGTTCTTCCTCTTTCTCCGGCATGGGCTCGGTGAACATCTCCCACAGGCCTTGCGAGGTGATGTTATTTAGACGCTTGTAGGCCGAGGCGTAGCGGAAGATGTTGGGCACCGTCTCCTTGAGTTCCTTGACGGCGATGGTGAAGCCGTACGTCTTGTTGTTCTCGATCATGGCCAGGAAGGGATCACTGGACTCAAGTTAGCAACACGACTGGTTAGTGGAAGGGCACGAGGACGTACTAGGTTATGTCACAGAAGTACTTGATCTCGGGTTCCAAACGCCAGTACCACTCATACTTCGCAAGCAGGGGGTGCTTGTAGAAGAAGCTATCATCACGTTAGTATGTTCTGTCGCAATCAAGAGCATCCGTAGCAGTCACATACCCAGAGTAGAACCGGCACATGGAGTGATAGCTTTCAAGTCCGCCGTACATGACAGCAGCATCGCCCTGTTTAGCAATGCCCTCCTTCCACACCTTAGGATCAAGCCAGTCGGGGTATCCCCACATGTCATGGTCAACTTTGCCGAACTCCACCGAGCCGGACGTGTAGTTTTGCACTGTCTCTTTGAAGGTCGAGTTGAACTCGCCGTCGTTGAGGAACACATACGGATAATGGTACCACCGATTGAAATGCCTCTCGATAGACTTGATCGACTGTATGACACCGTCCAACTCCTTGTTCCGGGCGAGGACTACGAAAGCACCGTTTGCCCGTGGTTTGCTGGTGTCGGGTTCGAGGCATCCCGAGACGAATACCTTATCGTGCTCTTCGCTGATTTTCCTGTTGCACAGACAGATGGTGTCAGACAATGTTCAGACCATGTATTAGCAAAATAAATGGCGGAGCGACGTACCTTATCGCTGGCGGTGCACCAGCTGGCATTAATATCCTACCCGGTGAGGAAGGATGCCTCACAAACAGCACTAGGATGAGAATGATGACGATGCAGGGGAAGAGGATGACGACACCCAGCGGCACGGAAATGCTGGAGTTCCCTCTTAACCTCAGCGGTCTCCGGAAAAAAGCTAGGCGTGAGGATATTGAATTTGGCCGTGGTTTTACATCTCGACGCTTCTCGTCTGCCGTTGGGAGTTGAGGAACACCCCTTGCGACGAGCCTCCTGGCTCTGTGGAACAGATCCATCTTGCGCTCTTATCCTGTGGTTCGAATCGGGTGGATGCCACGCCGTCGATCGGAGAGGCCACGTACAACTTAACGGGATTCGATGGTATCCGTTATGGAGGTCGTGATAGATGCAAGACTTGGTTTATCGCGAGTATCAATCGCCGGATAGAGTCCAAGTGCTGAATACTCTGGGCAGATATTGAAATGCCGCCTCCTGTGGTTCGCCAAACAGGCAAAATCCAAACCAAGATCAATTAACGAGTGGCAGGGAACAAAATCCCCAGGGTAGTCGAATCAGTGGTGGAAGACGTCGTTGTGCTCAGTTCCGTCCCAAACTCGACTTTGGACGAGCGGTTCCGATGAAGCTAGTACGGTTCGTCTGTTCTCAGGGGGAGAACTGCAGAGGAACGCGTCAAGGGGGAGAGGATGCAGCTGATCGGCCTGACTGTTGCAGTAGTGAAATGCTCAGCAGGAGACAGCGATGGCGGAAGCGCGCGGAATCAGTGCAGTCGAGAGACGACACCTGCAAAACCGAGACATCAAGTCAGGACCGGGGCGCTATTCTCGAAACCGGCAAAGGCGGGACGAACGGGGGATCGATGTCGTCCTTGCCGCTGACTACCTAGGTATGATCGGATGACGAACGTGTACCCCAAACGGTTGTCTTGCGGGTAGCAGGGACGGGGGGAAGTTGAGTTGAAGAGAGATGGGATGGTGGTTCCTGAGGAATAATTGTCGACGTGAGGATAGGTGAGGATACGTAATTCGCCTGTGAAGGAAAGGAGCTGGAAGTGGCCCAGAGCGTCGTGGACCGGACACGCCTGTCGAATCGCTCGCTTGAAGAAATTGTTAGGTGAGATTTGAGGAGCCACAGCCCCACGCGCTGCATCCGGTACGTACCCTGTGGATGTTCTGTGGCGCACGGAGTCCACGGTCTGGACGAATGGAAACGCTCTTACTCCTGATTGCCGAAAGACAATCGCCAATTAGAGTTCGGCACTGGTTCATGCTAAAATCAAGATTCCAGATCCTAACATCGAAACCCCCTTTCAAGTGCTGTTCTAGTGCCTGGTACCTGACTCACGGGCGATCGAAAGTCATGTGAGATGCAATGTCCCAACACAGCTTACCAGACTATCTGTACTGGCTGTAGTTCAGTCGAGCTGATAAAGACCATCTCCTTTACCCCAATGGCAACGTCACTGCCCTCAATGGCTTCGTCGACATCATTACTCATCTGCAAAGTGCAATCGAAAGGCTCGTTGTACTGCATGTATACCGAATTCGTCATGCCAGATAGAGGTATCAGTCAGTCACAAGCATCAAAACGATGTATATCTCCTTGTAACAGGTGCGAGTGAGCTAGCCATTACCTGCTCACGGAACAATGTTTATACCCAGAATGTACAGTACCTTCCTACAGGTAGTCAGTATTCATTCTTGCGCCCCTAGGCGAGTGTGACCAGTGTTGTCGTTTGTCTCCAATGTAACAGATATTAAATGTCAGATGCCAGTCGGCCGTCCAGATGGTTGCTCCAGATTTTACGGACTGCGGCCATCGGTCTCCTCTACCCTGCTCTGATGCTGTGCATTTCCAGGACCTGACGAGCATCACAACCCTCATTTGGTGACATCCACTGCCCGCAGCACCTGTTCTACGTATCAACATTCTATATCCTTCTTGGAGTATACTTCACAAGCCCGTGATGGAAGACGAGGTCCTTGTCCACGACGATCCGGCACTGGATACCAAGTTCTTCGCTGTCTTGCATGCCCTAGACGTACTGTCCTCCAGTCGAATGATCTGTCGCGAGCACAAGCTGCACATCATACGTTTACTTCTCTACGGCAGATAGTACCCGCCCGCAGTCCCCTTGGAGGACACAGTTCGGTCCATCGGTCTGCTGGACGATACTACTAGGGCCTGCCGCTCCCGTGTCGAGTCTGTCTTCAAGGAATTTCGCCCTAACAAGCCGGAAAGATACTTTGTTACTACGACGCTATCGCCCGAAAAAGGAAAAGATGTGAGAAATGGTGCCTTCATACGGTTCTGGGACAAACGCGGTGATTGGGAGGACGTGATGGAGATGCTGCTCGACCTCGTGTGTGGCCTGCCCCAGACGTTTTCCCCAGTCCCGCGAGACAGACTCACCGTAACCCAATCGATTCTCTGGTTCGCCCTGGATGGTCACTATGGGGAGGAGGACCTGGTCGGCGGCAAGAACATCCGACAATTTCTGTACACTATGAAGAATGTCCTGGACAATTACCTCCAGTGGGTCCCTGGCGGACCATGTCGTTGTTTTCTCACGGAGCTCATGCACGATAACTTCTACCAGTACGACCCGATTCACGAGGACGGGGGCCTGCCGTGGATTTACAACACCGTCGTCCATATAGCATTAGAATATTGCGTCAGTCCCGCCGTACGGGCCATCCTTCTCGGACCAGGTCGATACGACGGAAGAGAGTTCATGGAGAACGCAATTGAAGAACTGGTCAAAGTCTGGAGTCGGGACGATGTCCAATACGAGCTCGCCCGGCTGGTCTCGAACCATGTAGCAGTCCAGACAAAGTTGAGCCGTCGTTACCAAACTGACACCGCCCGTCTACCCACCGTAATACGAGAACTATTTCCTCCTTTCCAGCAGCATGTTCCCATCCAACAGCAACGGTTTTTCGTGCAACAGGTCATGCCTGGAAGTCCAGTCCCTTTCTGGCCCCAGCAAGCGGAGTCGGACCCCCTCCGGCGCGCTTGCATGCTAGCAACGGGATTGGTATCGGCTTTCGGGTTCACCATGGATGGTGAGAGTCTACAGGTCGGTTCTTGGACGGAGTGGAGGGCGAGATTAGCATTTCTAGACAACCCTGGCTATTTGTCTAGATCAGGCATACGAACGGCTGAGGATGTGAGACCCGGCGATGAAAAGCACGGGCTGCAGGGAAGGGAGAGGGTCGAGCAGGAGGCTGACCAGACAGCAACCCCGGTGGAGGGCGAGTGTCAGGTGGACGATTACCTGGAGGGACGAAGCGTTAAGGCAGAGAGCAAGAAAGACTCCGAACTCCCAGCCAAAACCAAGCTTTCCTGGGCTGATGAAATGGAAGACAGCGAGGAGTCCGCAAAGGCCGCCAGGGACAATGAAAATGCAACGAGGAGGGTAGAGGATATACGAGAGGGAACCAAAATAGAAAGTCAAAGGCATCAGCGGCGTGGCGAAGCCGGAAGAAGTCTGGCCTCACTGAAACCGCAGGCACGGGGCAAAGCAGGACCTGGGCGGAGAACAAGGTCGGAAGGCAAAGCCCAGGAAAATGGACCAGTGATTAGTTGGGATGATTTGCGACGCCGATTTGCAGCGGCACATAGAAAATAGAACAGCGGTGAGGTTGTCGAAGTGAACACGGCATACATTAGGTATATTCCCATAGCAAGTAGATGACAACAGCGGCATTGACTATCAAACATTTGTCAGCTAGGTTATCGGCAACATATATGCCCAAGGTAAGTCTAATGCATACCACAACGCAGAGATTGCACGTACCCCCAGGGAGCATGAAGACTAGCACCCACAGTCCCTTCAGCTCAGCGGGCTACAAACACCATACAACCATGACACCCATTACAAGCACTCAATCCTCCTTCCCCGCCTTCCTCAACTGCTCCCTCTCCTCCTCCCTCAACCCACTTATAATCCTCAAAAACAGCCGCTCCCTAAACCAAACAGGCATCATCCCCACCCCGAGGACCTGCTGCATCGCGTGCGGCCAGTACGGCACGCACTCAGGCCTGCCACAACCGACCCTCGCCAGCGCCGCGCGCGCAAACGTGCGCGCGTCCGGCACGAACAGGCTCGACCCCGCCCTGAGGTGCGACACGTCCGTGACCCTCCCGCAGCGCATGCCGACGACCTCGACGTCGCGGGCCCCGAGGCGCATGTCGCGCGCCACGCAGCCCGCCAGGCTCATCACAAAACTCTTGGAGGGCCCGTAGGACGACAGCAGCGGCAGGCCGTTGTCGGCCAGCGAGCCGACGGCGACGACCAGCGCGGGCGAGCTGCGCTCCAGGGCCGGGATGAGGCCCGCCAGGAGGTGCAGCGGGAAGAGCGCGTTGAGGGACACGTTGGCCGTGATCTCGGCGGGCGGGATCTCGTCCAGCGTCCGGTAGACCGGGTGCGGGGCGCCGCCGGCGTTGGAGACCACGACTGTGAGGTGGATGTCCGACAGGGACTCGACGATGGAGTCGAAGTCGATCGCGCCGGTCGGCAGGCCGCTCTCCTTCTGCTCGAGACAGTCCACGCACGCCACGCGTCCGGCGTCGACTCTGAGGGTCCGGAACTGGCGTCCTGGATACGCGGACCGCAGCTCGCTCTCGGCTGCCGCCAGCTTGGCGGGGTTGCGTCCGTGGACGACGACGTTGAAGCCGTGGCCGGCCAGCTCATGGGCGAAGGCCTTGCCGATGCCGTCTGTGGCGCCTGTTACGAGCGCCCATGGCTGCTTGCCGTCGCGAGAAGGGTGCAGGTAGCGTTGTAGCTTTGACGGTTTCAAGTAGAAGTAGATGAAATCCAGGATGTTGTAAGCGGCCTTAGCTACTGTGAGGAAGCCAAGCACTGTCAGGATGACGGCTGTGGGGGTGGAGGTGGACCACCATTGGTCAAGACGCTGTAGGAATTGCGAAGGATTGAGTATAGAGTCCACCATGGTAGATTGTCTACTATTCTTTCTTGGTGCCAGACGATCTTTGTTGTCCAAGATATTGACTACATAGATGCGAAGATGGTTGAAAATCTCCGTTTCCTGAGGTAATGCGGAGGTGACAAGATCGATCGATCTCGGCGCTAGTCTTGCTACGGTTGATATGGTACGTTGTGGTGACATCAATGGTGTCAAGGCGCATACAATAAATGCCCGATTGGTCCTGTATAGTAAGATATATTCTGTGTGGATTCAGATTTACATGTTATGTTGGACCAGTATAAGCACAAGTGGTCTGAAGGGTGGAAAACACTGCACTTGGAAATACAGGATGCTGGTTTTGCCGGTGGTCAGCACCCGAGTCTAGTTGTCCAGCTCGCTATATATCCAAGGAGTACCTAGAGTAGGTACCTACAACGCCCTAGCGGTAACCAGCTCAAGGACAAGTGCTTCAGCCTCCTCGCTACCCTTGGTTGGTCCTTGCTAGATTTTCACTTGGCAAGATTGCTGCCGATCCATTGCAGATTGGTGCTGAGGCATTGCACTGCCAGATGAGACGACTATCAAGTCCCAACGCCGCAAGCAAGTGACTCTAATGTTCGACACAAACGACTTGAGCCCAGAAGGCTGCCTTGTCACCGTGACGGAAACCAAGGCCTTGCACCGTCGCGAGATTCGCCCATGGTCCTTGCGCTGGCTATGTTGGGATCCAGCATTGTCCATCCTCCTGTTGATCCGCCGAATCCACCCGGGCGGCCGTCGAGTTCAGGCGCTTCTTTTGAAGGTGATGCTTCCCGACGTAATGATATGTGTACCACAGGCTGCTGGAAGAGGTTGGATATTCTTGAAACCCTGCCAGTTGAGCTCATGTTTCGAGTACTGATGTATCAACCTGTTCCGCCGTAAGGAAGACAAGTCGCCATATCATATCGACGGCGGGCGGGCATGTCCCAAGCGTTCCCTGTTGTTGATTTCCTACACGACCACTGCTGGCCACAGAGAGACCATGGGTACCGAGGAAGGATGTTGTTGTAGCTTTCGGCCGCTCAACCATCGTCGTCTCCAAAGCTGAGCTTGATCTTCTTGGCCTTCTTTTTCTTAGCTGGTGGAGCAGCCTTGACTTCCCTCTCGCCGTCTTTCTTCGAACCAGCCTTGTTGTTACCAGTGAGCTCCTCGCCCTCGTCAGCCCCCACGACCTTTCCAAACTTCCTCTTCTTCCCACCCCCAATACCAGCAATCTTCTCCCTCTCTTTCAGACCGTCCTTCTCCTCGTCGACACCCTTAGTTTCCCCGTCCGCGCCTCTCCCTGCCGCATCGCTCTTGTCCGTCGATGCCTCTGTCACGACACCGTCCGCGCCAACCCTGAGGCCCTGCATGACATTACCGTCGTCGTCGACAACGAGCGGCGCATCCTCGGCCTCGGCAGAGCCTGATCGCGGCTTGGCATGCCGTCGGTTACGGACCAGAAGGGGGTCGGGACCGTCGCTGTTGGAGGCTGCTTGCCCGCGGAGGCGGGCTAAGAAGGGCGGGAGCGTCGTGTCGTACTGGAGGTTTTTACCGGATATTTTCTGCGACATGGTGTTGCTCTAGTCTTTGCACGGTCCATATGCAAATCTTTTATAGGAAAACGAAAGATATTTAGTGCTAGGTAGGCAATTGAGCTTATGCTCGGTGGTTGATATAAAATAGAAAGGCTGTTTTTGGAAGATGTCGGCTGCGGTCGAGAGAGTCTTGGCAAGGTGTGGCATCCAGCGGCTCAATCAACCGTACCCCGAAATTTGGAGCTTACTTAAGACAAGGAATTTATATGGCTACCGTACCTTAATGCCATCACCCAGGTGAACGATATCTTCAGGTAGAGCTTTTCAACGTGAATTGCCGGTCATGTTCCCTATCCGTGGTATATTCTTTCCCCTTGGAACTGGGGAAGCTCAAGGCCACAACGCAGTGCTGCGAAGCCGTGCAACTGGAATCAGCTTCAAAGCACAGCTTAAGAGAGTCACGCTCACGCACGCAAAACAACATAAAATGACTGCGAGCTTGACAGCATATAGATTCTATACACCAACCATCCCCTTGAGGTAATTCTACAGGTCCCGCCCCGCTGCTGCTCCCATGAAACACCGATGCCGCACCATCACCCATCATGCTCCATCGCACTCACATCTACCAGTACTGCGGCTTGACGTAGTCGGCAAAGGTCTTGGGATCCTCGTGGCCGTGGTGGTCACCGTGTCCGTGGTGGTCGTCGTCTGCAGGTCCGACGTACTCCATCTTGTACACGCTGCCGCACTCGGGGCATCGCTCAATGGGACGCTTGCGGGACATCTAGAACGGAAGTTAGCATCAGATGTGTAACAACAGCAACACTGTGGATTCGTAATCTAGTGTCAAGGATAGGGGTACAACGTACGCCGAGCCAGTGAACAGTGTGAGAGTCGGCGGGCGAGCCGGTGCAGCCGACGTACTGCTCCTCGCCGGCAGAGCGGACGATGAGGGGGTTGTCGAGAGTACCCTTGCGAGAAGCATCCAGAGGCCTCATGTCGAAGATATCGACGCCCTCCATCTTTCCGAGGATTTCGAGACGCTCGATACCGGTAGCCTGCTCGAGGTCGGTGGGGACGGTGCCGGGGGCAGCGCCGGGGCCGACGAGGTCATCGATGCTCTTGACGTCTGCACAAATGAAATACTGTATCAGCTTCCATGGTTAAAAGCTAGCAATTGACCCCCCTGGGCACATGCTCGTCCCTCGGGAGTCAATTGACAGTCTAAATCGAAAGATTGTCGGATGAAGGGCTCCCTACCGGCAAGAGTTTGGATCTTCTGCTGCGGCGTCTTGTGTTCGCTAACGGCGTCACCTAGACAGACGCGTATAGTCAGTACAAATATCTCCCACTGCTAATGCCCAGCGTCCAGCAAGCCAGAGACGTGTTCCACGAGCTTGGTGATGGGATGTAGTAGGTTCTCTTACGGCGGACAAGTGTCGTCGCGATGCTGCGGCGGAGGACCGGCGCTGAGGTGGCGGCAGCGCGGCGGGCAACAGAGACGGCAGATCGCTGCAAAAACATCTTGGGCCAATTCAATTGGTATTTGGAGGGGAGAGGTGTCGTCGTCGGTGGTGTTAGATTGGGGAGGTGACGCAGAGGGAATTCGGAATTGACGATTTGACGATGGTCTGATTTGACGAGCCGAGCAACCAGAAGGTGCTTACCCAATCGGGATAGCTAACCGAGCCATCACATGAACTGTCACGTGTCTGCCATGGTCATCACCATCGTTTGCATCGCAACATTGTTCAAAGCCAGGTTATCAGCATCTGTTCATCTCCAGAACGCTACAAAGCGAATCGTATAATCATATTAGTGTCGGACGAGTGTACTGTGCCTTACTTCTCCTCTGTTCTAGGCAACCGATGTCGAAACTTGGCTGACCCGGAATGTACTATTTGGTGCCCAGTAGCCTGAGGTGCGAATAGGTCGGCTGAAGAGATGCCTTCGGCCTGTGAATTCCTTCGGTGATAGGGCAGCAGCTCTTGCTTTATCTCTATGTCTATGTGACCACCGCCAAATGCTCAAGAACGTCTACATTCTCACGTCCAAACTGAGGCCCATCGACGATTGGAACCCCTCTACAGCTTCGTGGTAAGCACATCTTTCCTCCCATCGGAAGACTGACACAACCCATCCTGATACTCAGTCGCGACATGCAACCCCTCAGGACTCCAAATCTTGCTCATGATGATCCCCCTCCCGGCTCCAGCCCTCGGAAAGCAAGCTTCCTGGATCCACCACCCGTCGCCCTTCATGACCGCCTCCTCGGCGTTGACGTGCACGACAAAACTATAGCTGAGGCTCGCTGCCCGTCCGAAGGCATGTCCGAGACCTAAGAGATTGCCCAGCATCAGCAGCCCGTTTCGGTCAACGGTATATGCATGCGCGCAGATGTGCGCGTTGGCGTCCCAGCCCTCGGTGCCGTCGCTCGGCAGCGGCGTCAGGAGGCGGTAGAGGACGAGCTCTCTCTGCTCGTGGAGCGGCTTTCCCCGGTTGTAGGCCTTCATGTCGACCTTCCGCATGGCCACGATCGGGAAAGTGCCTACGATATCCGTCCCCACAGCCTCGGTGACCGCATCGATGTCCAATGGCGGAGATGGCGGCCACTCATCGGGAGGACGGGATGAGAGGACAGAGGCGAAGCGTTCTTGGGGTGGCGGCTCCGCTGCTGTGACGGTGCCCCCGGCTGTGTGCGGCTCAGCGGCCTTGAATGAAGCAATGGCTGTGAAACACGTCGGTCCCGGAGGCAGGGCGGCGTCTGCGACCGGGAAATGGTCCCGTGCTGGGTTGTTGCTCGGTGCGAGCGGCTGATGAGCAATCACGGAGGAGGTGGCCAAGCTCCGTGTAGCGGTTATTGGGGTGACTGTATAGATGAATGGGCGGTCAACGAGGCCCACTGCTGTGAAGTATCCGTGTATCGTCTTGTAGGAGATATGTATTAGCACGCAGCCTGCGGATAGGGTGCCGGGTCAACGTACATGCAGCCCGAGCTTCGTAGACCTTTTTGAACCCTTCTCTTGCTGGGACCCTTGCAGGGCACGCCACATGGCCAGGGCAGCCTGGGCATATACTTGGCCTCCGAACGCCGGCTTGTTGGTTGGCGGAATTGACCTTCCCTTAGAGATGGACTTAGGGTTGACTGAGAGGTCAGAACCCGGCAGCCACGCAGCTCTGGTTCCCAGGTAACGCATCACTGATGTATTGCTGCTCCCGTCGTCCTGTGGCAGTTCGACGAGGTCCATCGCCTCTTGAAATGACAGGCGAGCATCGTGGTCTGTCTTGTGAGAAGTCATTGTAACCGGACTTCTTACACTGTGCTTGGGTCTTGATGGGTGTTGATATCCTCCACCTGCCAGGAAAGTCGAGTGCGTGCCAATCTCGCGAAGCAAGTGGCATTCAAGACACAAGTGTCAGCATTCAAGGTTGAGATATCACTCGCCCATGGTAGAGCAATCAGTCAAGTACCTATGGGATTGAGCTACGGTAACCGGTTGAAGCTTACCTTACCTTACATGCTCACCTTCCCGATGCCGAGGTCCAGCACTGGAGGGTACCACAGTAGGGATGGAGATGGATGTACAGTACTTGCAGGCCCCACTAATGTGTATCTACAATACCCCGCAATATAAGCTCACTGCCGTCCTTCTTCCCGCCAGGGCGGCAAGAAGGCAATTCATGCAAGGCACCTAGGTATGTTGGGAGTCTCCTCGATACACATGCCGGCAGGCGATGCACCTCGTTATCCTTGTTAACGTAGTGATACCGGCGGTGACGGTGGATCAGGTCGGGTCAAACCAGTTCGGGGCATAGCTGGAGGATATCTGCAGCCTGTCAAGGCTCTTGTCCCTTTTCTACAAGTCCTCCGTGTGGTCTAGTGTTGTTCACTACCTAATCCTGAAACTTTTCGGGGAAGAAGATGGAAGGTATTTAAGGATGCATGCAACAGCTGCCATTGGGGACGGAGCCAGCGAACTCAACAACTTACAAGTACGTACTGCGTATCGAGATCGAACATTCCAGGGGATCGGACAGGGATATTGGACTTGATAACCTTCCATCATATCAATGTACTGTGGTAGAACTGCACCGGAAAGAACGAGTCCCCGTGAGTCAGCTCCCGCAACTTATCCTTCTTGAGGCTTCGGTGCGGCCGAATCCCCCACTTTTTGCTCCGAATGCCGAAGCAAAAGTCCAGAGCATGTCAATTTTGTCGGATTTGCGCCCTTGAATTACATGGACTATCTAACCCCGACGACTCGCCGTGGCCTTCACAATCATTTACTCAGTCACCGAACCGCTTGCTGTATTCATTTCCTTCATTTCTTTGGGTATAAGAACGGGACGGGTTTCACTCATTTGCAACAGGTATATCAAGATAGACAAACATTTCCCACAGCGTACTCATTCTTTCTTTGGTCTTAAAATTTCTCTTCGCCACCTGGTTCATCGCATATTCGGTACAGTCATCTGGTGTTTTCATCCAATAACAACGACCTACCGACCATTGAAACAGCATCCAATCATGGGCTCTCAATCAATATCTCTTGCTTTCCGCGCAGCAACCTCGGAGGACATTCCCCTCCTCCTGCCACTCATCAAGTGTGCCTACCGCGGCGACGCCAGCCGCGCCGGCTGGACCTCAGAGGCAGACCTCGTCGCCGACGACCGCATCGACGCCGCCGGCCTGCTGACCAAGATCGTCCAGCCCAACGGCACGGTCTTGGTCGTGACCGACACCTCGTCCGGGTCGTTCGTCGCCTGCTGCGAACTGCTGCACCAGGCCGGCAGCAGCACGGTCTATTTCGGCCTTTTCGCGGTCGACCCACTACTGCAGGGCGGCGGCATAGGCAAGAATGTGCTGGCCTTTGCCGAGCGCTACTCCAGGGAGAAGTGGGGGGCCGACAAGATGGAGATGAACGTTATCTGGATCAGGGAGGAGCTCATTGCTTGGTATCGCCGGAGGGGGTACGTGAAGACGGGCGAGAGGAGAGAGTTCCCGTATCAGCATCTCGTCAACGGAAAGGCGCTGAGGGATGATCTGTGGTTTGAGGTTTTGCAAAAGGACTTGACGGCTTCGGCGTGAGGATAGGGCGTTCAATTGATAGATTTGGTCTTGGACAAGTCCGGTCATTAAAGGGGTTAGAGAATCGATATCTAGAGGATGCTTGGTCTGCGGGATTCAGTTGTTGTCCATAAGGAGCAGGATCTGTGTATATGTATTATGACTGAATGAGAACCATACTACAGTACATCGCAATCCGTAGGAAGGTATGGACCTGAAGCCGTGTATTCACTGAACATTGGAGCTGACACTCGTGCACAACTAGACCAAACTGGCACTCCATGGGTATCATCTACGCCGCCGTTGTCACGAGCTAGGCGTTGCTCGCCCCAGATGCCCCGTCTGACTTGAGGTCGCATGCCCTTATTTCTTCCCTTGTAATAACTTCATACCGGGGAATGAGCCGTTTCGTGAACCCATGTTTCACACCGACTGTACCAGCGTCAGCCAAGCCCGTTGCAGCTCACACATCTGCCACGGTTCAAGGAACAGAACTTACAGATATTATAGTACACGTACTTGGCCAGGATCGGCACCCAGACCGTGGCAGCGATCATCTGACCGTACGTCCACTGCGACGAACCCAGTCCCACCCGCGACGCCATCTGGACCAGCCTGGCCATGTACATGGAAACCCCCAGGATCAGCGTCCCCTGGAGCCCGAACCAGACGACCTCGCTCGCGACCCCCGCCAGCCTCCTCACCGACCGCTCCGACTCCCCAAACCAGTCCCGCACCATCCCGCTGCCGTTCCGCCGCCACCACTCCCGTCCCGCC
Organism: Coniochaeta prunicola; assembly: GCA_007388105.1. Lineage (NCBI taxonomy): Eukaryota > Fungi > Ascomycota > Sordariomycetes > Coniochaetales > Coniochaetaceae > Coniochaeta > Coniochaeta prunicola. The sequence goes on along the minus strand of SMOB01000282.1, from coordinate 68,729 downwards.
TCCGAACCGAGAACCATATCGGCCGTCAGCCACGGCAGCGCCACGCACGAGAGCAGCACCCCCCCGAGCTGCGAAAACGCGTCGTCGCGCAGCAGCGTCGCGACGCAGTACGCCTGCAAGCTCGGATTCCCCCCGCACGGGGCGATAGCCTCGGCGGCGCGGAGGCGCCCCCACAGCGACTCGAAGTCCGGCAGGGACCCTCCTCCCTGCCCGGCCCTCTCGCCCCCGCGGCGGCCCCCCGACCCGGCGTCCCCGCGCCACTGGAGGGTGGCCGCCAGCGCGCACGCCAGCGCCGTGACGGCGAGCGGGTAGCTCCACCGCAGCCGCGCGCGCTGCAGAGCCGTCTGGGCCAGCAGCACGAGCATGGCGCCGTTGACGGCCGGGCCGCGGACCAGCTCGGCGTTGAGCAGCGCCTCGCCGAACGACGAGACCGAGTCGATGGTCGTCGCGCACGACGCGCGGCAGTCCCCCGCGGCGCTGAAGGTCGCCAGCGTGGCCAGCTGGATGGCCACCACGAAGAGGCCCTGCATCTCCTGGAACTCGATCAGGGTCGAGAAGAGCGCGGCGTAGGGCCGCGAGCGGGCGAGGCGGTCGCGCCGGCGCGAGACGCCCGACCAGGGGTCGCCCAGGGCCATGGTCAGGCCGACGGGGATCCAGAAGACGAGGAGCTTGGCGGAGGCGAAGAAGATGATGCCGAGGAAGGAGTGGAGGAGGTAGGAGATTATGACCTTTTTGGCTTGGTTAGTCTGCTTCAGTCCCGGCAGGGAATCGGGGTGTGGGTGGACAAGCGAGAGATGGTGAAGAGGAGAAAGCCTTACTCCAGGGCCGGCAATGTCGGCGTTGAAATCGAGGGCTATGTCGTCGCAATAGTGTATGAGGCCCTGGTAGACACGTTCGAGGGTTTGGGCCGTGCTGTCGACGTGGCTGAGTGATAATGTGTTCTGGCTGCAGTTGCCCACGCTTGAGTCCTGACATCCCCCGATGGCGCACGACACCAGGTCTTGCAGGACCCGGCCTCCGTTGAAGCTTGCCATATCAGGGATACCGAGAGCCGCTAGCTCAAGAGCCGCATGGGTCGTCGCGTTCAACTGGATCATTGGAGGGTCATGCTGGTAGAGAACGGCGGCGGTGCCCAGAGTGACACAGGGGGCCAGTATGGCGATGGAAGAGAACAAGGCAGACTGGTTGAAGCAGGTCTCGCTGAAGTTCAGGTCTCTCTTATGTCCCAGGAGGCTTAACAGGTGCCACCCGTCAGATTCTGGGTCCTTTGGGATGCGAGGCCCGTCCGGGTGCCATGGGGATGGGTCTTGCTCGGGAGTAGTTGCGAAATGATAGACTGAGTCGATCCTGGACACCACGTCTACGAAAGAGAGTATGCCAGAGTCAATATATCGGTCATTGTGGTTGTATGCCTTACCGACAACCGGTTCTACATCGAACTTTCTTGAGCGGTGAAGCATGGTAGCTCAACGGCTTTCGTACCAGCGGCCTGTCACGATATGTCTCTCTGGTGTTTCTCATTGTCGGAGAAGGGTTCAAGATTGGATTCTTTATATGGTCTTGACGGAATGTCAGCAGAGTCTCTATCGTAGAGAAGTGGTATACCATCGAAGCGTGCTGAGCCATTGTAATCTACACCCCTGTCTGCCGTGTTGCGTAGCGGTAGACACAGCCGGGTGCTCTGTGTTAACCTTCCAATGTACGGGAGAGGATTGTTGCTCGGACTCGCAGGATCACCGGGGTAGGATCGAAACCCGGAAAACTGTCCAGAGTCTGCTACGGCTGGTTCCTATTGGCACAGCGAGGTGCTTTGACGTGCTCGCTAAGCCTGCGAATTGATTAACCTCATATATGCATTAGATTTGTTACCAGATCCGGAAAACCTTCCGACGAGAGTTGTTATCTATACGACTTAGGTCGCAATCAGCCCTATCGTATCATGTTGTACTACAAGCAACTCAGTGAAGACGCAACCTACAACTACGGTCCAGTAGCTCGTTCTGCACCTGATGAGCCGTGGGGCGCAGCATAGTCGGGGTAGTTTGGCGCGGTCCTCGGTGAGAGTGTTTTTTATAGTTGCGTTGCCCGAGATAGTGAAATGATGGGTAGTGTCCAGTATCCTGCCGTTTCTCGTGTAACATCATACTTTACAAGCTGGTGTTCTGCTTCTCCAATGTTACAATGTCCAAGAAGCAAGCCGTACGAACCTTCATCACCTGTCCTCATGACACGAACTTGGCAGATCTGATGCAGGTCGGCAGGCTTCGTGGTGCGACATGATCTCAGTCCTGACTACCGCCAACCGCCATGGTGAGTTTAATCACGAAATGGGAGTCGTTTCTCTACCAAACAAGCCATCATAACGCCATCAAAGCAATATGCTTGAGCTCACTGCGCCTCGTTAGCATTGGTGTTCCGAGCGTCATTTGTCACTCTCAATACCGTAACTCACCTTTGAACCTGGTGTCCAACCTTCATAGGCGGATACTCGACATCCCTCCCCTCGTCCTTGCCGAGGTTGAACTGTTCCGCTCTCAGCGCCTTAGCCTCGTCAGCCAGCTTCGGTATCGGCGCTAGATCGAAATCGGACGACAAGTGCCAAAAGAAAGTGGACGAGATACGGATCAGCGGGCGGTCGGGGAAGGAAGCCTTGCGTTTCTCGATGGTGTCGAGCGTGGCCTGGTTGACGACGACCTCGTGGTAGCCGGCTTTGATCAGACCGCCCGTCAGGTGCTCGAGCTGCTTGCCGGCCTGGACGAGGAGGTAATTACCCGGCGGGATCTTGACGGCGATGCGCTTGCCCGTGTTGCGGGCCCAGATGTTGAGGCCTGGGTAGCGTGAGCGTCCGTGGATGGTCAGGAAGTTTAGGTCTGTGTGGAAACCGGCAAGGATGGTGTCCTTCTTTCCGTATTTTGAGAGGTCGGATGCTGTTGGTGCAAGGAGATGTGGTCTTTCAGAAATGTTAGGGAAGAGCACGACTTGCGAAGTGGTTGGACGCAGGACTCACCCGTATCGACCAGCGTCCTTGAAGGTCTTGGCTGGCAGGCCGAGGCCAACTGCAGCCATCTCGGCGAGATTTGAAACGCTTGTATAGTTATGTAAATTGCCATGCCTACATGCATAAAAAACCGTGAGAACTCACGCATTCTTCATCGAAGATCCCCACTGGTCCATGACCGGGGTCCACCTCTCTTTGATAGCGGGCGCATCGGGTGTTACATTAGGCGCATTCAAGCCCGGGAACTGTGTCTCATAAGGAGGCTTTTCGACCATCCTCCAGAAGAACCTGCATTTGGGGTCGGGGGCATGACCAGCGATGTCGAGCGGGCGCTCTGCAGGTTCTAGCCGCTGGATGACATCGAGACACGGCTCGTCGACGGCACACTTGGGCTTCTCTGTGTTCTCGAGCGTGACGCCAATCTGATAGCTCAGCTCTGGGCGCTCGTCCTTCCTGAGCTCCTCCTCAGGCTGGGCGAAGTAGTCCTCCAACAGGTCGAGGAAGGTGGAGTTGTCATCCTCTGACACGCGCGAATCGTGCAGGACCAGGGCACCGTATGTTATCAGAGCCTGTGCTGCTCGCTTGCATTCTGCTTGTGCTTCGGGCGAGTCCTGGGGGTTGTTAAGGAAGATATCTAGGTCGATGACTGGGAGGTCCATCGGGACAGAATCGTTGACCGTCATGGTGGCGATACGCTGTTGCTCTGAACCCGCTCTCTCCTCTTGGTTCAGACGTAGGCGATGGATTGTCCAATCCTCGGTCCAAGCTGGGCTTGTATATACCAAGTATCTTTTATTTTATTTTAGATTCTCTTTTTTTTTCTGGAAGAACATTCACTGTCAATCCAGATCATCCGACCCAAGATCATTCGGCTCTTGGAATCACAAGCTCTTTAAGTGAAGGTCGAATGTGGTCGGCTGGCCCGTCCAAAGCCGGGATCCACTTTGGCCAAGTCGCTCTTGGGGGGTCGAGAGCCAATCATGTGGCAGGTTTACCTACACTGTCATTGGCGCCTGCCTTTTTCAGTCGAGACCTCAAGGGTAGCTCCTGCGATAACCACCGGCGAAAGACAAAATGAGCCCGATATCGACTATCAAGAGGCCAAACATGTTTAAAATTGCTTGATCAAGAGGCAGGAACAACCTCAACAGTACTAGAACAAGCGATCGTCGTCTGCAGAAAGAGAAACATCACGGCACAAGAGCCAGCACCGATGCGTCCTCGCTGAATTTCCACACGTCCGGATCACCAATCGTCATGGCGAGGAGATGCCTCTCCCAGTAGCCCACCAAAGGCTCTTCCGGCAGGACAGACTCCTGCGGCACTCTCCCGTCGCCGTCGCCCTCGGTCCGGCCAACAAACACCCATTTCCACCGGCTGTCTTCCGGCGTGACCGGATAGAGATAAGAAGCAGGGTACTCCTCGCTCTCGAGCCTCAACTCAGGCGGCCCGACGCTGGCCAGCATAGCCTCTTGTTCAGAACCGAATCCAGATCCTCTTTCTAGTCTCCAGAGCGGCCCGACACCGTCGTCGCCCTCCAGGAGCGCGGCGCATTTCCAAACCTCACCGTCGTCCAGTCCCAAGCCTCGACAGGCCAGCCTGACCCGGACAGAAGAGTGAATCCTCTCGCCCGTCCGGAGCAGCGGCTCGTCAAGCGACTCGTTGGTGTCCGGATCGACCCTCATCCCCAACCCCGGCCGTCGCACCGTGGTCCCAGCGAGCATCTGCACCGTGCTCGTGGAGCGGCATATCATGCCGAGACCCCATGGTCGCGCAGTCTCCCAGAGTTTGCTGTTGCTGCCGTCCGGATGGCTGTCCGTCCCGTCGTAGGGCTGCTCGTCGCGGACGACCGGCACTGTCAACGGCGCGTGGTAGACCTCTGGTCTGGCCCACGGCAGTGGAGGGGGACGTCCACGGAAGAAAGACAGAAGCTCCGACGGGGAGAGGTGTGTGGCTACGTAAGGGGAAGGGATGCGCGGCTGAGTAGCGCAGGCCAGTCCTGAAGATTGCTGTCAGCCGCTTGTGGGAGAATTCTACGCCTACCGTTGACAGCTGGTCGCACATCCCTGTTGTACACTCCAGTCAGCGTGCACTAACTTATGAGTGTTTTGAGCACATACAAGCGAGCGTAATGTTAGCCATCTGCTGGTCGGGCCAGCCACCGCCGATATTACTGTGGCCGCCCGGGAACCAGACCTGCTTGAGGTTCGTCTTGTTCCCGTCGATGCGCTCCCACAGCGCCGGGCGGAAAGCGTACCGCGGCTCGTCCAGCGCCAGCGCCTGGAAGGCGTTTTCCACCTTGTCCGAGATCTGGGTGTTGGTGAACCTCCACTGGTCGGCCGAGCCGCGGATGCCGACCACGGGGGCGGGCGGGATGCCCAGCGTCCCGACCGTGTCCCACACGCCGAGGGCTTTGATGGTGATCTCCGTCACGCCGTCTCGGTACGTGTCTCGCGTGTAGCCGAGCTAGTTGGAGCACTTTGAGAAACACGCACTGCATGTGTCTGGAGGAGGAGATTTGGTCACTAACGCTCTTCAGACCCAGCCGATACTGATGCATCCGCCGGTTCTCCCACATAATCTTCTCTTCGCCTTCTTGTCCGCTGTACTCGGGTAGAGCTGGCACCAGGAACTCGTCCGCGCCACGATGCTTGTCGCCCATGTTCTCGTAATCCTCAAAAATGGCGTAGAAATGGTCGAGTCCGTCGGGCGTGAGCAGTCCCAGCGACGCGACCATGTCAGCCACGGACCGGGCCGTGAAGGCGCCCCGCGAGAAGCCGATGAGGATGATGGAATCGCCGTCGACGTAGTTGGCGCAGACGAAGTTGTACACCTCGCGGATATCCTGCTCGCCGCATCAGACAATCATCCACTCTACATGAGCTATATGTGCTCCAGAATTGGCTTACACGGTCGAGGCCCATGCCGAAAGTGCCCCCGGTGAACTTATCCAGCGCATTCTCGGTGCCGACTTCGGCAAAGTAGGAGATGATCTGCGGAGTGCCGTCGGAGCAGGTCCGGCAGAGGACTCGCGATATACGCGTCACGTTGGATGCCGGCTCGTTCCTATTTCCGCATGTTGGGACCACTGCACATCTCGTTTGATCTTTACTGAGAGCTCACTCACCCCGTCTTGCCCAGTTGGTCCATCCACGTCCCATCACAGCACACAACGATTCGCTTCGGCCTGCCATGGTCTCTTCGCATCTTGACGTTTTGTGGATCTGCCATCTCTGGTGATGCATTTATCATAAAACCCCAGTGAATTCGAAAATCTTGAGGCTAAGACTGGCTCTTAAAGGCAAGGCGGGGAGAGTGTGTCCAGCTGATGCGTTGTCACGGTGCTGCAAATTGGAGGGCTGGGCAGCTGAAAGCTGGGGTTGCCGCACTAGTTCGACTCCAACTTTTCAAAGACATGGCTCTCTCAAACTGGACATGATCCAAGCCATGTCTACGTTTCACAATTGCTATTGGCGTTTCTGTAGGGCTGGGCAATTGTGACAACTCGTCCTCCCTGTTCCCAGCGTCAGGTGCGTTTGGTTGGAAGGGTGATTTGGGGAATGTCAACGCTGCGACACATGTGCAGCTAGGTATCATCGGCTAGTTGCCGTTTAGATCAGGGCGTTCAGAGGCGCACAAACGCTTCTCAATCTCGCATTTGGGGGTAAAGAATAAGGTACCCGATGCCATCGTCGCGCTACAAGAGTCTCGTGGGAATGCCAGACGTTAGTGGCCTATCCAGTTCATCCGTTGGAGAGCCATGGGTCAAGCGTTCATCTCATTGCTGGCGCAAAATGCTCTGCAGGCCACATGCAATATTTTACATAGAGCAATACATCGTCATATACATGGAAGTAGATTACACAAGATAGCATGTGACCTGGTCTCGTCCAAACCACGCATGCCTCAAGCAAGCAGCCCAGTAAAGACAGCGACAGCCAGCACGGTGCCGACGGCCATGAACCCAGTCCTATCGACTGTCATGCCAGCCCCGGACTTACCGGGCGTCGAGGTCTCGCCAGGGGCACCCCCAGATTGAGTGGCGTGCGGGCTACCGCTGTCGGACACGCCGTTGAAGGCGCGCCCCGTGAGATTGCCATACTGGAACGACAGCGCAGCCAGGGCGTTCATCTGCTGGCCCGCCCCGTACAGCCCGTCGTCCTTGTGGTTTGCCCAGTAGGAGCCACACCGCGCGCCGTCGTCGCCGATATCGCTGCATGCGGCCGCGATGCCTCCGACGGCTCCCTGGAAGATGCACCCCACGCTGTCGCGCGTGTGGGGCGCCAGCTCGGCGGCGGACGCGATGCCGCGGAGGAAGATGCTCTTATAGGCGAGCATGTCGGTGGTGCAGCGCTTGCGCGACTCGCAGGCGGCCTCGACGGGGACACACGTCAAGGTGGTGAATTCCTCAGTGGCGTTGAGGAGGGTCGAGAGGCGGTTCCTCCAAGTGGTGTCGGCTCCGGCTCCGGCGCCGGCGGTGGAGTTGTACATGTGCGCGGCGCCGTGGATGAAGACGCCGAGGGCGTGGGAGAACTGGACCTTGGTGATGTCGGTGCAGTTCTCCTCGACGTGGGCGCCGTCGTAGATGGCGCCGCTGCTGGAGAGGAAGCCGACCGACTCCATCCACGTCCAGGCCCTGTCGGCCCACTCGGCGTAGGTGGCGTTGCCGGTCATGTGGCTCAGGCGGGCGGCCACGTTGAACAGCACGCCGGCGGAGATGCTGTTCTTGTAGTCGTAGCCCTTGTTGAAGGGGGAGATCTGCCAGCGTAGGCCGCCTCCGCAGAAGCCGTCAGTGTCGTTCCACCTGGCTACCTGGGTATCGAAGACGTTCTTGGCCAGGGAGAGCCATTGCGTGTCCGCGTCGGAGGAAGGGTTGGTGAAGTTGGTCTCAGCCGCGGTCATGGCGGCCATGGCCCAGAAACCCTGGTCATCGTTGCCGATGGTGGCGGTTACGTTGGGCGGCATGAAGTTGTTGCCGGGGCCGACCTGCCAGAGCAAGCCCTGGGTGGCAAGGTCGTTGTAACTGCTGTCGCCTGTGTAGCGCCAGTAGTCGATCAGGCTGTTCCACATGGCTGCTCCTTCCCACCAGTAGTAGTCTCCGGCGGGCGGTGGTCCCGGCAGGATGCCTGGCGTCTCGCCTGCTTGGTTGCCATTGTAGTACGAGACGAGGTTTTTGGCGACGGAAACTGCCGCATCCTTGATCGAGGCTATCACTACGTTAGAAGAATCCAGAGAGGAATGAGGCCACCACCTGGTGTCTTGAAATAACTGACTGGCGTTGTTGACATCCACCGTGAGGCTACCCAGCGCGACACCCCAAAAGAGGGCGGTAACAGACGGCGACTTCATGACAGGATTACGCCAAACAAAAGAACTTTTCCAAAAACGAGTGAACTAACGAATGTACTAACGAGTGAAATGGCTTCTGGAAAAGCCGTAGCAGAGTTCAAAATAAGAACAAGAGTAGTCGAGACATGCCAGGATCTGACAGTTGAAATGACGGAAATAATCAAGCTTAATACCCCAGGAAATTTGACAGTCCCGTCCTTCAACACCGCCGCCCCCTTAAGGACCCTTAGGAGTGTCATAAGGCGGTTGAATCCTTCAGGGATTCGTATCGACGGGAAGTAAAGAACGGCGCAACAGCTGCAGGTTCGTCAATGCTTGGCCGTGTTACGCATTGCAGCTGGCAAGCGACGTCAGTTCCCATGTAGCCTATGAACGCGCTGAGGGATAAAGATCTATGGAAACGAATGACTGTTAAGTACGTGACCAGCGAGGTTTGGAGCTACAGAGTCACTGTCACTATACTAATGGGGATAAAGATGGGATGTCTTCTGTGCCCTTGGCCAAGACTCTGTTGCCTAACTGCCCTAAAAAGCTCGTATTACAGTGGGGGCCAAACCTCCCGTCTTCTTGGCGACTACCGAAACGTTTAGCTTCCTTCTACTTATTCTGGTACGTACATGATAAGAGGTGCAAAGGAATTTGATTAAGGTAGGCTAGGCACCTAGTCAAAACTCAACCGGCACCTCAAATTCCCCAGCTGCCTTCATATCGACGTGTCTATCCGACCAGAGGCGTGGCACCCTTCCCGAGCGTGACCCTGAAGACGAGCACCTGATTGTCGAGGTTGAACCCGGACTGGTCCTTGTACGCAAGCCGGCCAAAGTTGGCGTGTCCTGTCACGCATGCAATGTCAGTGCCCAATGGCTCACACTACAGATAAACGCATCCTCGGGGAGGGATGGCGACCTACCGTCCTGCGTGATAAAGTCATTGTCCGACGCCACAAACATAAAGTACTCGGGCCCCGTCTTGCACTTGGAGTTGGTCGCCGGCACCAGCGCGATGCCCTCCCACTTCTCGTTCAGCAGCGACCCGTCCTGCGCCCCGCCGTTGTGCAGCCCGAACCGGTTGAGCTGCGCGTTGACGTTGACGTCGAGGAACGGACACACCTCCACCGGCGTGATGTCCGCGTTCAGCACCCCCGCCGCGCTGGCCACGCTGGCGTTGAAGGCGTCGTGCGCCGCTCCCGCCACGTTGGTCGCTCCGGCGATGTCGAAGACGTCGACGTGCCGGTACACCGACTGCGTGTCGTCGTACGTCCGCCCCACGCTGGAGTCCCGCGGCAGGAAGAAGAACTGCGTGCCCCCCGCGTAGTGCAGCTCCGACTGCGCCGCCACGCGCTGCTGCCCGGCCGCGTTGGTGTACGTCGGCAGCGGCACCACGTACTCGGCCTCGTACACCGGCGTGGGCTTGTCGCTGTACAGCCCGTACTGCAGCAGGCGTGTGTAGCGCCGCGTCGCCGCGTTGGAACCGCCCTCTTGCCGCGCTGCAGACTGGAGCAGGGTGTACAGCTTCTTTCCGTCGCTGCTGATGGTCAAACCCTCAAAACCTTGGTTGTTCTGCCTACCTTGGGTCGGGTTGGCTGGGCTTGGGTGCTGATCTGGAGCGTACATCGGCGGACTGTCGGCTGAGAAGCTTCACTGTGCGTCAGTACACCATGTCTGTCTCAATAGGGGAGTGGCCTCTTACCTCACAACGCCCTGTCTCAGCGGCAGAATGGCGTCCGGGGGAGCGATCGCGAGTGTCATCAAGCCGGTCTTGTCGAACTTGTAGACGTACGGGCCATACTCGTCGCTGACCCAGAACGAGCCGTCGTCGTCTACGATCAGACCCTCGGCATCGACCGGCACCGCCTTACCACCGGGGCCTTCGCCCCCAAACCCATCGCCTACATACGTAGCAGTTGGAAGAACTGGGAAGCCGGGGAACTGCAGTCCCCCGCTCTGGTCCGGATCGAGACCGCTGGTATATGCACCACTTGGATCCTTGAAGAGGATAGTGTCCTGGTACGTCAGCTCGAGATTCGGGCTCAGTGGCTCATCCACACTCCCGCCAGCTACCGGGGTGAGGGAAATATTGAACTTGTGCACGCGAGAGACGAAGCCGTTGGTGCCATTCGTATTCCAACCGCGGTCGGGCAGACCGTACAGCGTGCCGCTGAACACGCCGTCTTTCTTGGTCCACTCGGTGATGGCAATCGACGAGCCGATGCTGATGGTGTCGCCATACTTGTCCACTGCATTACCCGGCACGAAGCCGTAACCAGCGAGCTCGTTGTAGACGTATGGCTTGCCGTTACAAGTAGTAGAGAAAACCGGTGCTGGGGACGAAGTGCTACCGGTGGTTGCACTGCATAGGTGCGAGGTTGCAATGGCAACAAGGCCCGCGGTGAAGAGGCGGATACCCATGGTGGAGATGGTGTAGGGCAGAACCGGGTGCTTGGGTCTTGATCGACCTGGTCAACCTGGGATGACGACGGTCCTGCATTGAGCCCTTTATGCGTTTCCATGCCCGTCCGATCGGACGATATGGTACCGTCAAGACCACTGATCTCCCCGCATACTGGGGACGCCTACCCTGGCAGGTAATCTTGCACGACGCGGAATTTGTATGCAGAGTTGCACGTGTTGACATTGTTGTAGACTTAGATCGCACCCGCACGTGCTGCGTAGAATGAAGTCGATTGGGGTGCTTCGAAATGGCGTCTTGGCACGTTGACGTGCCTGCATTAAGCTGGAGACAGGGGGGTTGGACCCCGAAGCCTAAGCGGCATGGAGAACCGGGGATTGCTAGGCTGTCGAGAACAACAGCAACACAGTAAGCACGTGGTGGGATTCCATCCGGCGGATGATATCGCCAGGTCGAGTCCTTGTGCAAGTTGGGAAACCGAGACAAATCAATTGATCTCTTGGCAAGCTACAACCCCCATTGCGTACATTCTTTGATCAAATACCTTGTGACAACAAATACGTTAGTACGGATCGGTCTGAGGCTTCCAAAGCTCCACCACACACACCCCTTTGGGACAACTTTGCGGTGATGCTTTCATCTAGAATTTGCTTTGTGCTAAGAATACCTACCTGCGTTATTGCTCATGTCGAGGTCCCATCCTTGCGTCCCTGATCCAGTCGAGTCGCACTTCTCAAGTTGGCTGCTATTCTACAAGGATTCAACTGCTAGACCACAAAAGTTGACAAAGTACAGAAATTACCGCAAGCCTACCGTCCTAGCAATCACTGCGATAACAGTCCCACGTTGTCGCAGTCGACCACACGGGCCTAAGATGTATCTTCTCTGACGCAGGTCCTGGACCAAAGCCCCCTCTCGCACTGAAAGTTTTCGAGATCGAGGGCATTGTTGCGCGTGCTATCTGTCTAATAGTGGCCTTCGATGTTACCCTTTGTAACAATGGCGGCTCGTATCCCGGAAACGGTACCTCATGGGCCAATTGCGTTCACCGCCGTTAGTGACTACAGAACCAAGAGACCGATGCGTAGTTTGTAGCTGTAATTGTAGTCTTATCCTGATGCTGCACATCGCGCCTCCTGGAGGTTACCATCTGCCCCAAGTTTCATACCTAGGAGACCTCTAGGAGCTGTGTACTCCTCTGGACGACATAGATACAAGGATCTCGTTCCATCCAATACCGTATTACCGAATGCCAGAACCAAAACTATGGGTTCATTACCTGCCGGGCCGCTTTTGATCGATGATGATCATGCTTTTTTCGACTCGGAACGACCTGAGGTAGTTTTGCCCCCAGAGCCCCAAAGCCCACAAGCAACTTGCTCCTCGTGATTGTAGCTTCAAATCAAGAAGAGACAAAGCAAAGGTGAGTGAAGCAGAAGGACAAAGCGGGGAAGTATCTCATAATTGTATGACTGCAGATGCCAACGTAACGACGTCCAAATCTTGACCTACAGCGACAATCGGATACCCTTTAACAAGGCAGTAGAACAGAGATGTAAAGCCACATATAACCAAGCAAACTCCGTGGGTCAGTATAGAGACATAGATTTTGCCAACGATAAACTATCTGGGTGGAGATGTATGCGGTGCAACAGAACTCTCGTCCCTGGTCTACGTTGCGTGAAGCCCATATACCTTTGGGAAATACTAGTACATCCGGGAGGCCAAGCGTTTGCTCTCGTCTCGCTGAACAATCGAGTTTCCAAAAGCCGTCAAAGCCTAGTAGCAAAAGATTCAATAGTTGATATTCCTTTAGCAAATGTCATTCACGGTCGCGGACACGGTCCTGGCCTGACTCACGAAGTAGATCCACTGCATCGATGGTAACTGAACTTCCATCACAGACGGTACCACGATTTCTGAGTCGTTCCACATCACAGCGATTCCAGCAACTCCAGCGTGGTGATAGAAACCCCAAGCCCCCCAGGTCCTTCAAGAGAGGCTCTTCGCTGACAAAGCTGTGAGACGTGCGTCTGAAAGCCTTGGATCACTTCTCTCAAGACTGCCACCACTTGCGACTCGGGCTGTCCATTTTGTTAGGCGAACCAAATCGGATTTATTACGAAGAATACACACTTGCGTCGGGGAAGGTCATTGACTTCCTCTCAGTCCAAGTAAGACCAGTCGAAGGCCGGGCCTTTAGTATCTCAGCAAAATGCATTATCCAGCTCAACAACTCTCCACTTTCGTCGTCTGTGATTTTACCAGGCCGCCTGAAAGACAGTTGGAAGATGCTCGAGAACATTGCTCAAATTAAGCTAGTCGAGCTGCCCAGCGCAGCTGTTGATTGTCCAAGCCGACGAGATAATCGAGAGAATACTAGTACATTACTACTTCCAGCACCTGGTAGTACTGCCATATCCCGACCCATTCGCACTCCTACCCAGAACGAAGAGATGAAATGTTTGGTTTATCCGAGCAGACTTTAGACATTTTTTTTTTTTACGGAAAGCTACTCCTCTAACAGCGGCAGAGCTACTTGACTCCCAGAGTCACCCCGATTCTATCATTGAGATCATTCTAGGGCATTCGCCGTTCTGCACGAAACCCACGCGAAGCTCTGAGCAAGATGAACACGGGACACCGAAGACGCAAAAGTCATCTCGGGAACAAAGAGGCGAAAGCAGCCAAGGCGGGCCGGTGCTGCACGACGAAGTACCCACTGCGATAAGGAAGCTGGAGGTGGCTGATAGACCCCAATTTCTGTCGTGTCCTGCGCCAGCTATATCTCATGTAGGACCCAACCAAGAGACATCAAGCTCTCCTGTTTCAGCTTCGCTTCACCACGCAGGTAGGATCATGATCAAGGCCCCCACCTTGGAGACCCTCTGGACGATGATATATAACGTCCACCACAACAGTCTGTGGAGAAACCCCAAGGGTGGACATTAGGTCTGCCATGGTTGACATTGGCTTTGGAATGCCAAGGGTTCGGCTGGCGCAGCGTGGAGCTTCTGTCCGAAAGGCTCTCTAAGCTGTTAGATTGACACCGCCATTGCTCTTCATGAGCCCCTTCCTTGGAGGTTGAATGTACACGACATGTCCTGGCACATTTCCCCCCACCTTGATAGGCAAGATACCCCAGCTTGGAGACCTTTATCTTCCTAGAGGGCACGCTGAAGGCATTGGAGACTGTCTCATTGTTGGATTTCGAGTAATTCTCGGGGTCGAATCAGTGCCAATTTCGATCTAGACCTAGGGACTTTTGTGTTTGTCCAGGGAAAAGGGGTTGAGCGCAGTTGAGATGTGGATGACGTTGCGCGCAACCTAATTCATACGCGCATGGATGTTATGTTGGAAGCTACACATCTTTCTCATATATGCCAGCTAGTGAGTGAACACAATCCTACAAATTGATCGCGATAGAGAACTCAAACTCGATGAGGCGTCTAGTGAAACCTAGGGTCAGTGAGTGTAGACTGACAGGCGAGCCGGAGAGGTACCGCATTCCTGATCTGCTCAGCAGATGGTATAATTCGGATAAAGCACAAAGGCAAACTATGGCATCTCCGGCACAATACTGTATAGAAAGCAGTCTAGGGAAGATCCGGGCTGCGATGTTGCCAATTCTTAATTGCACCTGACGGGCGAATATTTGGATATACATATCAAGGGCTTGGAAGACTATCGAGCCTGGTTCCTTTGATGTCGCTCTTTGACATCGCAAAATGAGCCGCCTTCCTCAGGGGGTGGTGTCCGGAAATGGTTACATACTAACAACGATATGTCTTTGTCTAATACAACTAGCTATACGTCCTAAGCCATGGCATGTCAAGGTACTCGTGAATATAAAGGAGAGGAGACGGACACTGACCGGTGCTCGAATCACAAGAGAACAACTGAGAAACGCTATACTACTGGTTCTAGACAGCAAGAAACAGACACCAGAGCCTTTTACTGGGATCTACCCTTTTCCTCCATCTACCATGGCTCATATGGAGTCGTACGCCGAGAAATTTAAGACCAGTCCTGAGACAAAAGCCCTGGATACAGGGTATACATGCCTCATCAGGAACCATTGCGAAACAGTAGCGCTCAACTGGGAAAATGTCGCCGACATTGTCAGCCGACAATACGATAAGCTTTGGGATAACTGGAAGCAACTACCTCCTTACGAGAGGAGAAAGGTGCTTGAGTCTGCTGCTAGCATCGAGGGTGGCCTGAAGCTTGTGGAGTATCGTCGACCGGATATAGAGGCGGCAGAGAAGAAAGAAACCGAGAAGAAAGAAACCGAGAAGAAAGAAACCGAGAAGAAAGAACCCGAGAAGAAAGAAACCGAGAAGAAAGAACCCGAGAAGAAAGAACCCGAGAATGAGAAATCCGAGTCAGGAAAAGCAGATCAAGTGAGACTGAAAAGGCTGCGTGCGACAGACAACCATTCCATGTGGCCTTACATGAGCCAAGAAGACCTCTCATGGGGCGACACACTTCTCGTGTACATATACCATCGAGCCAAGACTCACTGGACCAAGCACCAGCATTTCGACCTACAGACCATTCGTGTGGCGCATGGAAAACCCATATTCTCAGAATTTCCCGA
Organism: Coniochaeta prunicola; assembly: GCA_007388105.1. Taxonomy (NCBI): domain Eukaryota; kingdom Fungi; phylum Ascomycota; class Sordariomycetes; order Coniochaetales; family Coniochaetaceae; genus Coniochaeta; species Coniochaeta prunicola. The sequence continues at coordinate 53,373 of SMOB01000282.1, read as the reverse complement.
TGAAGTTGTGCCAGCTGAGGCTAAGAGGTGGCTGGTATCATTTGATGCCGAAGACAAGGAGCGCCACTATGTCAAAATGGTGTCGAATCCAACTTCCAGCGAGCCCACTGGACCGGATACTTTTGACAAGTTTAGCTTTGAGAATGCTTTACGGATAACCCAGGTCCAGAAACGCATTTATCGTTTCTTGTGGGGCGCCTGCGTTGCAATCCTGACAGGCTCACTGACCAAGGAACAAATGGAGGAGGATAAGCCCAAGATGTGGCGATTAAATGAATACATGAACGAGTCGATGAAGGGTAAGGAAGCAAACCCGGTACGGGACACAGTCCCGCCGGAGTCCCGACCAGACAGCAAGTTGTTCAGAAGCCAGGGGAATAACCAGTTGCCCTTACTGGCCGATCTGAGACTGCAAGCAGCCTATGGCGCACCCGCTGAAATTGACTTGGAGTCTCTCGGAAAACTCATCGAAGCGAAAGTATATGATTCCAGGGCCACCCTCGTTTTGCTCCGGGAGGACCCCGGCATTTTCGAAGCCGCGATCCGTCAAGAGAGGGTGGATCGTGACCCGACTGGTACTGCTCAACTCGAGCCAGCCGAGCTGGAGTTTACCAGTGAAAAGCTCGACGACTGGCGAGACGCGATCAAGTTTCGCATTAGCAACACGATCAAGGATTTCGACAGGTGGTCCGAGTTACAGACCGCTTTCAACGACCTGAACAACACGTATGTGCGAGTCAAGAACCTACTAGACACCGGGAACGGGTCGAAGGAGCACCGGTCGGCCGTAATAGAACTTGACTTGGCACTATATTCTTTCCATTACCGTGCAGAAAGATACTCGGAATTGCTCGTGACGGAGCTCAAAACCCTCGTATCAACGTCTCATATGCTCCAGGACTATATTGAGAAAAATCGGTCCAATGAGTTCGTGACAAAAGAAAAGCTGGAGCGACCTGAAGAAGAACAGCGCAAGAGGGTTTACAAGAAGTTGTTGAAGCTCTTAACTACCGACAGAATTAAATTCGGGCTGTCTGCGCTACTCGATAACTTGGAAAGAGAAATCTACAGCAAGCCAAAGCCAGCTAGTACCACAGAAGGGACTGCAGCTCAGGCAGGCGACCAAGGGGGTGAAGCAGAGCAAGAGGGCCCCGACCATGGTGTGGACGAGCAAAGTCAGGGTAATGTTCTGGGGCAAGGTAGGGAAGGAGATGCTCCTGAACAGGGTGGTGGAGGAGCTNAAAAAGAAAAAGAAAAAGAAAAAGAAAAAGAAAAAGAAAAAGAAAAAGAAAAAGAAAAAGAAAAAGAAAAAGAAAAAGAAAAAGAAAAAGACAAGCGGAAGAAGATCAACTTCCTCCCCCCATCAGTACAGAGAGTACTGGGTGATCTCGCTGTCTTCGCAGAGTGCCTCAACCAGGTGGAGTTTTTCTAACCTTATGCCACGCTGCTCTTCTCCGGCTATTGCCGGTTTGGGAAGGAGAAGACAGATGTGCAGGAATCATACGCACATCTCGAGACCCTGTTGGGCGAATTGACAGGCAGTAACAGGCCATGGAATTACCTGCGCGAGTATGGCCTTCCGCGGGTCGAAAAATTCGATTGTCCAGTTCAAGAAGAGCGAACAGAGAACACGGTCGAGAGGCTGATATCAGCAGAGAAGTACCTCGATGACTTCTGGGAGAGGCTTCTCGACGAAATGGGACCGAAGAACCAGAACGCCCTCTCTAGAACGACCTTGGACCTACTCCGGCAGGCCCCGGAGCGCACTGCACCGTTGAAGCCTTCGGACGTCAAAGGAAAAGGAAAGGAGGTAGAAAGTCAACAGATTGTCCAACACGCGCAAGAGGAAGAGGCGCGCCGCGATGAAGACGTCGTCATGAGAGACGCCGGCGAGGAGGCGGCTACCGTAGAAACCACTAAGCCGAAGACCCCGAGCCCTCCCAAGAGGACCAGAGGTGACGACGAAGAGCCGGAAGAGGAGTCTCCAACGAAGAAGATAAAGTTGGCAAAGTCCGAGCAAGTGAAAAAAGGAGACGGCCGCAAGCCGGCGGATACGAACCCGGACGGCAAGATATTGGTTTCCGAGGAGTCGCTGGAGAGCCTTGGCTTTCTCTTCCACGTTCCGGGGAGAAAGGATAGGCGGAAGGCATTGTCGTGGGAGAACTTTCGCAAGATGATGCACGACATTGGCTTCCTTGAGGGTAAAAACGGCGGCTCGATAACGAAATTCGCACCGAGCCTTGGTCTTCAGACCATGTTGCCACGAGATAGGCGGGGTGAGTGGAGGGTTGACGAGCCTCATCCTCAGCACAAAATACCGTTCCAGTGGACCCGAGAATGGGGCCGGAAGTTGAGGGGCAGATATCAGTGGGAGTTTGAAACCTTTGATGTCAGGCAAGAAGAAGAGTAGTAATCATACAACGGGGACCAATTCTTTCGTTTGATTTTAGGCGCAGGCTCCTAAGGTACGTTCATGCCTGCTCTCTTTATGTCTTAGTCTTATACGCGAGCAGGAGTGCTGTGGTCCTACTTACCTCAAAGCGGGCTGTTGGAAATGCCCTTTGACTTATCAGTTAGTATGCTCGCCTTGCAGATAGTTGAGATGATGCCGGCGTATCAATAATTGTGCGTTAATAGTTAGAGGCAACAAGGAATGAGCTTTGATAGAGACTTATTGAGGGGCGCCCTATGCTACACCGTGGAGAGTGGTTCGAGTAGGTGTTCTGTTATAGACCGAGCTACCTGGGCACTCAGAATTGCCAGCCCTTTCTGCATTCTTCCCTAGGCCTTTGCACCGAACTGCACGGCCGGGCTGTTCTGCACAAAGCCCAGATCCACTTTGTGACCCAGTAGTTCGCGAATGTTCGAGATGCCGTACTTGATCATCGTTGGTCGTTCCAATGATAGGCCGAAGCCGAAGACGCGCATATCCTTGCTGTGCCAGGAGTTAGAATCAGTTGGGATACCTCACAGAGCCGTCGGAGACCAAGCGCTGGATTGACAGAAGGTGTAGAGGCACGTACGGTAGACCCAGCGTCTCCAGGACTTCAGGCCGGAACATGCCGCTATTCCCGATCTCAACGAGCTTGTTAAGACCCTCGTCTATTGTTTAAAGTTAGTGACATATACGAAGCTCAGAGAAAAGTCAGACGCACGGTAGGAGAAGATCTCCATGCTAGGCTCAGTATCTAAGTATGTCTTGTCAGCTATTGCTCGTCATTGCGTACTGAGATTGAAGTCAAGTGGCAGGATGTACTAACAAGGGTTGTAGGCTGGTTTGTACTTGAGATTGCCAATGCCCATTTTCCCGAAGAAAATGTTCATGAACTGCATTGCAGTTAGCCACGGGTCGAGACAAGCGACGGCTCCGGGGGTGAATTCTCACCTCCAATAGTTCGCCCATAGACAGGTTATAGTCGGCGATAACACCTTCGACCTGATGGAACTCGGCCAGATGGGTCGCATCGACACTCTCGTTTCTGAAGACACGGTCGATGGAAAAGTACCGGGCGGCTGGTGGCCGGCCATCGGGCCCCTTAACACCTGCCAGTTTATGGAGCATGTTGGCGCTGACCGCGGTTGTATGTGTCCGCAATACTAGTCGTAGAGCCTCGTCACCGGACCAAGGGTAGCGATATCCTATGGAACCGTACTTGCCATCCTGATGCACCGCCTGCGTATTCTTCCAGTAAGCATCATAATCATTCTTGTCATCGGCGGACTCCGCCCTGGGCTTGTCAGCAGCTGTGGGGTCGGCGATGTAGAACTAGCTGTGATGTCAGTTACTCCGCATATCTAAGAGGAAGTAGAAGACTTTACAGTATCTTGTAGGTCGCGGGCTGGGTGTTGCTGAGGTACGAAGAGAGCATCGAAGTTCCAGAAACCCGACTCAACGAATCTGTAACAGAGATATTATTATCGGTATAAGACAAGCAGTGTCCGTGGAAGCTCACCTGTTCGTCGACATCTCCTCAAAGCCCATCTCGAAGAAGATCTGTCTCAGCTCGGCGCGGACTTTGTTTAATGGGTGCAGCGCACCGGCCGGTTGGGTAGCACCTAAAGCCTTGAAATTATAGGGTTTGAAAGTTGCCGTCTTCCACGAACCAGTTGCGATCATCTCAGCTGTCAGGTCGGTAGCCTCGTCCGGGATCTCAAGCGCGAACTTGGCACCCTTGTAGATGTTGAAGCTAATGACTTTTTGCAGCCGAATAAGCTTGCGCTTCTTGAGGTCCGCAATCGCCTTGCCGTCCGGATGGGTCCGTGTCTTCTTGATGGTCAATAGCTGATCTCTGGTAACGTCGTGTATCGATTCCGTCTGCGCGCAGATTAGCTTTCCGAGGGCTTGGATTGTTTCGAAACAGCGCTCTCGGCCAGCAGGCCAAAGGGGATACGCACGATGGCGGTGAGCTTGCCGTCTGTGACAATGAATGTTAGATGCTTCAGTAGGGATTGGTAATGGCGGAAAAGCAACATACCTTTAGCCTTTGATATCCATTTCTCCTTGAACGCCTTGCCTTGTCCAATCTTTACCACGTTTTTGTCCCCAATGGCCTTCTCCAGCTCTTGAACCGATAGCCCCTCCATTGCAGTGCGCACTGCCTCGAAAACTCGAGCCTCATGGCTGCCATTGGCAGCAATCTCTTCACCCTCGGGTTCTAGTAGAGCCTCTTGCCGTTCTATTGTGTCATAACGGACCATGTCGCGAGACATGAGCCTGTCTAAGGCTGCTTTAACCTCGACAAAGGTTGCGGCAGGGAAAGCCTCGGTGGAAGCAATAGGTTCGGTTTTGTCGAGGGCTTGCAGTATTTGAGAAGTCAGATCCCCCGAGGGGGCTCTTGTCGGATGCTCCATGATCAATCGTTTGCGCGACGCTGCGCGGTTGCAGCTGTCTTGACTGGGACTGGGTGGCTCGAGTATCTGCAGATGAAGCTGTCGTGGGGTTTGAGTCACAAATCTCAGGCTTGTCCCTGAAACGAGCCTTGCAGTTACTGTGGGGTCGACTGTCACATTTGGAGCCAGATCCTCGTTTAACCCTAACCCGCCGGCAGAAGGCTGTTGGACGTTGAACGCTTGGACCATCGTGAATAAGGGAAGAGGACCCTCGGGCATATCGAAAAAGCAGCTACGTATCTTTCATCATTACGCGCTTATTTTCACTTAACACTAGGTACTCTTAGCTGTATTTCCATGTCCTGGAACTTATCGGGAGGAAGGCACTTCCTTGCGCTGACCATCGTATCAGATTTGGGGTGTTGTTCTTAGAGCCTTCTACTACAGCGGCCAATTCATATTTTGATATCCTTGGGACGGGAAGTGCGGCTTGCTCATGTTTTGAGGCCGTGGCGCAAAGAGTTTTCCACCATGACTACATGACTATGGTCGTGAAGGAAACACAGGGACGGCATAAAGCCTCTGCCTCTCTCCTCGATGAACGACATGGCTGGCAGAGAAGGCTTGATCGTACATTGAGCAAGCCATGCTGCAATATTGGAGTCATGAGCAGATGTCATATCAGGAGATTAAAACCGGTGCTTCAGAGCGCATAGCTTGAAGCCATCTTCAAATAGGGCCAGGCATACAGCACCAGGGTGTGGCTGTGGAATCCGTAGGAAAGTGACTACAACGCGGCTACCGGAAGAGACCGCATGTCTCTCTACCTTGAGAATTGCGAGATAAGATGTCATGATGCAGCGAACAGTACTGCCTCCAGGAAGATTCGAATTGCCTTCTTGCGTACTCAGAATAGCAACATGAGCAGAAAATAACAAATTGCAGGTGCCCAAGTTCTACAGCATGTGACCTGCTAATCATGGTTTGCTTCGTGTTTGTCCTGCACAGACATCTATCTGGAAACGAAGACACCCGTATGTTTCCGGCTCGCCCTATCGTCGAGATAAAGATTGATCCCGGATGACCTGGGAGTGACGCTGTTTCACAGTGATCGCCGTGCCGGTTGCAACTCTGTTGTGTTTCCCGGAGCGAGCTCGGAGCTGAAGTTCCGGTTCCGGCACGTGGCAAAAAACCATAGGGGATTGCAAGTCCTAGTGTACATGCGCGACAGCTGGCAATGCCATCCATATAGCTGAAGCAAGCTCAACGAACAGTGCGCGCGACATAAGAGTTCCTATTCTACAGCAGTTCAAATAGACATTTCAAGGGTTTATCGTCTCTTGGCATATTGCCCATTGTTGTCGGCAAAGGTAACTCCTTTTCGGAGGGGGCGCCAGGACGCTTGGCACATACACAGTAGGGCAGGAGAATGTGGGGAAATGCAACAACATTTAGCATGTGACGTCAACGCTAACGGCTTTGTCCACGCGGTCGGGCAGTACAATTAAAGCGATGGTCTCGGGATTACCGGTTCGTAGACACAATTGGAACATCTGTTGTTTAGCTGCAGCTTTCTAGAACTAGAAATGCATGTTCTCTTGAACAGAACATTCGCGCCAGTCGAACTGAATAATGAAGCCACATCACCTGGGTACCGTACGGTGTCTTCCTTAGGGCATGATGTCCGCTGATGCAAACGGCGCACTGTACGCAGATACGGCCATCATTCCGGCAAAAATCGTTTAAAACGGATGCAACGGATCCAACGGATCCAACGGATGCAAAAGTGTCAGACGTCTTTAAAAAAAAAAACGTGCAACTCACCTTAATAAGCCCCAGGTGGAATCTTTCTCTTGGAGCGGGAGTTTCCGATGGCTGTGATGGCATCGTTCGAGTGAGATCAACAAGGGTTGGGACGGCACCGGTCTTTGAAGGCATATTATGAGGCACCATGACTCATGGCTAACCAAACAAGCACCGAGGAAGGTGATACTCTCCGGACGAAAGCGATATACAGTGTAGGTAGGAAGTTTAAGCGTAGGTTCCTGAGCAGAGACATCCAATGCCGTTCAGGTGCCCCAATAGCAAGGCACTAGTCACGTACCCGTCCTCCTAGACGCGCTTGAAACAGGGAAGCTACAGTACCTTCCTTGTAGGTGATTGGGACGTGTTACAGTACCTGTTGGGGAGTCGTGGGCACTCATATAAAGGTGTACTCCTAGTACAGCCTTAAGCATAACGGCATCGCGCTAGCGAGGTATTGTCGAGCGTCTAAGTGTACAGTAAGGTAAGTAATCCCGCGCCAAGGAGCACATCGGTGATGACCTGGAACAGAAGACAAGAGCTGAATGACGGACGGGACACGTGCCCTGGCCTCGTAGAGACAGGTTTGAGATGGTCTCAATCTTGATTTAGGGCCCTGCTGCCGCATCCGTTCCAGTTTATGGTGGCGCTAGTCGACAAGCAAGGTCCAGTCCAATGCCCCGCGCACCCCACCCTGGGACCTCTAGAAGAAGTGTCTGGACTGTTGGATCACACTACTGTGGTAGGGCCCGATATTAGGTTGCCAGGGTTTGTCTGTCTCGAATACATCATCATGTCGCTGTGTGGATCCCCCGCAGATCATCTGCTCAGGCTGCGTCTTTCTCTTCTGAGATCGTCACGGGTAATCCCCTTGCACGTCCTCGAAACTTTGCCCATCAAGCCATCCTACAGTTAGTTGTGCTGTGTTTGTTTGCGTACTCACTGGTAGACGCATTTTGATCGTAACTTCCGTTCTATCACCGCCGTACCGTGGTAGCTCCGGCTGCGGCCAAGAGAAGCAGACGAAAACAATCCGAGATACCCGATCCGTCCGGAGACCCTATGCAGTCCCGTGAATCCCCTTCCCGAATAACGGTCAGGTCATCAACTATTCCATAGGTTCATCCAAACTCCGAAGTGCATTGCGCAATTGCGATATAATACCGAGGGGCCATTACTCAGTCGCACACGTCCACCATCGCGCATGTTTGCAGTAGTCCACAACCAGGGAGTCACCTATACCTCCTCTGCGCCCGCTTCGTCTGCATCGCTCCTGTTGGCTCGACGGATAGTATCAACTGAAGACAACCGGAACCCGGAGAACGAGAGCGAGAGCCAAGCATTTTCTGTACTTGTTATGCGACGCCTCTCCGTATGGTGATTTTAATATTATTTCAAGGTGCTATGAGCTGGGAAGACAAGCTGAGATAAACGCCACGAGAATTGAAAGTGTTGATTGTGCGGTATGTGACATTCCACCACCCCATTCGTGTTGCTGCCGTTTTTCCTGTTTTTCTGTCTCTAAGGAATCTGGGAGCTGCCTTTAGTACTTCACTGTTGTTTCTTTTGTTCACTTGGCTTTTACCCTCCGGCCCTCTTCACTTGCCTATGCACAACCGGCTGGGTTGGCCCTCCCTCAGTGTCGTACGTTTGTCTTAGGAGCTCTCTCCAAGCCGTGCGGCATACCTACCTTGCCCTACTGTTCCAGACCTTGACTCTTGATCCCCCCTCAGTTGAACCTGAGTCGTGCCTTCACAGTCGGCGTGTCAGCACGCAGCACCACTCACAACATCCCCCCACTCGAGGTCTCGCCAACATCTCCCGAGACAGAAGCATCGAGCGTACCTGATGAGCCCCCCTAGCCATGTCCATGTACCAGATTACCTATCAGCATCTCTGCCAGCATGGCTCTGGTCCACATCACGCGTATCCTCCTGACCCTTTGCCGTTACATATGACCCGGCCTTCCCTTGAAGATACACTCCATCTCATAGCTCGACATCACCACACAGCAACCACTCAGGCGCTTCTACCATTCTCCCCTCTGAGCGTCACTGGTGTCGGCATGTCTTCGGAGCCGGACATCTATACAAGCGTTCCCCTTGGCGTTACTAGCCTCTGTTGGTCTTTGCTTCCTATCTCTCTTCTCTTTCACATCTCCTTGAATCAAATCTCTGCTAGCGCAGTTGTCTAATGAATGCACCATGGATACTATAGGCTCTGGAGTTCGGCAACGCCCTGATCAAATTTGCTCGTCTGCCCAGGGACACGTCTTTTACACGCCGAGGAGCCCCTGTGACAGGAGGCTTCGTGCTGCTGCACCTCCCAGTTTTCCTGCGCCGAGGATAAGGCCCCGCCAACGTAGGCCTCAGTCCATCCATATCGTGACGTACCCCTCCGGCTACGTTCCGTCGGATCTTCGACCACAGAATTTCCCGGTCAAGCCTGGTAAATCTGGACAGAGACGCGGCAAGAAGGCCGGAAAACGAGAGAAACGGGGAGACTGTGATAGCTTGCAGGACGCCTGTTTCGGTCAAACGAGGGGAAGGGCGCTACCTTTGATAGGTACCTCCTCTGTCAACATCTTTGGGAAGCTCTTGACTTTGTTCTCTGCACGCTCAAGGTCAATCACTGGGCCAACTGCCGAACGAAGCTTGGCTGCCGTCCGGTATCCCAACCTTTTACCAATCTCAAGATCAAGCTCCTCAAGTCAAACGGGACTCAATCCACGCCTACCTGAAATTGAGATCCCAATTCAGGGACACGATATCCCAATGGTTCGTGTTCCCACAATGGCCGACCACCTTCGGCCTCAGCTCGTCGCCTCCACTGCGCCGTATCGCAATAGCATCATGTCGGTCCGGTCGTCCAAGAGCGTAGTCAGCTCTTCAGTCACAGAGGTCGACAAGCCCGTCGCCTCTGGTAGCGGTGTCTCATGTTCTATCTTGCTTGCCGAGCCCAACGTTTTCCTGACTGGCTTCGACCATGATGGCCATGAGCGTCGGGAATCCCAAAACTCGACCGCTCTGCTCCGCGGAAAATTGCAATTGTCCGTGTCAAAGAACGTCAAGATCAAGGCAATCACGCTCAAGCTGACTGGAAAGGCGAGAACAGAGTGGCCTGAAGGGATACCACCTCTGAAGGTCGACATGTTCGAGGAAGAGACGCTACGGGCGCAGTCTTTAGTCTTTTTTCACGCTATGCATGAGGGTATATGGGCAACAGAATTTGGAAACCAGTGCTCCTTTCAGTTGAAGGGAAACAACAACGCCGGCACAACTCTCAAGAATGCGGCGTCGCCGAATGATTCAGTGACGTCGCTACACATTGGAACAAGACCTCGTAACTCGAGTAACCTTACAGCCAGGGAAATCAAGCGTCTATCGCTTCAGTCCGTGAACTCACGCAGTTTTGGAAAGGGCGACAATCCGGCCGCGAACCATGTGCAAGCGAAAGGCTATAAAGTCTTCTATCCGGGAACTTACGACTACTCCTTTGAGCTGCCGATTGATCATCATCAACTGGAAACGACCAAGCTACTATACGGTCATGTCAAGTGGGAGTTGGAGGCCACAGTTGAGCGAGCTGGAGCGTTCAAGCCCAACCTGCACGGTACTAAGGAAGTAATGGTAGTTCGCATTCCTGACCAACTTTCGCTGGAGATGACCGAACCGATTTCAATATCAAGACAATGGGAAGACCAGATGCATTACGACATTATGATTTCCGGCAAGAGTTTCCCGATAGGAGCTAGGATACCTATAGCTTTTAAGCTCACGCCGTTAGCAAAGGTTCAGATTCACAAACTCAAGGTGTTTGTGACCGAGAGCATTGAATACTGGACGAATGACCGGCGAGTGACGCGGAAGGACGCCGGCAGGAAGATATTACTTTTGGAAAAGACGGCCGGGAAGCCGCTAGACCCCCAGTACGCGGCCAGCGATGTTAGAATCCTGAGCGGAGGCGAGCTGTCACCAGAGCAACGAGAAGAGGCAAGACGCATCGCGGAGAGAAGAAGGTTACTTGATGCCGCCAGGACAAACAGAGCACCAGAACCTCTACCGGAACCATCTGAGAACCTACTTGGTGATCTCGACCTTGGTCTGGAGAGCTTTTGGGGAAGCACGGAAATGGAGATGAATGTCCAGATTCCAACCTGCGAGATGATGGCAAAAGACAAGACGCTGAGGCTACATCCAGATTGCAGCTGGAAAAATGTCAATGTTTATCACTGGATCAAGGTGAGACTGTCCCACCCATTCACAAACTGTGTCTTTGGATGCTCACACACATGCAATATTTAGCTTGTAATGCGGATATCCCGAGCTGATCCTGAGGATCCGACTGGCAAGCGTCGCCGTCACTTCGAAATCAGCATTGATAGCCCTTTTACCGTCCTTGACTGCCGCGCAACCCAAGCGAACACTGCACTTCCGCAGTACTGCGGGCGCGACAGGTTCAGCGGAGGCCAGCAACTACAGACGACATGTGGCTGTCCCGACGCTCAGTTCATCCCAAGAGATGGCAGCCCTTCGAGTTCGACCGGGACGTTAGCGATGAGTATGAGCCAGGAGAATCTGGGCATGCAGGACCCCCGCTCCTCCCTCGATCGAGTCAACTCGTCTGCGTTGCCCATGGCTCCTCAGGCTGCGCACCTACAACCAGGTACCCCCACCAGCTCTGGTTCGCCGTTGCAGCGGGTGCGAAACCAAGAAGGCATCGGCGCCCGACCTCAGAGCCCGATTATCCAGCACCGTCCTATGGAGCTTATCCGATATCCGTCGTACAATCCCCCGCCCTTCGACGCTGACGAGCCACCGCCGCCATTACCGCTAGACGCTGTTACTCCGCCGCCAAACTACGATGTTATTATCGGTACGCCCAGCGTAGATGGTTTGGCGGACTATTTCTCGCGCCTGGCGGATTATGAGGATCCGGATCACGCCAACGACGTCCACCCTGCAGTGATTGGACATGCGAATGATCTTGGTATCACAAACCAGGTTGATAGCGTCCCCTTGCAGGAGAGTCCCGGCACCGACGGTGCTGAGACCGAGACAGAGGACGGAGATTACCTAGCCCACGGAAGGACAGTGCCTGGCCATGCCGACGAGGAAGACTCTGACAGTGATAGCGGCGATGACCACCCGGCAAGGATACATAGCGGCGGTAGGGTGAATGTTGCAAATCCAAGGACGCCGGGTGGGAGACGCGTGCCGAGCCGCAGTTTGGACTTGGAACGACCTGTCATGCATCTAAGCCTGGCGGGAGTTATCAGACGCGGGGAACGGAATTGATTGATGTTGCCATGAGCTTCACACCTGTCCATATTAGTTGAGGAGTTGAAATTGGCGTTGGGAACCGGCGCTACCAAGGGGGCATTGTGTTGGGAGCCACACTCAGACAGGATACAGTTCTTGATACCATGGTTATTTTTTGTGGGACAAAAGATGGCGTTGTCGTAAACCTAGCATTTGCGCAATCCAGATTCAGTTCAGCTTTTCTTCGCATGCCGCACGAGCTTCCTGGACTGAAATTGTGAAAGCGACTAAGGACGAAACCGCAATCAACAGAGATGGAAATAGCTGAGGGCGGACCTGACAACCAGCACTGTCAAAGACCACAGTTCCAAATGGAATGTGTCTCAAGGAGTCATATCATTAACAGGTTAGTCTAGGCATAGACTTGTCCACTGTCCTCTCTCAAAAAGGCTCCGACTACTCTGTGCAGGAAGTATTAGCCTGTGAAGCAAGCTGTCGTCTCGATGTATACCCTGGTTCCAGAAGAGCTCTGTTAGGCCTTGATAGACTCTCGTCTGGCAACTAAACGACACCCGGAACTTCGTGCCCTCGCTCTAGAGCCACTTGAGAGGTGCCGTAGCTTCTACGAGATCGGGCGAGGGCTCCAGCTCGAGACAAAGGTCATCGCACTTTGTCCTCGTCTCGCACGGCATCTGTGGTTGTCGGTCCCAGCATTGCGAATTGAACGACAACCGACCCCATCTGCCCTCTGTGATCCTTAAAACGCGTGTCTGCATCGCTTCAGCTCAAGGCGCATCGCCGACTAGCTCGGCGCAACCCCGTAATTCTTGCAATCACACGCTCGACGGGCCCCCCTGAAGCCGACCACTCACGCGATCCGAACTCGACTGGACTCACCAACCTTTCAGAGGGCACGCAAGAAAGAAACAAAGTTTATTCCTTCTGCTTCCTCTGACTGCTTGCCTGAATGATCACACAAAGTGACTTTTCAGAACCTCCATTTGCCTACCAGGTCATCGTTGGTAGAAAGGAAGGAAACCGTGTCGACTGAAACGCACTCCTTGTACAAGCAGCACGTCTCTTTAGCCGCCCTTTCCTGTTCGCACATCCTTACGTCACGTTCGCATTCTCGTCCCTCCAGTCCAGCGGACCAGAGAATCAACCCACCCCAGACCTTCCTTCAAGATGGATTCCAGCTCGACTGCCGCCGCGACTGGCTCGGACCTCGAGCGTCCCCGCCTTCGCCGCAAGCCGGCCTTCCGCTGCTTGAAGACGGCAGCCGCCCATGAGTGCAAAGTCAAACCCTCGAAGAAGGACCAGGGTAAGTTTTCCTCAGGACGGCTAAGCACAAGAACGGCAGCGATGCTAAACAGGCCGATAGACCCGGGCACCGCCGGAGAAAGGGCAGAGGATACGATGGACCACCGTTTTGCCCACCCGTATCGAGCAGCACCAACGACCGGTCTTGGAGCCTGGTACTCAGGAGTGGCATACCATGGCCATGCGGTCATGTGGTCTGTCGGCAGTGTCATCGCCTATCCCTCGAGCCTATTCAGACCATGTTCGATGTACCACCACCACGTCTATTTCACACCAGTCTCTGGGATCTACTACCAGGAATATAATTAGCTACCATACTCTGGAGGTTTTCGGATTTGTTTTTGTTTCTTTCGAACTGGGCGCAATATGGGAAAGAGTTAAGAAAAAAAAGAAGATGACGGCAAGCATGTACATTACCCTCGGTTTCGCATTTGGGAAAAAGAGAAGAACGGGAGCCATCTTAGGGCATTGCTTCTGGTGTGTGTAATAGTAACATGAGGATCATACTACGTCGGGTTTCTCAATTTCAGAGAATAAACTTAAGAATCCTTTAAACGCAAAAGAAGACCCCGTCGTTCGTGCCATCCATCCAGCCGAACTAATGAGCCGTCATGAGCCATATTTCCCTTGAACGCCCAGCAATGCATTGCTACCTAGGCCAATGCAAGAGAAAAACAGATAGAAAGCAACGCTGATAATGAAAACTGCCCTGGTATTCGAAGTGGAAATATCATGCCAACCTGACGAAGCCCCGACACCCTCGTCCAAGAGGACGACACACGCGCACCGACGCAAACGGAATCAGTCATGCCTGCAGCATGCGTCAATCATAAAAATATGCCAACCCATGCTGTCTTAGCAGAGACGTCCGAAGAGCAGTCGTCAACAGCACATAGGATCTTCTTCTCTGCGACCTGAAAGTGGGTCTGGCCAGCATTCCGTGTGGTGGGGCGGCGATTCTCGAAGCACGACCGGCAGTAGACCTAGAATCCAAGAGAATCAGCACAGGAATCTTGATTGTCGGCATGGAACAGTAGCAGTACTCACATGACCACAAGCCTTGACGGCCCAGAAGTGGTGCTCTTCCCTGTCTTTCTTGGTGGTGCGGAGCTTCTTCGCCGGTGGAGGCTGGGCGTCACTGTCGTCCGGGTCGTACTTTAGCTCTTCCTCACAGCTAGGACAGATGACAACCGTGTCCTCGCCCGTGCTGCGCGTGAAGCCCTCTCGAGGCTCGGGCGGAGCGATGTGAGCCGGTTTCGGTCGTGCAGCTTCCTGGTTGAAGCCATTGGCGCCATAGTTGAAGTCGACGGGATTGTCGGCAAGAGGGTTCTCCATGATGGGGAAGTTCGCCAGTGGGCCGTGCATGTGATGTTGATCCGGCCGTATATTCTCACCAATGAATTCTACCTCGTAATCCGCCTGGCCGCCGCCGAGCGCTACGCGCATCTGTTGCAAGAAGTCGACTCCCATCCGCGGGATTCCCATTTGCGGAATTCCCATTTGTCTGAAAAGAGCAAGAGCGTTCATGTTTGCGGCGCCCCAGGCATTAGCGCGGACTCGATCAACTAGGCGTTCGTTATTTGGCATTTCTCGCCGCCGTCGTGCTGGACCTAGGCGTGGCGGAGCGTCGGCTTCAGGTGCGTCATCTGTGAGGTCGATTACCGGAGCTGCGCCAGAGACGAGAAAGCTACCGTCACTGCGCGCAAGTGAGGGTGCTCGGCGAACTGGATTATTTCGTCGAGGGTTTCGGGCATGGTCGCGGGGGGTAAAAGGGTTGACGTCGCGGCCAGCGAAGCGCGGTGCGTCAGGTAAAGCGAGAACCTCAGGTGGTGGACTGTCAGAGTCTCCTGTCAGGTCAATAAATGCTGGTTCTCTTTGTTGTTGGGCCCTGGGCGGGGGTTGATTTGGTGAAGGTGCGGCCCGACGCCTTTGTCTACCGCGTTCCAAATCCATTTCCATCTGCGCAAGCAAGCCGTGGGCGTCTCTTTGTGGGGCGGGGAGCCGGTCTAGGAAGTAGTCAATGCCGTTCGAATCGTTTGCTCGCCGTGCTGGGTGTCTGTTAACAGAATGTGCGCCGCGCAGTTGGCGGAGGTCTTCCTGCAGCCTCCTACGTTGTTGGTGGAGATCGTCGAGGTCGAGGATAGGGTCGAATCCTGGGGTATGAAAGGGAAACGATGCTCGGGAAAACGTAGGTTGGGCAAGTGGGTCGTCAGAAGGTGAAGCGGATAAAGAGGATTCCAGGTCGTTGGCTGAGTCGCCAGATGCAGAGACCTCGCCGCCTTCGTCGTCAGAATAAAGGTGGTGGGAATGGCTACGTAAAGATCCGTCCTCGTCGTCGAATTGACTGTCCGAACGTTGGTCTTCAGAAGAACTGACCAGATCGATGTGATAGTGGTTTATTATCACTTCTTCGTCGGAAAGATCTTCAATCTCCTGGTCTTCTGAGAAATCTTCGATCTCGTGGACAACGTCGAGATGGGCAATTGCTTCCTCATCCGACAGAGGATCAAGCTCACCAGGGAGATCCCACCGCAAACGATGTGAATGTATCTCGCCGTCCTCAGAGGCAGTGTAGCCCTCTTCGTCTTGTGAATGACCTTCGACCGACTCGGTGTCGGAGTCGTGACCTTGGCCGACTTCAGAAGAACTGGGCAGGCTGCCGTAGTCGCTCTCTTCGGAGTGCTCGTCAGAACTAGGTACACGACTTTGAAAAGGTATGCCGTAGTCCTCTATCTCTCCTTCCTCTTCACTGTCGTCGCCACTCGTGTGACTGCGCTGTTCGTGTAGATCCTCGCTGGCCGTATCGCTCTGGCTCGGCGCCCCGATGCTCTCGTCCACGCTCTCCGACACACTGCTCTCGGAATTTATGCTCTGATCGTCCAGGTTAATGCCAGCCAGATAACCGCCTTGTTCAGAGCCAGCGCGGTATCCGACGTCTAAATCGCCGTAATGATAGTGGGGGGCAAGGTCTGCGTCAGCGAGGGCGGCAAACGGACCGTCGTTGTAGTTGTTGCCTAGCTCGAGCTCTAGGTCTCGGTGAAGATCGTGGTCGTAGTGGTAGTCGTAGTCCAGGCCTCCGTCAATATAGTCGATAATGAAGTCATCCATCGCGTAGGAGTTCATCACATTTCGTAGACGCCGGGGTAGTTGGCAGACCTACTGAATGCCCTAAGGTATTTCAGGTGGAGAAGGTTCCAGATCCGCGTCCCGCTGTTCCGCTTTTCTCCCCAATTGACAGGTCAGTACTTGTACTGTAGTAAACTCGAGCTGTTTTTGGGTGTTGAAGGTTTTTGCAGCGTGGCGAAACCCCGAACGCAAGGCAAATGTTGATTGATAATTGCTCCCTGCGGGATGGATGTTGGTTCTCGATCACGGACACTGAAAAGACGAACAGAGAAGCACAACTCACCCTATCTCTTATGCAGTGCTTTGCAACGGCCGGGGACAGGCAAGTCACCGGACAGTACAAAAGCTACATTCAGCTCTGAGGACGATGTCATTCCATGTTTGCTCTCATATACACAATAGCAAAGCCATTGGCGAACAAATCGGACTTTAGCGTGTAGAATCCTACGGCTGCTTGTGTACGTATTTTGCCGCCCCGAACTGGGTTAAGCGCCGATTTCGCCGCGGCTTATCGTACCTCTGGCGTAAAAGCTGAGGCAGCTGGCCCGAAGAGTGGCAAGGGGTAGGCCTTGTGAGATGCCGGCTGGCAGCCTGGCACGCAGGCAAAATGACTGCGATATTCAGACAACCGTTAAAGTGTAGGAAGACAAAAGAATCGACTGACAGAAACTCAACCATGTCTTCCTGCTGTCAATCTATGTTTCCAACCCTCCCGCTCAAGTTTCTATACCTACAGCATACTATGACACGGATGACAAACGTCATACCGATACAGCAAAGCACCGATCCTTGCCGAATCACTATGACCTGCCGTAGACAACCAGTTTCCCTTGCTCCCCGAGAATGTGAAGTGTCTTCGCCTTGTCTCCCCACTTCGCGCCAATAGCCTTCTCCCCGATTTCAAGAAGCACCGTCCACGACTTGGAACTCTTGACGTAGTGATGCACAGCAACGCCACCTGGACCTGCCACAGCCAGAAACTGCGCAGAGTAGTCCCAATCCAGGGACCGCACCGAGCCCGTGGTAGGCAATTCCTTGACTCTCGCCGCATCGCCTTCTTTGCGGAGGTCGAAGATGGTCACGTTGGGAGCCTTATCGCTGGAAGCGGCGAACCAGTACCCGTTCTCTGAGAAGACGAGCGCTGACACAGAGGCACCAAGCTCGAAGACGGCCATCGGATCGCCGGCCTTGGTGGAGAAAACGTTAATGCTGCCTTCTTCTGTACCAGCGGCGAACAGGTGCCCGTCTGGGTGAAATGCGCAGGTAGTCATAGCTGTGTTGCAGAGTCAGCGGAATTATCCAACACGTCGCCGTAGGAACAGATCAACTCACAAGACTCGGTATACCTCCGGAATACTGTGCGAAGGGTTTCGACATCGTAGTAGGCAAAAGCCTTGTCTGAGCCGACAGACAGAAGGATTCGGCCACTTGGGTGGAGTGCTAGGCCTGCCACGGCGCCAGCATGCTCAGAGAATGATGCAAGCTCGACACCTGCTTTCGTGTAGATCTTGACTTCCCCCTTGGATGTTCCAAAGACAATATTTGGCTCGGCGTAGACCATTTTCGTGATAGGGCTCCCGATATTGAACGAATGCTCAAGCTGCAAGTTACTACCATTGTGGGAGTATACCGCCACAAGCCCTCCCTTTCCACCGACTGCTGTCAAATCCTCGCCTACAGCCAGAGAAGTGCTGTCGGGTGCGGATGAATCCGTGCTGTCGGTCTGTTGGCTAGAAGGGAGGTCTTCGGGGCTGTTCCAACCTTCGGGAACGGCGCGCTTCTTGCGGCTTTTGGAGAGCCTGTAGATAGAAACAAGTCAGTCAAGAGAATATCTCAGGATGGAGCCAAATAGGGGGCACGAGATACGCACTTCGCTTGGGTCTCGTCAACGAGCTCTGAAAGATAGTCGGGTAGAGTATCGTTGTCCACAGCCATTGCGTCGCCATTGGCAGCCGCGGATCCAGTAACTGTGACCTTTGATAACGCATCTCGGGCATCATCGCGCTCCTTGGTCAGCCGCGCAATCACCCGCACGGCAGCATCGTGCTGGTAGAGGGCAGTCGCGAGCTCTTCGCGTGTCCGGGCCAGCTGCTCTCTGAGGTTGTATGTTTCGATCGCAAGCGAATCCCACTCGTTCTGGAACTGGGCAAGCAGGGCAGGGATGGATGTGAGCGTGGGCGGCCGTGGCCTGACAATGCGGGCTGACTTGATGGGAAGAAGGTCTTCAAGGTCGAGCTCTTCGCCAGAGACCGGGTCCTTTCCATTCTCCTCGATGTATTTCCCAATAAGTCGCTTCTCAAAAACGGCGCCTGACTTCTTTGAAACGACTGGCTCGTCTGGAGCCTCGCCGGAAATCGCACACAGCATGATTTTTGCTTTCGTTGAGGTATTGGTCGAATGGACGGGGCGGCGTCGCGCTCGAGTTTCTGCCGCGTGAGACTTCTGCTCGTTGACTTTTCGCAGCCGCATGCAGAAGGCTGAGACGCTAGCGTGGGAACGTCCAAGCCCATCACGTGATACAGCTTATTACCCTTTGCTTTAACGTTTCATTCCTCCAGTCAATCGGTGATGGCGGCTGAAGCCGCAAATCCCCAGTTGACCTCAGCTGATGTGATGGACATGACTCTTCTTCTTCGCTACGGTGTTCCTTAGAGTCAATGCCTCTTGAGATCATATTTTGATTGAAGCATGTGTGCTCACTCGGATCGGACACCGAAAGGCCCGGGAGGTACTTTGGGGACTCATTGACTATGCATCATTCCTAACTTTCTCAAGCGCAATGTTGTAGGAAATTATCGCCTTGGACATTGATGGGGACTTACTCGCGACCATACGCACAAGCACGAAGCGTCGCACCCTCCTACAAAGCACCCCCTGCCAACGGCAATCCATCCCTTCACTTCAGGCAGTACCAATGACCCAGACATCGGCTGGCAACAGCTTTTCTTCTGGATCCAGTGAATTTATGGCTCAAGCGAGCATGAAGTAACATGGCGAAAGGACATCTTCGCTCCGTCACTCCGGCTCGGACTTGACATCTCCTCTGGTTCTGCATAGAGTGGTCGAACCACCGGCACACGAATAATCTGCCATGAGCGTCCGTTTGTTGATGTCTCCGGTCGGGAGCATTCCTTATCCCTGGAGCCAGAGCCTCTAATCAGCCGCCTCCTTGAGCATGTAGCTTGCTCTGACGACATCTCGGTTGCCTAGAGCCCAATAAATCTCGCTAGCCAGCGCATCACATTGCAGCCGCCGTGATCTCTTGATCTACTACGGCGGTATCGCCGATTGTGGCGCGAAAGACGCTCAAGATACCCATGGTGCCAATAATGGTCGTGGTGTCCACCGGGGACCGGAAGACCTGGAATGTATTAGCTCGGCATCTCACTTTTTTCGAGCGACTTTGCCCTAAATGCCTATTTTCGTCCCGCTGCAACGTCGACCCATCAAGTCACTATCCGGCTCGTCAACCTGAGGAATTGACTTACCTCCAAGTGTCTCGCCAAGAAGAGATGGTCGCCCCTGACTGCCCCCCTCGCTCGGGGGGTCATACGTTGGAAACCCCGCGCCAGGGAAGGGAACAAACCTGCCATGAAAGCGGCCGAACCCTTCGTGAAAGCGGTCGAACCCTCCAGCCGGAGCCGCGCGACGGTAGGGGACTATCGACGAATCTGAAGTAGGGGAAGACCGGTCGTGGCGGCGGCGGTGACGACGGCGATGACGACGACGACGTCTCGGAGGCGAAGGCGAAACAGTGGGTGTATATGTCCAAGAGGTACCGGAGGAGGCTGACGGGGAGGCGCCTCCGTGATGCCCGTAGGGCACGTCTCGCTCATAGTAGAGCATGCCACGGCCGTCGCGGACAAAGCGCAGCCCGCCTTCGTCTTGCCAGATTCCGCGTCTCCGTCTGACCATGATAAATGATTCCGGTCGGTGTTAATAGCCTAGGGGCAGACTCCTCGTCCTGGGGGATCTGCGTATTTGGCTTAACCAGCAGTGGGAAGATAGGGAACATGAACAAGTGAACATGTCTACGTAGGGGGCTTGAGGTAAGGGTTTGCTAGCCTGCTTGCGAGATGTGATTGGCCTTGAATAATTGCATCACTGAAATACGGTGACTGGAGGTTTGTGTACTCCAGAGGTCCAGGAGGTTGCCATCATAGCAGTCTGTCAAACCGGCGGTGCTATAGTTTGTAGTCCATCTGAAACCGTGGAGATATCGTGTGTAGCTAAGGGAAACAGAACTAGGGTTAAGTTCAATTCAGGACTCAGTTTGACCTCTTGCGTAACTCTTCCTGGTGATCGGTGACAAGATAGCCATATCAGCAGCTCAAACAAGGCTGGCCGCGTTTGAAGCTTTGTACTACTACACAGTAGTCATAGATCAGGCCCTGCTACAGTCAGACTCCAAGCTGCAGAGTGCTACACCTTGTTTCTAGAACGAGCATTTCAGAGAGGGGGGATGTTGGAGCCGTGGTTGGCCACGCGAGAAGTCTAAGGCATAGGTATCATGGTCGTTGTCATAGTAATGATGCCGGAAAATGGAACACGATCTTTGAGCGTAAGAAATGGCGGGTGCGGATTCATCCTGGAGTTGTTTAACTTCTTCCCTACTTGACACAGCCACCGAAACTACATGACTTCAGTTCAATGCCCGCCCTTGAATCCTGTCGCTGTGTACGTCTGTTGCTTGTTGCCAGCAACATCGCTAGCGGATCCGGCTGCTGAGTACGGCCCGGACGACGAGGCCCGGGGTGGCGTAGACGCGCGTGTCAGCGACTGTATTTTGCCGTTAGGAAAGGTGATGGGGTCTCTGGCTTCCGGAATCTTGGCTTCGAACGAGGTCATGTCTTTGACAGCGGCCGATCCGTCAAAACCACGAGCTGAGTATGCTGACATAGTGACGAGGGAACCTGGAGAAAGTCAGTGCCCTAGCATGGGTCAAGAAAACGGAGGACGCAGGTAATAAACGTACGTACAAAGGATGGAGGATACGAGGTAAACTGGAAGGGGGGGAAATGGTTGTAGCGTTAGGGCCGGTTTCTGGCGTAGGTGAAGTGTGCGGTAGATGAGGTAAGGGATCAGAAGAGCAACTGATAGATTGTTTGGAGTAGGTAGCTTGACCGACGTGCCCAAGACCGACTTAGTATGGCACGGGGACTGAGCGGCTCATCCAGAAGTGTGTAGAGAAATCTCCAAGTCCATCAAACCAGGTGTATGTACATGTGATAAGAGAGTTAAGATGGGCACGTCGAGAAAGAGTAACCTGTTCTCCTGGGCCACTGGCACACGACTGGGGTAAGAGTGCCATATTTCCACCTCAGTAAAACCTGGAAGCAATCTCCAGGGAAATGGTGCGAACAGTGCCAAAGCGGACACTTCCTCTGAAACGGGAGATCGAATCCTGTCTTTTTTTACACATATGGGGACACATGTTGCGCTCGTGAGTACCTAACCTCACACGGTGATTTAAGATGTTTGTCATGTTGCAGCTTCCCAATCCGTCACTGCCCCAGTGCAGCAGCTGGGGCAGCGGCAAGCAACTTCCTCGCCCTGTCCTTAGCAATTGCACACATTGCCTCAATGCCCTCTCTCTCCTCAGCCGCGTAGTCGCCTCTCGCAATACGTCTCCTCATGTCTTCCATAATCTCCTCTCTACCTCGTCCATTGACAAAGACGACATATCTCAAGCCCGGAAAGGTATCCTCGTACTCCTTATTCAAAGCAGCTAGTCGTGCCAGGACTTCCTCGCTATCGCCGCCCGAGCGGAGATTTGCCTGCTCTGCTCTGCTCAACGCACTATCCACTTTCTTCTCGCCTAGTCGTGGATGAGCCGAGAGGATGCGGAGCAGGGGCTCTTTGGCTTCAGAAGTCTTGATTTCCGTATTGTTTTCGTTGACGGAAGAATTGGAGAGGGCTCCGGCTACGGCAAGAAGGACATCGCGGATGGTGGATATTAGCTCATCGTAAGAGTCGAAGGACATTGTGTGCATGGTTGGCAGGGCGAGGTTGTGGAGATCGGATGATGGCTCAAAGAGTAGGTCCAAGGTCGACGTTAGAGCTGCATCTGAGAGGGTTGGCAGGGAGGTTATTGCCGGGAGGAACGGAGGAGCCGCTGGATTGAGGGGTGAGGAGGTAGACATGCCGGATGAGGAGAGGTGGGTGGACGAGGGCCGTGATCAGACTTATTGGTAGGAAGTACGTGAGGTAGGAGGAACGTGAAAGAGAACCCAATCTGCGAATTCAACGACACACTTTGGGGAGGCTGTCTCTCTTGTAGGCTTGGGGGGGTCGATCGTCCCTTATCAGATAAAAAGCGCTGGTTGCTCTCTCGGTTTCGTGGAGCCTTCCTGTCGGGAGCTTCCAGAGCTCTGATGGTGGGGCACCGATTAGTTCCCGTTAGCAGGGGTGGCCTTCACTGCAGAGTTGGTGGGGTGTGCGGGGTGCCTTGAGGCTCAATCTTGCGCGGACCCGAGACAAAGGAAACCATGGCCGATAAGGTTTGGGTCGATCGGAAGGGACGTCCTTTTTCAACTGCACCAGAGCACATGCTACCGTGCCTGCCTTATACTGAGGTATCTCTCACCTGAGTTCAGGTCCCGATTGGCGTCGATATCATCCAGGGTAAAGTAGTGTACTCATGTCATGTTCGGTAGGTATTTGAATTTGGTATTTACAGCTCCACCTGTGTGGCCGGACAAGTTCGGCCGGCGCCGAGCGGTGGTTCAATCCGCCCATCTCAGAACTCCACAACGCCAGACTGCCTGCTCTACGCCTGATACAGCGCACCTTTTCGTTTTGAAACCCGGATATGCTTTTTGAACTCGGCATAATAAACTGCCTCCCTGGACATAGGTCAATATATTCCATATGCTTCCGTTTGAACGCCTCGTAGCCCGTAGCAACTTTTTTTGGTGACATGACCCTCAACATCAAGATAGATAATCAGGAAATAATGGCGACATTCGTGCAAGAGCGGTCAAAGGAAGCAGGTTTTTATCTCAATGTTTTGGGTAGAGACGAGGGAATGAGCTGATGCGCCAATGATACAATGCCGCCCGAACCCGTAGTAGCCTCGCAATGTCAGACCTTTGCGGTAAGCATGCAAGCACGCATATCTACGCGTGAGGCAATGATAATCGTCATTATGATTGCGAAAGAGTCGCCGATGTCGCAAAGACATATACGGCTCTCATGGGAGACATTTGCAGCTTTCGGTGTCCCTCGAGTTGTCGATTGCCGAGATCCAGGTAGGTGATGCGACAAAATGCTAGCAGATGATGTTCTTGTTATGGTGAAGAGACACATAACTCTTTGAACCCATCGAGTAATCATCTTGCGGTCCATGGTATGCCATCCATATCGTCCATATAATCCTCGTAGTGATCGTCCTCGTCACCATCGCTCTCGTTCTCTGCGGTTCCTCCGCCAAAAATAACGCTGAAATCGGCATACACGTCGTCCGGCTCGTCCGTGGAGTCATATCGACTTTCGTGCTCCGAAGTCGGGAATGCAACTTCTCCGTCATCTAGTCCATCCTCGTCATCAAGATCAGCTAGGCAGAAGGATCGAGTGCTACGAAGCTCTGGCGACCGTATGGGTGCAATTCTAGGAGACGGTGGGAGCCTGAGACGCGAAGCTTCCGTGGCTTTGAGACGTGGCGACGTTGGCCTGGGCCTTGCTTCTACTGCTGCTAGCGAGAGTTGGAAAGGCGGAATGCTATGCTGCGCGTCACGGAGTCCGGATGACCGGTAGCCAGCAAGTAGCGGCGCAGAGGACGAGGTGACGGGAAAGCGAGCTCCGACGACGAACGCAACACCTTGGTTCTGCTGTAGCAGTGCTGCGTTGGTGGCCAAGTGAGCGACATCGTCGTCTCCTCGCTCCGTCGCCCGGCTCTTCACGTTGAGTCTGAACCGGTTAATCAAAGCTGCTCTTCGAA
Organism: Coniochaeta prunicola; assembly: GCA_007388105.1. Taxonomy (NCBI): domain Eukaryota; kingdom Fungi; phylum Ascomycota; class Sordariomycetes; order Coniochaetales; family Coniochaetaceae; genus Coniochaeta; species Coniochaeta prunicola. The sequence goes on along the minus strand of SMOB01000282.1, from coordinate 29,094 downwards.
GCAGACTCGACGGGCTAGGGTGATTGGTTCGGTGTAGCGGTGTCGATGCTGCACTGCTCATTCGCCTTGCCGATACAATGGCAGCCAGTTTGAGGAACTGCTTGTCACCACTCGTGATAAACTCTCGGTTGATAATATGTGTAGCTGGCTCGGAAAATGGTCGCGAAAGTCGTGAGGTAACCATATCCCGCCGTAGACGCCGCTTCTTGCATCCCTGTGAGGCTGTATTGGGCCCATCGACATCAGACAGCGCTCGGCGTCTCTTGAATGATGGTTCAAGCTTGCGGGATTGTGACAAAATGGAGAAATCGAAGATTTGTGGGATGGGAGTCAAGGCCTGTGCAAAAGAGAATGTAGACATGAGTTCAAGAGGTCTGGTGGGCCACCATGAAATGAGGCTAGGGCTTGGCAGAGCTTCTGACGATAGTCCATAATTGGGTGAGGTAGAGTGTGTCGACGTCGTTGACGGAGACGGCAATTCTGGTAGGCCATCCGCAATCTCATGTGAGGCGTTGGATGACCCCGGGGCTTCATGGTTAGAGTTCCCGGTGTCCGTCTTCAGAAAGTCCGTTTTAAGAACTGCACCTGCCGGTGTCCCTCGGAGCAGAGTCTCTTCGAATTCCATGCGTCCACCGTTGGTGTACCGTCGATCTCGGAAATGCCATGGCCCGTACTGCTTGAACGAGCCTTGAGCAATTGGCTCGATCTGGAGGACCATGGCGTTCATGATTGAGCACCCAGTTCGCCCTACACCTGCTGGCGAACAGCTGAAGTCATCGATACCTGGCCTGTGACAAAGCGAGCTAGACCTGGTTGTAAGATAAATAGGAAGGCTATGGCAGTAGAAGGAGCCAGAGACGCCTAAGAGAACGAGCTAAGGTATGGACTGATGGTGATAAGGGCAAAAGTTGTCGGTCAACCTATGTTGAACCCTCGCAGTGTTGTTCATGGATTCTGGCCAAACTCGAGCCTGACAGGCAGCGGTCAAAGAAGAACCATGGTCCTAAGTACAGCAGGGACGACGGAGGACGAAAGGGTGGAGGGAGGGGTGGGTTCCCGCTGCAAGAGGCACGCGATGTATTTAAAGGGACTTAGCAGCTGAGAGGAGTACCAGCCAGTCGGGTTAAGGTGGAGAGAGTGGAGACCTGTACATGGCAGGTCCTTCAAAGGGTCCAAGGTGGTTCAGGCGGCCCTGGTAACTAGCGTCGAGGTAGGTAGACGGATTCAGAACCTTCTGCCCGTTCTGTATACGAAAACTCAGGCAGATCGGTCTCAAGATGAGGGGGCAACCTGTGAGACGCCCTTTCATCGAGGAGTAATGGACAGTGTCGAGAAGGGGTAGCAAGACCGAACCGATCAGGTGGGTGGCTCCTCCTGCTGGACTTTTTGACTGGTGCCGATTCGTTGCCCGCAAGTGACTGCCAAAGAGGGGGGTCGAAAAGTCGGTTTGAATGAGGACTGGTGACAAGGGTGGTCGGTGTGGAGGCGGAGAACCTGGGGAATTGGCGTGACTGGGATGAGCCAGTGAGGATCAGCGAGAAGCACGCAGATGACCAGCAAAGGTCCACGGTGGCTCCCTCGCTGACGTGTATGCAGAACTCAAGGGCGCCTTTCCTCCAGGACTTGTGTAACAGAGCGAATATTTATCCTGGACGCATCTCTGCTGTGGTCTGTGAATGGCAATACTAATGTAGTAACAAAACTTGGAGCAAGCCAGGTATTGCAAGCGAGATTTCCTGGTACGGAGCGACAACAGCGACTCGGATGGTACTTAACAGTCCTGAGTGAGCTGACCCCTGTGCTGGCAGTGTCGGATGACAAGGCTACCTCCAGACTGGCAGGGAAAGTCAGGGCTCTAGAATGTCGGAATTCCGTGGCTAGAGTGGACAGGAAGTCAGACGACACCTCGTGATGGTCGGGGAATCCGGTAATTCACATGGGCCGTAAGAGGAGGAAATGGTCAGAGGCGAAAGAGTTTCGCAGCTAAAGGCTGGCCATAGGCGTGTTTCCATAGCGTAATAGTATCGAAAAAGGTGAAATAGAGTATCATAGTGGCAGATGAGAGAGAGTCGATGGCTCTTCTTCAAGGGACGCAACCCCTCTTTTGCAAGCAATGGCTGATGGCTGAAGTTAGAGCTGCATCCTGCAGGTTCCGTCCCAGCGCGTCCCCAGGTTTCTCCAGCATGAATGTTCCAGTGTTTCCACCCTTCGGATCCTTGCAGCTGCAAATGAGGTGACGGCCAAGACCGCCCCACCTGGGTGGTCCACTCCCCACCCACCCAGCGATCTGTGACGGGCTTCATGTCAGCCCTCTTTTGAAATTCTCCGCTTCAGCGCCACCACTTCGAACACCAATGCATTGGAACAAGCAGCCTTGGGACCTTGAGTAATAGAATAGCGTGAGTTGCACAGCCCGAGGTGCTTCATTCCCATATTGGCAAATAGAGATATTGTCGATGTTGCGGATGGTTGTGGTGTCTACACCAACTTTTGTCTTTGAAGTTCACTGTCACATATCAGAAAGCTGAGCTGACAGTCTGTGTCTGCAATCTGCACTGACTGGGGCCCTTTCATTAGCGCGATGTTTAGGCGGAGTCCAGGCTTCTGGGTAACCCAGCAGATCAGCGATCTCAATGGGGCCGCTCCGACGGGATCGACCGGGCCCCGGGGGCTAGATCCGTTCCCGGCCAAGCCAGGACGGCGCCAGCGATGGATTCCTTTGTCTAAGAGAAAAAGAGCTATCCTTTCCAAGGCTTCGGTAACTCGATACCTGAGATACTGGGTACTCATGAACTAGGGCTCGTGGCGAACAAAATCGGCCCGTTAAGGTCTCCTACCAAGATCCCACTACTGAACGAAATGCTTTTCAGTTTGTTCGAATTGAGCTTACCACTTAGGGAGGGCCCAAAAAACGAGGGCCTTCAGTACTTCAACCACCTAGATTTAGTGCAAATAGTCGCCAGTCCACTACTAGTACTATATTGAGACGTCACAGGAGTAATGAGGCCACACGTCAAAAGCTCTTTTGACTGAGTACCTATGGTAGGAACTGATTTGTTTCGAAAGAGCGTACCGGACTGACCTCAACTCTCTGAACAACCGTGTCACGTGCGAGTCCAACTCGATGTTCCGCCAAAATCGTCTCCTGAACCCAGGCCGCTTTCACTACCCAACCAATGCGAGGCCAGCAATTACCGTCTTCACAATGGCTAGACGAAACAACGACGTCGAGATCATCACAACGTATTTTTTCGGAAACGTGTTCGGAACTCTACGCCCATTACTTTTCGTTTCTATCCTTTAGTTATCCCACTTTCGAGCCAATACTGAATCTTGGGGTGGTGCTACTGGAGTGGTTCGCTCCATAATATCTCTGAACCAGACTTAATCCTTGTCCTATGTGCCGGTTTCGTCCTTTCTGAAGGGAGGCACATAATAGTGTGGGATTTATTCCACTCGGCAAAAGTCAGTTTCGATAGTGATCACTGTCAGATGCGTGCCGCACTGCCCGTGCTGCCAACAGTTTGTCTGAAGGCTTCGTACTCTTTTGAAGGTCGTTGACACGATTTACTTTTACAAGGAACTCATTCCATAATTGAAACCTCGATTACTTGTAAAGACACACGTCACATGTACATGGTATCAGATCCTACTCGGACAGCTGCTATGTATACTCTAGTCGCGTATATGAGATGACATATTGTTATGTCCAATGGAGACGCTTGGAAAATGAGAGAATCAAGCATGCGATCGTGTTGAAACAGTGACTCGGTGGAAAGGTTATATATAACGTTGCTTGGGACTGTGAGCATCATATTAGCCATCTCTTGAAAGAATACCTTGCTGAACCTTGGACAAACAAACCTACAGTTCCGAACTTCCGACTTAAATCTGTAGGAAAATTGAAATGCTAGGAGCGCCCATTCCCGCGAAATGTAGAAACGTGTCTCCTTAATCCTTGCGTTTGAATGATACACTCTCACCCTCCCCGTACGCCTCTTCTCTGGTCGTCTCGTTTCGTCGCGGATGTGCCAAGCTCGGGACAGCAAGACTGACTCCAGCCTGTGTCGTTCAGGTTTCCGTCACCATCTCAAAGTTCGTTTCATGACTTGCCCTCAGCCTCCTCGCTACCCACTCCCGACAGCTGATCTCCTCATACTTCTTCTTCTCGCCTGCAGCAACGCACGTGTCCAATACATCGCAGCTCTCATGCATTCCAAAGCCGAAGAAAAATGGCATACTAATTCTCTCCTTGCCGCTCCGGTTCTGTGCCCGGTGGACGGTGCTCACGTACATATCGTTCGTGATACGCTGGAGATAGTCCCCAATGTTAACCACAAACGTTCCCGGTATCGGCTTTGCATTGATCCATTGTCCCTGGCGATTCAGGACCTGTAGTCCACCGCTTGTGTCTTGCCACAGAATTGTGAAGAGCTGGAAATCTGTGTGAGAGCCTATCGATACCTCGTCTACGGAATCGGTTGTAGAAGATGGGAGCAGAGGATAGTAGTTCAGGGCTAGGGAGGCGTCCGGAAACGCAAACTTGTCGTCGAAGAAGTCCTCCGCTAGGTCGAGCGATAGAGCAAACGCCTTCACCAATTTCCTTGCTAGCGCGAGAGATGCTTGCCAGTATGCCAAAACAGCCTTCTGGAATTGCGGTATATTGTTTGTGGGTTGCCAAGGGAAGCCATTTTTCTCTGTTCGAAGTAATTGGGATATGTGTTCCGGAATGGAAGACGTGTCCCTAACTGATGGATCATATTCTGGGTCATAAGTCCAGCCAAAAGACTGGCGGTTGTCGACGGACTCAAAAGGGTTGACTTTCGTGGTTCTGCTGGGTTTCCAGCCGTTGAAATAGGAGCTGTGGCGGTTGTGGGCCAATTCTTTGATGGTATCGGGTTGGCGAAAGAAGTCTAGGCAGCCTTGATACGCAGCCTCGATAACGTCGGACGATATACCGTGGTTGACGATGTAGAAGAAGCCGTTGTTTGTTGCTGCAGACCGTATCTGAGCGGCTACGCCTAAACGATCCGAGGAAGAGGAAGAGAAGATCGGTGATATATCAATTATAGGAATTTCCGATGGGAAGGCATCACGTAGCGGTGTGCAGAGGACTGTGCGAGTGATTGGGCCTCGCCCTGAGGCCAAACGAAGTTGTGTCGTTTGTGGTGAAGTCTTAGATATTGTTGCAGTGGTCGTCCCGGTCGCCATGGCCGTCAAGGCTGTAGACTTGAGAGTCCGTATTGCTCGGGAAGCCGTGAAATAGTCCACTCTATTGATCTCAGGCCGGCTGTGCAGATCGGAAAACGGTAATCGCCATATAGCATATAATCTTGTTATGTAGTCTCCGACCCCACTGCTTCGACCTTGAGAGGCTATCTTCAGATCAATGCACTGGGTTACTTCAGTCGTCGGGATCGGCCGCTCTCCACCTTTGCGATAAAGTCTACACCACCACTTGTCGGCCTACTCCGCCCCCTTTGGCTGGCACGTAGACCAGGAGTCTTCATCTTGGAGCTAACGCTGATAATAAGTCGGTGTCCGTGCCCGATTGCAGCTGGAATTGATGCCGGAAAGTGCTCGTAACCTTGAGAATGCTACATAATATATGCACTAAACGTGGAACTCATGAAGAAGCCAGAGGTAAATGGCATGCCGATAACAGAAGTATGTAGTCATAATCCAGCCTTACCAAAGGTGCATGTATTGCGATAACAGTTTCCCGCCGAGCCTGTGGACCGGCTTTCCCTATGGAAATCCCATCTAATAGAAAAACATAGCAGCCTGACGCATTCCATCCCATTCGGCCTGCTCAAACCAATGACAAGTCAAAGCCCCAAGTTGGAATTCGCTGCTTCTGCCCTATCTCCTCTCAGCGTTATGAGACCAACAACGTTTTATCTAGTCCCGAGTCATGATGTGGACAAACTCCTCGTCTGGTGACAGGTTAGTTGCGAATACGATGGAACAGTGCTAACGAGGGGAAAATGAGGCAACTCTACAGTCGATATTTCCGTCTCCATTCTTGTCAGCCATCTTGAGCATCTCATCGAGGTCGTCGTCAGTCAGATTCTCGCCTAAATGCTGAAGCACTGCCCGCAATTCAATGGCAGAGATGGTGCCGCTGCCGTCCTTGTCGAAGACCTTGAAGGCATTTTTGAGTTCTTCCTCATTGTCGACCTCCTTGACTGTCCTGGCCATCATGTTGAGGAATTCTACTCAGTCTGTTAACTCCTGCGCTGCACACTGCAGACTCGACTGGTGGTACATACCGTTGAAATCTATGCTTCCGTCCTTGTTGACGTCAGCTTCGGCGATGAGATCATGCAGTTCTGAGTCACTCGGGTTGAGGCCGAGGCCCTTCATGACTTCGCCCAGTTCCTCGGCTGTAATATCACCTAAGGTAGGAAGCGACATTGTTCAGTGAGCGAGACTTGACATAACATCATCCTACAGTACTTACCGGTATGGTCCTTGTCAAAGAGATCGAACACTTGGCGATACTGGGCGATCTGTTCTTTGGTGAGTTTTATGGCCGACTGAGACGGCAGTGGTTAGCAAAGATGTCCCGATAATCGGCTCTCTCACAACGTTCTCTTCGGCGCTCTTACCATCCTCAATTTCTGTACTGAGTCGAATCAAATCCTTGCTTCTAGAAGAACAGTCGCTTCAGTGGCGCGCTACAAGGTTCGCTGGGATGAAGTCGAAGTTCGAATCGCACCTGACAGGATGATGTTTCTGCCCAGTCAGCTGGGGTCGCAATCAAGGTCTCCACCGAAGCTGAAGCGGGGATCTGAAACGCGCAGTCAGCGCCCCACGTGACTAACGAGTTTCACTGCACCACAGATTTTCTATTCTGATGCCTGCCCCGCACGTCCATTGAACACACATCCAGAAGACCTACCTTACCATCTTACCTATAGAGGCAGGGTAAGGTCGCCCTCGCTTCGGTGACGCGAGCGGCAAAATGTACAAGCAGTCTTACGTTGTGATAATTTTGAGATTGCATTACTTGGAAACCAAGATCGCCAAGTCTCCAAGATCAATACAGGCTGGGTTGATTCTCCATTTCTCCTCACAGACTATCGCAGAGTTCATCTAAGTTCTAACCCTAGACTGGAATGTTTCTTTACAAAAACAAGTAGAAAATCTGCGTGGAAGTCCACGACATTCGACGTCTCTCTTTGCGTTTTTCCATGGTCCACATATTTATACTATATCTGTTCCGATCCATACCGGATCCGATGTACAAGTGAAGACGTCACTGTTGTAATTCCGATTGCACGCTGCCTGCATATATGCGGTGCCAACAGTGTCAAAGGACGTGTCGGTACCGCAGCTGAAAATCTCGCGAACTGTCAGTATATTCAACCTGGGATCGAACTCGAACCCGGCTTGGGTCGTATTGGCTGCGTTTCCAGGCGTCGTAGACTCGCAATCACCCTTGAAACCGGTGTTCTCCTTGCCTGAGGTTGTACAGCTGAATACCTCGTTGTTGGCCATGTTAGTCAGTGTGAAGGAAGGCCCGGTGTCAGACTGCGGCGTGCTGGTTGAGCCCGGTATCTCAGACCCTGGTAGCAGCTCATATTGTCTCAACCACTTATCGAGTCGCCATGACTGATATCTCTTCTTGTTGTCCGCGCATGCCGCAGTGACGACCAGCGGAGCCGGAGTCAGGGTCGTGTTGAATGACAAACTAGGCCGAGTACCGGTGGCGGTAGTCTTGGGAGTGCAATAACTGGTACCCTCAGTAACCGTGTTGTTTCTGCAGTCCAGGTCCAGCGTCAAGAACCCTGTTGCCAAACCGTCGGATCTACAGAAGCGGAAGAGGTTAGCTGCCCGGGAGTTCACACCCAGAAGTTCATCTTTCCCTTACCCTGGCCTGTCGGAACAGGCAAATGTGTGGCTCAGATACATTGTCTTATTCTTCCAGTCCACAGCAAAGGACACCGTCTTGTCTTTGCCAGCACCGGCACCTGTCCAGATACAGTCACTCCATATGATGTTGGATCCGCCCATGTACCACCCGCCCCATGACTCTGGCCACTCTGCATTACATTCGTAGAGAGGATACGCGCTGTCACTCAAGCTGGCAGATATCGTGGCGAACTGGTCTTGTGCGTTTGGGTCGGCACTATCCCATCTTAGCTCAAGCAAGTTGTACTGATAGCTCTTCGGCGATGTGCTATTTAGGTTTCCGCAAGCTCGAGCGGCAGACGCTTCCGAGAACAACGAAGCCACTGCCACGACGGCGATGATGGCGGATCTGCTCAGCATTTTGGAGATGCGTTGGCACAAAAACTAAGCCTCTACACAGAAAACGAGATATATCTCGCGGGTATAGGCAACCTTAAATCTCTGGCACTTTCAACTCACCGCAACGGTGCTAAGACAAGCTCCTTCAGGGTTATCAACTAAACATAAAGAAGTTATCGGAACCATCTATTGTTGGATAGAAAGCAATATACGTCGACGCGGGATGTTGGGGTTGTTAGATCAAGTTGTTTTTTACCCCAAATTCTGCCAGATTGCTCGCGCAGCTGATCAAGGTCTACATAAGGTATTTCTCGCCGGAGACGCCCTTGCAACTATAGTACAGTACATCTCAATGTCCTCTATAACAGAGGACCAGAACATCTGCCGGGACTAGCCAAGGTCATATATTTGAACATCGGGGTAATTGGACGGGAGTGGAAAATGGTGTGCAACGGCACTGCGATCGCACACGTCCTGGTCCATCCGACTCGGGAATCGGTGGCGTATATAGGAGTCTATGATATGAAGTGCCCATAAAGCTTTGACTCGCTGCTTTCTTTCAAGGTTGAGTAGGTCTGCACCATAGCCTCGTGATCCCAGTCCAATTTGAGCATCCAGGATGCAGTTGAAAAAAGGGATAGCCTTAGGGCTTCTCGCGAGGGAAGTCGTGGCACAGCAAATGATTCGCTTCGGTTGCTCGCAGCTGGTCATCGCACGAATGGACCCTCTGGTCAACCCTGGTGTAACCCAGTCTCCACATGTCCACCAGATCGTAGGAGGCAACTCATTCAATGTCACCATGGATCCAGCAAACCACGACCTAGCCAGGGACTCGACCTGCACCAGCTGTACCTTCTCCGAGGATCTCTCGAACTACTGGACCGCAGTCTTGTACTTTCGAGCTCCCAATGGAACTTACAAGCGCGTCCGCCAGTTCCCTAACGACGGCCTTAGGACTGATGGAGGGGTGACAGTCTATTACATACCACCTTACGACGGCAAGACAAAAGTAACAGCCTTCAAACCTGGATTCCGGATGCTTGTCGGAGACCCCGCTCTGAGGTCTCCCGAGAGCCAACAGAGGCAACTTTGCCATCGGTGTGGAAACGACCCCGGAGCTCCATGCACAGGAAAAGGAGATACCCAGGCTCTACCAAATCGTTTCTGCGGCCATATCCGCACAACAATCACATTTCCCACCTGTTGGGATGGCGTGAATTTGGACAGTCCCGATCACAAAAGCCACGTTGCCTACCCTAGCAATGGCACCTTCGAATCGACTGGGCAATGTCCCGCAAGCCATCCGGTGAGGTTACCTCAGGTCATGTATGAGGTGATGTGGGATGTAAGTTTTCGCCTCGATTTCCTCCTTTGCAGTTCAGCGTGACTTACTCGTCCAGACCGCACCTTTCGAAACAGAGGAACTATGGTCGAAAGATGGCAAGTCTCCATACTTCTGGAGTACCAATGATAATACTGGCTACTCTCAACACGGAGACTATGTGTTCGGTTGGAAAGGCGACTCTCTGCAAAGAGCCCTCGACGCTCGTTGCGGCAACGCAGTCTGCAAGGAACTTCGAACACAGACGTCGGAACAGGCACAGAAATGCACCTTGCCGCAGAATATCCCCGAGGATGTCGATGGATGTAAGTCACGCTTCCCGCTACAAGTTTCGTGTCCGAGCTTGTCCGGCTAACTCGTTACAGGGTTGGACAAAATTCCTGGAATGGACGCCTAGACGCCCAAGTGTCCGGCCTCAATTCAGTTCAGACACTTGTTATGTCGTTCGACAAGGTGCAAAGGGTATGAGCAAGCGGGAAATGCGTTACAACGCAAGGTCTGTGTAAGAAGATACCGATGAGTCGCCGAGTACACTGGCCACTTAGATTAGGTAGATCGGTCCGATAATGAGAGGCTTTGTTGTGTTATTCTGTGCTACTACTCTGAACATCGATTGATGCAACAATTGAGTATTGACTTGAAGATCTGTCGATTACAGAGGTTGGGCTGCTGTGATGTCCCAGTTGATCCCTTGTCGTCGTGTCGACAAGTTCCGCTGGCTCCAGCCAGAAACCAGTATTAAAATGGTACGGAGGTAAAGCCTAGACTCCGAGCAGATTCGTCCTCAGAGAACACAGATACATCCTAGTTCCGTAAGAGTTGCTTCTCAGAGGCTTAACCCTTATATGTGAATGTTAGAAGTTGTGGCTTTGCTCCCTGTTACTTGCGATATCTTCAAGTCATTGGCAAGCGTAAAGCACTTCCAATTCTGCTTGAAACTAGTTTAACGTCAGCTGGATATTTGAGGGCGGATATGAACTCTTTGGACACTAGTGCTGGTCACCTCAGCCTCAATAAGCCCTGCTGAAGATGACAGACAGCATCAAGTGATTCGGACCTCCACTTTGTCGTGGAAGCTCGAATGTTGTGGCCACCCTAAGAATCAACGCAGACCGTACGACGACATGCTGTCAGACCTGGTAAGTGCCGCCAGTTCAACAGTCTTTAATGTACCTTAGCAACGCCAACCCAGACGTGAGTCCTCGGGAAAAGTCCTGCAATATCGAGAATAATGACCCGGAACAGTCCTGATCCCTCAAACCTTTAGTCACTGGAAAGAGCACAGCAGCAGCGATCGTTTGGTGGATTCAGCTGGGTTGACGACCCCAGAACCATGCCAGCTCACAAGAGGCGCGTGGATCAGAATCTCCACAACCTGATCATGTCATACGAAGCAGTCATCTTAAGAATGGCGACGCGGAAGTCGGCTATTTATTCCAGCGTCGCAGGAACCAGCAGGGAAATGTGAAATTGGGAAGCCTCCCGTCAGCCGGGTGATAGTGCTGCATACACCAGGCCGTCAGAACGCGAGGTACAAATATGTGGGACAACCTGGAAGCCATGTGAGGTCATGGTCTGAGCTTGAGCTTATTAAGAGTCCAGATTCATAGCGGAACGTAGGAGGCAGGCCGAGGATGTGCTTGAGGATCAACACCGGCGTGGGTTGATCGGCTCGGCTCGGCCCTGTCTAGACTCAATATCGCAGATCCTCAGGGTCAGGTACGGGAGATCTGCCGTGCGTCATCACACGCAGAACCGAAAACTCAACCAGCCGATATCTGCAATCAGTGCAGGTATCCTATGAGATGTCATGTTAGGGAGCCGGTATCTGTATCGCATGAAGGTGACTTCTGCGTTTGTTGTTCGATTGACGCTGTAGTTTTGTGCTTCTAGCCTGAGTCGAGGTTGGCAACCGCTGGAATCTTTCGGATGCAACTCTGAGACATTGACGGGGCACAGTCGTTGTTTCCTGTTCCTCAATCATTGCCATCCGGCGGTGGAACGAAGCTCAGCTGTGGTGCAGCGGCATGACGTCAGTGCATCCTGCCGATCAACCCCCTGCGTCGATCCTTATCCCCTGCGCACTAACGTATCTACCCGCCCCGTTGGTAGCTGCATCACTGCGCTGGTTTGCGTGTCGTCCGTGGTCCGGTCTACATAAAGGCATCACTCGGGTGTAAGGATGGGCCAAGTGTCCAGAACCCTCTTTGGCTCCCGTTTGCAGTTGCCTGCAAGTTTGTTCCCCTCACTTCGCTGCACTCCAGTCTCTATCGCATCCACCCACAGAACAATGGGCTCCGTCGCCAGGCCAGACACGGATATCAAACTGCCGACCATAAAACTGGATACGACCCTCGCAGATCTCTACAACCGTGTTGATTCAGATGCTTCTGTCAAACGCATAGGATTCGTCTTCACTGGTGTGAATAGCGCCCTTGATCTTACGGATTCCTTCCCACGCAACGACAAGTTCCTCTATCAAGATAGTCCATTCAACACCCTTCCGACCAAGAAGCTAGTCCGCAGTGCGTCGGCTTCCCTCCAGCGCTCCTTGGCAGCAAAGTACCTCTCTCTGATCGCCCAACGCGACGCCTTCATCGCCGGCCCAGCCTCTTCAGCAGCCGTCATCTGCTTTCCAGTCGATGCTTCCGATCTGGAGCACTCCCAGCGCGAAGCCGAGGCAACCATCTCCGTACTTGACCCGACACAGAAACCCGAGTTGGTGTTCTGTCCTGGCCCTGCTCATATTCCTCCCCTACAAGAGTTGAATGTCGACAAGATTGCGTGCAAGGTCGTGCTCGATGGACTCGAAGGATTACCGCTCACGGTCCCACTGGAGATAACATGGTATCTAAACTCCAAGGCCGCGCTTGCCGACTCCAAACTCCCTACACCGCGGATGGATGTTATTGAAGTAAATGGCTTCTGCGCCGAGGCGGGAACCTGCTGCGATGTGTGCCAGGCCTCCACAGAAGGATCGGGAACGCACTTCGTACCCGTCGACTGCGCTGGAGCACGGGGCAACTGGATTAAGGAATGGGAAATGAGGATCATCAATGCTGTGCGGAGAAAGACTGTGCCCTTTGTTCTCAAGAACCAGCAGACCTTTGGTGGGGCCGGAACTTGGGTTGTTTATTCTGAGGAGGACAAGGCGGATCTGCTGGAAGTCCTGTCCGGCAAAGACGGCGTCCTCAGGAAAATGCTCGCGCGAGTAACGGAGGCAAATCAACATCTCAAACCAGCCACCGTCATCATTAGTGACATAGTAAAAGATCCAATCGGTGACTACGGAATTACGTTCTTCGTTACAGACAAGGGTAAAGCCATCTTTTTGGGAGCTTCTGAGCAGATGACAGACAGCAACAACGCCTGGATCGGGAGCACCATCAACTACACTCACCAGGAAGCCCTGCGGGAGAAATTTGATCCCCTGGTGAAGAGAACTGCGGCATGGCTGGCTGAAAAAGGGTATTACGGACCGGTAGGGATGGACATTCTAGAGACGGCGACTCCAGGGCAGACGGACAGCCATACTGGCGAGGAGACCGCATATCATATCGTCGACCTCAATGTACGGACTTCTGGCTCCATGTGTCTGCCTATCATGCGAGGCTATTTCACGAACCTCGGTCTCAAATGTGCGAGCAGCTTCTCCATCACCGTCAAGGGCAGTCGGGAAAGGTTCATTGAGGAGTCGAAGGAGGACTTTGTATCGGGACGAATGTGTATTTTGAGCTGGTATCACGATTACACCACCGATAAGAGCATCGCTGACGTTGTTATTGGGGGTTCAGACGAAGGCGATCTGCAAGAGCGGATGCAGAAAGTGAGGGCTACGACTGAGGAGGTTGTCTTTTGAGCTCGCTGTGTCTCAACTAAGCACATCGCAGCAACAAGAAGCTCACCTTACATGCCCAAGCAGGATGTATAGATAAACCATGCAGGGATAATGGAGCATATACACGGCCTGTTGATTTCACTGTGATGGTATAGCTCCTGGCAGGTATTCATGGCGCGACCTATTGGTTAGTCGGGACAGTAATCGAGATCGTCTTTGCCCAAGTTCCTAAATAGAGTTCACATGCTAAGATCTTAAGTCTACAAGAAACGACTTGGGTCGTTTTCACCGCTCGGTTCGTTTCATTTATCAGTATCTACCTCTAGACCCGGTACCTAGTTTCTAAGCGTCAATGGAGGCCCGGCCCTAGACATTGGTTACGCTTCTAATTACCTTCCTATTCTTCGGATCAGCAACCTCAAAGCGATCGTGGCCCAGTCTGAGTTCTATTTCTCCAGCAGGCGAAGTCTTCAATATAGAAGTGAGGCATTGCATCGCGCATCTGCTCTGCGTTGTAGTGAAACAAGATGTTGCTCCCGCCCAGATCTACTAGTATGTATAGCACCGTGAGTCCTTAGAGGCAATTCCTGGAGAAATAGGCGTATCTTACCCAATACCGACCCCTAACAAATGGATGCATCGTCCGCACTACAGGGTAGTACAATCTAGTGTGGATGAGTCTATGGAAGCGTTCAAAGCGTTATCGTTGAAAAGCTCCACTGGTCGGATGCGCACACGATCACTTCTGGTTCGGACCTTGATTCCTGGTTCCCTTTCATAATGCCGCTGTGAGTGATGAGTCTGAGGAGATAAGAATTTCGGCAAGGTATTGTCTCTGCTATCTTGAAGATTAAGAACGCCAGACGAGGAAATCAGTTCTGCTGCCTTCATTCCTCCACTGGCTGGGTTCTAGAGACGTGCTGTGTCTTATCGATGTGTAGAAACACAATTTGACCACTGTCCTGAGTAGATGGGAAAACAGAACAGAGTTATTTGTCACGTTAGAGGTTTCTTGTGACGGCGGGTGGATATCCAAGGAACTTGGAGGTTCTCTAGTTTCATGATAGGTAGATAAGTCGTGAAGTTTAAAAGGGAAAGAGAATTGGGTGGTAGAGCAGGATTACAGTACAGCGATGTACTTTCTTCCTCTGAACGGTTTATTTTTTATATAAAAAAATTGAATATATATAGGCGAAGGGACACGATCAATAAACACTGGACATTGCCCGTAGACTAGTCCAAAGGTTAAGAGGTAGGTGTTATTGTTTCTCGAGCAGACTTGTGGTGATCTAGAAAATCACTGAGAAGGAAAATGAGAAAAGAGATGTGCGGTTATCATGCGAGGCCTTTCGATGCTTTCCAACATTTTGGCTGAGTAGTCCTCTTTCTTCCCAGTTCCGCAGAGTGGTCCTATCAGTCCTTGTCGTATCACTCGTATGAGCTGACTAGATGCTTGGCAGGGAAGGGTTGGAAATGGTAAGCAGTCTCATATGGAACCAGGGAATGAGTGCGACAAAGCAAGTAATACAGTCATAACCGAATAAGTTACAACTAGTACATATGATTTGTGCGGGACCGTCCTCCCCAGCAACATGGCTTTAGAGACATTGCGAGTAGTAGTCGTTTTGCTTTTGACACGTGTATCCGGCAGCGCATTTCGTGGGTCCTGTCCACCCTATCCCTCCGCACTGGCCCCAGTGTGCTGCAGTGCTGGTAGGTGTAGGACTGGAACTGGTCGTCTTCGTGGAAATGGAAGTGCTCGTCGAAGATGCTTTCGTGGTGGTGATGAGCGTTGTGCTGGTAGCTGAAGATTTAGACGTCGAGGTCGAGGTCGCCGTGGTTAGAGAAGTAGTGGCGGCAGCTGCGAGCAGGCTTTGAACTTTGTAGTACGCAGGCTTAGCAGTGAGGTTCTGCCAGTATAAGCACGCTTCCCCTTGGCCGCTGAAGGTACTAGGAATCCACGAATATTTGTCATCAAAATCCCACACCGTAATACCGACGCATTTGGATACCGCGAGGCAGGCACCAACTACAGCAGCGTAGTCATTGGCTTGCTGTGCGTAGCCGGCCGATGTGGCAGGCAGGCTGGAGAACCTGACGTCGACCTCAGTATAGGCGACTTCCACACCGAGTGCTACAAATGAGTTCAACACGCTGATCAGAGCTGACTGGCTTGGGGTGCCCCCGACGATGAAGTGGCCCTGGAAGCCAACACCGTCTATACGGGCACCAGTGCTTTGGACCAGCTTGACAATGTCCATCGCCGCATTTGCTTTGGCTCCGCTGTACTCAATATTGTAGTCATTGTAATACAGTTTCGCTGCGGGATCAGCAGCTGCAGCAGCCTTAAAAGCAATCGGAATGTACGAGGTACCGAGAACGTTGTAAAAGACATCAGTACGGTAGGTGCCGTCGTCATTCAGCGCTTCATTGACAACGTCCCATGCATAGCATTGTCCCTTATAATGTCCTACCTCGCTGGCGATATGAGCGTTGAGGATGTCTGTGAGCTGTGCAGCCGTCCAGCTGCCGGAGGAGACTGATCAGAGTTAGCCACTCGACAGTGACGAGGGCCGCCCCGGCGGCGAACAGTTCAGAACGTACCCCATGATGGAAGCTGATTATACCAGACAAGGTTGTGGCAACGAAGAATCTGGCCGTTGGACTGAGCAAAGCTTGTAATGACATCGCCCTGCGTGTATGAAAAGACACCATTTGAGGGTTCCGTGTACTGCCATTTCTGAGTGTTTCCGGGGGTAATCTGGCCAAACTCGTCAGGGTTCTTCAAGACGGCGACGTATGCAGAGTCGGATAGCTCGCCATTGTCGGTGGCAGAGCCGAAATATAGTTTCCCAGCAGCCTTGGCAAGCTGATTTAGATTGGCATGGGCAGCTGGGAGGGCGAGAAGAGCCGCAACGGCTGTTGAGAGGAGATGCATCTTGGCGTGGGTTGAAGCTGCACTGTCAACGGAATGTTACCTTGGGGCAGCCAAGAAGCAGATCCTATATATGTTCAACGCGGTGGCGCCTGATTTCGGCCCTTCTTGTATCGATCCATGATCTTCGCTTGCTTCACGGTCCAGCAAAGTAGGTTCCGGTGCCCCGTCAACCACCTTGTACCCCGTTCCAGGTATTCACTTGAGAACGGCTGCTCTTGTCCGAGAAGGAGGGTGAATGGATGCACAGGCAACCAAACAATCGCTCCATCAACCACCTGGGCTTTCCACGGATGGTAGGCCAAGGATCCTTACTTGGAGGGTCGGCCTAGCTGGATCTGTCACGGAACTTGGAGCATGACGCCGATGCATTGCCCGATTTGGCTCAAAGAAGTCGGTCGAGAGCCTAGAGATCCCAGAGATGACAGCAGGGCTCCAGACATAAGGCAAGGGCCTACAATCGCAATCCTGTTGCCTTTTTGCTCCGCCGCATTGCGCATTGGGTTGAACAAGGGTGAGTTAGCAAGATAATGCGTAAGATAGACGGTGCCGCAGCCAGGAAAAAGATTGTATCGTTTTCTCCATTTCGCCATTTCGCCGCGGGGTCGAAGCGAGCCGATGTTTTTGATTGACCCACAGCTTAACTCCGCATTTTAGTTTGATTTTCAGGTTAAGGTAGGTACGATGAGACAAATTTGCTTCAGTACCTTCTCCCGGTTCCTGGGATTGATGTTTCCGGAAAGCCCCTCCGTCATTTAATGTCTGCTTTCGTTTCCAGGTTACCGCACAGCCTGCAATCTGCCGAATTATTCCAGACCGAATGTGGACATGATGAAGTCATCTCGCTCAAAGACTTATAGCTTGGCTCGCCGGGCTGACAAGATACATCTTTCTCGGGCCGTCCCATCCTAGCGGAGCGACTGCCGCGAATCAGTCCACCAGCTTCGGCTGCTAGTCCCGGGTAGTCTCCGTTCAATTCAATGGCGATGAAATCTCCTTCTGCTCTTGACCTTCGGACCATAGCGTCCGTTTACTGAGACCGCTTGTGGGCCATCCGGCAACTGAGGTGCCTTGCGGCCTACCCTTGTGGGGTCCGGCCCGTATGAGGTGCTGGAAAAAGCTGAGCGTGGAAACGCCTTCAACGGCGTCACCAACCAACTACCTACCTTCTCAGATACCTTGCCATGCTAAGTAATCTTCAACCACGCTTGTGATGATGATGTCAATGCTTTGCCATAACCGTGGAAGTGTCATTTTCTATAACTTCCCAGTGCTGCCGTAAGGTAACTAGACTTAGAATTGTCCTCCCTGGTGTGGCACAACCCGTCGTCCATGTCTCACATAATGTCCTCAACATTCTTTTTCCTTGCTCTACTGGCAGGCGGTGGCCTCGCCCAGCAAAGTGTTTGGGGCCAATGCGGCGGTATCGGTTGGTCAGGCTCAACGAGCTGTGAGGCCGGAAGTTGCTGTTATACGCAAAATCCGTACTATGCTCAATGTACACCCGGTGCAGGATGCGCTGGTGCCACGGGCACCACCATGACAACTGCGACCAGGAAACCGACAAGTACAAGTTCGGGAGCGGCATCTACCCCCAGCGCCACCGGCCGTACCAGATTCGCTGGTGTCAATATCGCTGGCTTTGATTTTGGCTGCAGTACGGATGGTAGTTGCAACACTGCCAAAGTTTACCCTCCGGTCAAGAACATGCCACCCTCTTACAACAACCCTGACGGTGCCGGTCAGATGAATCACTTCTATAAGGACGACCACATGAACATCTTCCGTCTACCAGTGGGTTGGCAGTATCTGGTCAACAACAAGCTCGGGGGATCATTGGATTCTACCAATTTTGGGTACTACGACCAGCTCGTCCAGAGCTGTCTTTCGACAGGCGCATACTGCATAGTCGACATCCACAATTACGCCAGGTGGAACGGTGCCATTATCGGCCAAGGTGGCCCGACAAACGATCAGTTCGTGAGCGTGTGGAAGCAGCTCGCAACCAAGTATGCCAGCCAGTCTCGCATATGGTTCGGTATCATGAACGAGCCGCATGACGTTCCCAGCATCACTACTTGGGCAGCTACTGTTCAAGCCGTTGTCACCGCTATCCGAAATGCAGGTGCTACCACGCAGTTTATCTCGCTGCCCGGCAATGACTGGCAATCGGCAGGAGCTGTCATCAACGATGGTAGCGTTGCCGCCCTTTCAACCGTCAAGAATCCTGACGGTACTACATCGAACCTAATTTTCGACGTCCACAAGTACCTAGACTCTGACAACTCCGGCACGCATACCGAGTGTGTTACCAACAATATTGACGGCGCCTTTGCGCCGCTTGCTACATGGCTAAGACAGAACGGCCGGCAAGCGATTCTCACCGAGACTGGCGGAGGCAACACTGCTTCCTGTCAGACATACATGTGCCAGCAAATTGCATATTTGAAGTAGGTGATAAGGTTCCTATCGCTCATGCATATATACTGACACACTGCAAAGCGCCAACTCGGATGTCTATCTCGGGTACGTCGGATGGAGTGCCGGTTCTTTCGACAACACCTACGAGTTGGTTGAGACCCCAACGGGGGGCGGTTCCTCCTGGACTGACACCTCGCTTGTCAAGTCATGCCTTGCCCGCACGTCGTGAACCTCGAGCCGTGTCGTGCAATCATCTTAAGATAAGATGTCCATTTTGAACTAGAAACCACGTATATACAACCTTCGATTTCGACTTGTCCATAGTCCTAAGTATATATCTATTCCGAAGAGCTCATTCCAAACATCCTGGACAAAGGGGTAAAGGCTATGGGGAATGCGGCTATCGCACTCACATAATATTACACTCATGAAACCCCAGGATCTGCGTGTGAAGATCCTTCTACCTCGAACATCGTGTCAGTGGTACATGTCTGGCTCCGTCTTTGGATGATTGCCAGACCTATCCCTCATTCTACAACCTTGTGCTCCTCAACCTCGTGCCAGGCTCAGCATACTTTCCCGAGGATTACACAGTATAAAATAGCCAAATTGTTTCCTTCACTGGCCAACCTTGGACTGGTGCATCTGCGTATCAGTCATTCTCGATGCATAGGTTTTTTTTTTTTTTTTTTT